>CM076574.1:588775259-589226941 GCA_034641835.2 Pinus albicaulis
CACATGTAGCCACTAAATCTCAAATTCAGACTGTGATAGAGTGTTTCAGAGGCACCATATTCAACTGGTGTGAAGGGGTATTGGCCAACATGAAATGCCAATTAACCAGAGCAAATAATGCAAAGTTGAAAAACTTTGGTTATGGTGCCATTTTGATTTCTTTTGCTTTAGAGAGAATCCCGCTTCTCGCCCCTCAGCTTATTCCAGTAGATCGTGGGGAACCTCGGATGGTACGTTGGGTTGCATTAATGGCCTGCCATGGTGGTGATGGTAGTTCAGTGGTTAGGTTCCCTCTAGCATAATTTATGTGGCTAAGGAACCAAGTCTTCACAATCGAAGACTTCCCCTATGCAGGTATAGATTTCAGAGGTGATCCTGAGATGTCTTTTCCTCCAGGGGCACAGTGGGACGAATCAGGTAAGCGAACTATTTTGATGTTTTTAATCTATTTTTTATTTGTTTTTTTATCGTCCAATACTAATAACAAAATTTAATTGCAGATATTGGTCCATGACGACCAACTACACTTTTCCGCTTTGATAGGCGGCTAGCAGAGCCTATAGCACCGCCATAGGATCAGGCAACAGAGATCCTAACTGTTATGGAACACAACCTGGAGAGGTTAACCATAGATATTCCCGAGATAGGGACAGATGACATTCCTCTCTAGCTTTAGAGACATGTTACAGGTGTTCTAGGACAATTTAGAAGATTCCTGCGCAAAGTGGCGCGTGCCATAGTCTATTACCATGATCATCATCACGGATAGTGGATGATCACTGTGGATTGACATGTTTTGTTTTTTGTATCAGTATCTATTAGATCATAAGGTATTTGAACCTATGATCATAGATGATGTAATATTTTTTGGAAACAAGCCTATCTATGATATTACTACTTTCTTTGAGTATCTTGTTCAACATGTATCGAATGTTGTTTTGGTTTACTATTTTAATGTTTGCAAATGTCTATTTAGAACACGATTAGCTAATGCATCGACCAATGTGTTTAAATTCTTGAAATGTGTTGATATTCGATGTAATCAAATTGTCGTTACAAGAGATGAACCTTAAAAAATAATCTCAACAAATACTGTACTTTTAATTGCATATACCCTGTTTAAATGTAATACAACGAGTTCTGAATCCAACCTAATGATCAAACATCGAATACCAAATGAAATGGCATCAGATAATAATTCAATGACTACGCTATATTCTGCAATATTGTTCGTTGTTTGACCAAGGCTTACCCCATGCATAGAAACTAACTCATCGGTGGGTGAATAGATAACCCAAGCCGCGAAAGAAATATTTCGTGTACTACAACAGGCACCATCAACAAAACCAATGTACGTTTGAAGGAATGTCAACATCTGCAATATCAAGAGTAATCAAGATAAGCAGTGATAGTAGTAACAACAAACTTAATCTAGGTACACTTATCTAATCTAAGGCACACTATCTAAAAAGTAACTAATGTACAAGTGAGATATTCACACGAAAGTCAAGCATAATATCTCTTAAGATAAAGACCATTTTTGGGCTTATCTAAAGATACCCCATCATTATCAGTCAATTCATAGGCCCCTTTTGCAAGCACATGTTTTACAATGTAAGGACCATTCCACATCGGTTCGAATTTCCCAGCACCTAGCTTATCGTTAGCTTGATCATATACTAAGACTAGGTCACCTTCTGAAAAAACACGAGGGGTAACACTTCGATCATACTGAGCTTTCACACATTTCTTATGAGCTTCGGTAGCTAATGCAATGGTGCACTGAGTCTCATCTAATTGTGCTAAGTACAAAAATCGTTTTTCCTCTTTAGAGGTAGCTGGTAGTAACTATGTGGCTACTTGGAGTGACGGTATTTCGCATTCAATGGGTAACACAACTTCTAAACTGTAGACCAATTGAAAAGGAGTGAACCCTGTAGCAGTTTTTGCTGAGGTTCGGTATGCCCATAGTGCTGAAAAAAGCATGGTATGCCAATTCAATTTGTGAGTTCCGATAATCTGTTTAATCATGGTGGTTAAAACCTTGTTGACGGCTTCAACTTGACAATTAGCTTGCGAGTAATATGGAGTAGAGTTATCATGGCATAGGCCAATTTGATCGGAAAGTTAGGTCATCATTATATTTCAAAAATGACTCCCATATTCTGTGATAATAGCTTTGGGTACACCTAAACGAGCAATCACATAATTGAATACGAACGTAGCTGCAATTTTGCCATCTACTGTGAATGTAGGCATCGCATCGGCCCATTTGGTAAAGTAATCTACAGTGAGAATAATATACCCATGCCCCTTGGCTGAGTGAGGGTTACATGTAATGAAATCAATGCCCCATATCGCAAAATGACCAACATCAATTATTGGGTGAAGAGAAGCTGGAGGCGCACGCATCTTTCGATCAAAAATTTTGCAGTTGTGGCATTTTCAGACCTCAATAATACAATCTTTGAACAATGACGACCAAAAATAACCAGCACGCAATATCTTTTGGGCTATGGCAAACATATACATATGACCACCAAATGCTCCAGAGTGGCAATCATTCAAAACCCTTCCAGCCTCTTCGTGAGTTATGCAACGTCGAAAAACAGAATCTGCACCACGATGATAAAGAGTGTCTCCAACAATATTGTATTGCTAGGATTGATACCGGATTCTCCGTCGATTTGAACATGAAAGCTCTGGGCGAAAGGTTTTGGTTTGAAGATATATGATGATATCTCCATACCATGGATCTAATGTACTAATAAGAAACAAAGATTCATCTGTGATGGGATTCTCTACCACGGTTTCCATCTCATTATTGGGAAAGTCACACATGAGTTCTGCAAACACCAGTGATTTCATTGATTTAGATTTATCGAATTCCAAATCAAACTCTTGTAGGATGACAATCCATTTAGAGTATTTTCCCCCGAGTAATTGTTTTGTCAAAATATACATCATTGGGTTGCAATTAGATATCACAGTTGTCTTATGTAACAGTATGTAGTGACGAAATTGTTGGACAGCTTGAACTACTGCCAAGGCCAATTTCTCCACATGCAAATATTTGATTTCTGTTGGGTTGAGATTTCGACTCAGATAATAGATCACATGCTCATTGTGAGATTCATCCTCTTGAACTAGAACCATTCCAATGGTGGAATCAAAGGCTGCTAAGTATTAAAAGTAGTTCTGGTGGTAATTGGGTGGATGCAATAATGGTACATGGGTTAACGCATGTTTTAATGCATCAAAATATCGATCAACAATCTCATCCCAAATAAAAGGAACACTTTGTTTCAACAACTGGGTAAAACCTTTTGTTAACTCAACATAGTTTGGGATAAACCTACGTAGAAGGTTTGCTTTCCCTTGCAAACTTTGGAGTTGGCGAAGTGTGGAAGGAGGAGGTAAATTGATGATGGCCTCAACCTTCGAGGGGTCGACACGAATGCCAGATTTCGAAATGATAAATCCCAGTAATCGTCCTGATTGCACAAAAAAAAACATTTGTGCAGGTTCAAACGAATCTTGTAATGCTTACATCTCATGAAAATAGCTTGTAAGTGTGTAGGATGATCGTCCCTGCGTAATGAGTGAGCAGGTAAATCATCCATATAAGGCTGTACAATATGTTTGATATCATGAAAAGCGTAAGACATGGCCCTTTGAAAAGTTGCACCAACGTTATTTAGTCCGAAAGGTAATTTGCAATAAGAAAATGTCCCCCAAGGACATATAAATGTTGTTTTTGGTTGATCAGTAGGGAGTATGTTTATTTGATTATACCCAGAAAATCCATCCATAAATGAAAAAATTTCATTTCCAGCACAATCATTGATAATTTGGTCGACATAGGGGGTAGGATAATTGTCTTTTGGGCACGCTTTATTAATATCCCTATAATCAACACATACTCGTATAGTCCCTTGTTTCTTGGTAACGGGAACTATATTAGATACCCAATCCATCAATGGAATTGGATAAATAAATCTACTCGCAATAGATTTTCAACTTTAGCTTTAATAACAACAACTTTTCGCGGATGTGTTGGACGTAATGTTTGTCTAATAGGCTTAGCATCTGGGTATGTATTAATTTCATGAATGACAATATTTGGATCGATTCCTGGCATCTCTTCGTAAGACCAAGAAAATATGTCTCAGAATTCTTGAAATAGGGCTTTGTATGTATTAATCACTTCAATCATACAAGAAGCGCCTATATGAATGTTTTCAAAAATTCCAGGTTTAACTGATATGTTTATAGGAATAGTTGTAGAAATGTTTCCCAAATTAATCTCAGAATTCGAATTTGTAATCGATATGGGATTCTGTGGTTCATCGACATAATCAATCGTAAAAATAGACAAAAAATCATTTTCAAATCTATAAAGTTCAGGTAAAAACGAAGATCTATGATGTAGATCATCCCAGGGTAGTTCATCCAAAGACAAAAATTCTAGAATACTTTCATCAGTGTGAAACACTTGTTGAAAAGGATTAGAAAATGATGTTAAGGTTGAGCTTGATTGTGAAGAATATTCTTCGGTGATCACATTAATTTGATCAGGAGTAGTTGAAAGTGTGTCAGAAAATGACTGTACTGCTACATATGTTATTTCAAAAGGACTCAAAGGCATCTTGTCATTGAAAGAATCCACTTATGACTTTGAAGGCACTACCCAAGTGTCATCGAATGGTATAGTGATTGATGAAATCATATTGATGTTGGCAATGGTACGCGGTACATTGGGTGGAGGCATAGAAAAAGTTCCCATTAAAGCAGAGTAATTTATTAAACCTACACCAACATCTTCATATGCGATAGTCGATTTTCCAACATGTTGGATACTGTCTGTATAAGCAGGGTCGGACGAATAATATGACAACTGATCGATTTTTACAATTTTCCCTTTATGAGGAAACATGATTAATCGAAATACGGATGAAATGACAACAGTCATAGCATAAGACCAACTACGACCCAAAAGAAGGTTGTAATCCAGAGGGGCATCAACAACTTCCACATCTAGATTAACATTTTTTCCTTCTACTTCTATAGGTAGATCTTGGAGTATTCCGTACAGATGAAATCCTCTTCCATCAAAGGCTTTAAGGATTGTTGGTGATTTTTGAGTGTTGGAGAACCAAGAGTTTTCCAATAGTTTAAAGACATTATGCATGTGGATGCTCCCTCATCAATTACAGTACGAAAGACTCATCTATTTTTGACTAATACTGGAATCTGAAAAGCCATCTGATGAGGTAGTCTCAGTGTAAAGTTTTCTAGATCAAATACCATGAGATTAGAATCCTAAGGATCGATAGCTCCAATAGCTGATAAAAGTAATTTCCTTTGTGTTGTACATGATTGTAGCACTTCTAAGGCCGATATTGTTGAAGGGGATATCGCCAAGTCTTCAACAATGTTGTAATTCTGAGTAGCTCTCGCATGTGGATTGAAAGCTGATTTTCGAAGTACACCTTTAGCAGGTGGTTTAATCACTAGATCAGAATTAGGTTTCTCGATGTGAAGCGGATTGGAAACTGAAGGAGATACAGCTAGTGTTTGACTAGAATTTTCTGTCTCTTTACCAGTTACAGGATTTTTACTTCCATAGTCTTATCATCGCGTCGCAACCATAACCTCAGATATCATTAAAATATCTGCCAATGAATTTGAAGAAGATCCTATCATTTTGCTATCTTGAGTGGGAAAAGGATCCTTCAAGACATCGGGTGTGGATGAACCTTTGACGAATTTAGAGACCTCAGACCGATGTGGGAACTCTTTGGTAAAGTGATCCTCGTCACAGATAAGACAAGGATAATGAGGTTTCCGCTTATCGTCAGTTGGTTAATTCTTTTCGGTTTTCTCTTTTGCAGACGAAGTTTGTCTATTTTTATTCTTTCCTTTCTTCTTATTACTGATTTTAGATTTAGCTGTAGATGAATATACAACATGAATGTCGGCAGAAGTTTCAAGGGAAGAATCTTCTTTTAGTGAATTTGGTAAAGTTATGATAGGAGAAGTAGTTTTTGAGGACTTCTTCTTATTCTTATTAGCACTAACTAAACCAATTACACCGTCTGTAACACGAGAACATGAAGGAGTTGCAGTTATTTGACCAGGATGTGGTAAGTCAGGAATTTTTTCGTATAAAGTACCAGACTGTATATATACAGGGTCTAAGTACTGATCTTGAGCAATGAACTATTCTTCCGTAACAACCCCTCCCTTAGCCACATCTTTAGTGATATTTGGAAGCAATGATTTGATAAACTATTCTGCCAAGATCTGATCCGGAATAAAAGCTTTCACTAAACGTCTTCTACGTCTCCATCCATGTATGTGATTTGAGATGTACATAGACATATATTGTTTTAATGAAGTTAAGAGTTCCGTGCCATTGTCGTATCAGACTGGAAACTGAAAGTGTGTTAAGAAAGCTATTGCTAACGCGTTGAAATTGTTGAATGAGCCACGTAGTAGTTTGATATACCACTTTGCAACTATACCTATTAGTGTTCTCTGAAACAATCTTAATTGAATGGAATCATCGATTAAAGAGTTGGATGCACACCATAGGTGGTAAGTCATGACATGGTTTGAGGGGTATTCTCCTGATTTACCTTCGAACTTAAGAATATCACTGGGCAACTTATTCAGCATTGGCGACCAATACAGAAGATAATAAATCAGATTATTCGTTAGGCGTGACAAATCAGGTAAATCCAAAGTTGCTATGAATGGTAACTGATGGTTAGGGTCCTACTGAGCAAATTTATAACATTGTGGAACTATACCAGTACCATGAGGAGGATATCCAGGATAACCTAAAATAGCCTGTGCATTTGGAATTGGAATGCTTCCCGGATAACCAGGGTTGGCCGGACCATACTGAGGTTGAGCTGGTATCTGATATGTGTAACCAGGGTATGGTTGATGTTGGTATAATGGATTTTGTGCTACAGGTCCATATTGATACTGCCCTTGATATGGTTGATAAAAAAATTGAGGTTGGCTTGTTACAATTGTATTCGCACCAGGTTGTCCTGCAGGCATCTGAACAGTAGTTTGAACTGTGGGTCCAGGTTGTTGTGCAGTGACTTGAGGGATTTTTTGTGATATTTGAGGGGCTGCAGAAATTCCAAGGATAGGTGTGGTAGGTTGAACATAAGTTGGTGCAGCAGTTTGAGGTGGAGTCCTAGGTGTACGCGGATCAGGCTGCTGAACATTACTAGGTGTAGATACCTATGGTGTAATTTGAATCGTAGGTTGGACAGGTTGTTGGATTTGACTGTAACCAATTGGCTGACCATGTTGATTATAAGGTACTTGCACGTTAGGTTTCAAATTCTGTTGATTTGGTGATGAATTCTACACCGTGTTTACTCTAAGATATGGAGCTCCCATTGAAGGTTGTGTTGCGTAATATGGACCATAAACAGGTTGATAATTTGGAATGTAAGCTTGATATTTGGCTGGATAATTCCCACTAAAAGATTGACCTCCCTGAATCAATTGTTGTTCCTGATAGAATTTCAACCCTAAAGGAGGTTTTTGTCCTTGGAAAGGTTGTTGCCCTGGCATAAGATGCTATCCTTGAAGAGGTTGCAGACCTTGAATAAAGTACTGCCCTTGAGGTTGATATTGTCCTTGAGGTATGTACTGGACTTGAGGTATGTACTCTCCTTGAGGTGTGTACTATCCGTGAGGTATGTACTGTCCTTGAGGTGTGTATTGTCCCTGAGGTTGCCCCCCAGGTGGTAAATTACTACCTTGATGATGCCCTTGAGGCAATAAATTACTACTTTGAGGGTTAGGGTTAGGAATGTTTCCAGACATCATGTAAACTTGTTCCGTGTTCAAATTTTCTTTATGTGATTCATTTGGACCAGGTGATTGTATAAGTTCTTCGGGAGAACAAGCTGCTCCTGAGAAAGTACCAGAAAGCGACTGGTACCCAGGAGGAACATATGGACCACCATACAAATATGATTCTGGCGATGCAGAAAACATGGATGACTCACTAGACATGTTCAATGAAGGTCTGTTATTACCTCTTGGTATGGTGTAAAAATGGATTCGGGGTGGCAAATAGTTTAGACCATAATTGTATAGAAAATCGGTTAGCTAAGAATACCAAGGATCCTGTTTGAAAGGGATATAATAGTAAATTGATTCACTTGGCCTAAGATCTAAAGATTCCTGATGTGAAGGAAGAATAATGTCTTCTTCTGTGTCAATAATTTCTTCAATGCCAATGAGGCCAGGAGGAAGGTTCTCAGTGATGCAAAACTTCACTCGTGGTGAATGAGGATGACCAGGGGTTGGAGTGATGAACTCTAAAGCAGGCTCAGATGTGGCAAGTTCAGGTTCTGGTTCAGAAATTTCAGGCTCAGTAGCTGATAATTCACTAGTTGTAGAAGCAAGTTCAACTAGTTCAAAAATGGATATTTTCCTTTGAGAACTTTCTACTGTTTGAGGTTAATCTACTTCGTAATCTGGATGTATAATTACTGATGTTTCCTCTTATTCAGTTGATCCAGTCCCTGATGGTTGTCCTTTCTCAGATTTAAGCTTTTCTAACTGGCTTGGTGTGTACTCAGGGGGTTTCCCCTGCATTCTACGTGATTTTCTAGGTAATTCAACCACGGTTAAAAATTTAACACACGAAATCAAAGAAAATTTCAAAAAAAATCCTAAAGTCTCTAAGGAAACAATCAAACTGATCACATGCCTACAAAATCTAGGAGAGAAATCCACACACAAACAATATATTCCCACACCAAAAACACTAGTTGATGATGAAATCCAACCTCGTAGAATTTTAATGCGAAAAGGGCAGTTGGAATAGTTACCCCGAAAACCTGCTTAATGAAACATTTCGGTGCAATTTTCTCCACTTATTCCATATTGAAGCGAAGAGTACCCTCCGGAAAGTCCAAGTGAGTCTAGTCGACGTCTGCTCCAGGTATAGTGGGACCTTCCTTCCACCGTCACCTTGGTAAAAAATCCTAAAGTTTATAGTCACTAAGGTCACCAACAGGAACAAATGTACCTAGGGGAATAGTCTGCGATCCGATATACATGCAAGGGCAGAGTAACAAGCTCAATCCCCTTGAAGGCTCCTTAATAGAATCCAAGGTTTACCAACAAGTGAGCCCAGGCTCCTTGACAATGGTCTATCCGAGGTTTACCATTTTTAGTACGTGCACATATGTTATCTTTCCCAATGAGATAGGTACGATTACCTCACTGGTTTCGACATCGTGCTTGACTCTTTTCAAGAAGAGCTTCCTAGAGCACAAATGCTACAATTGGATTTTCCTACTACAAGATTGCTACTTGTTTGTTTAAACTTTCGTGGAATGTTAATTACAACCTGTTCCAAGACACTAGCCTAAGCTATGTTGGTGGAAAAAAGCCCTAGAAAATCTAAAATATCTAGATTGATTTTATTAAAGTGTTGTTTTTAATTTTGTTGTTGCTTAAGATAGAAGGTATGGAAGTGAAACTTCAATGATGTTTGTGACCTGAATTAAAAATATGCTAAATGCACTAAATGCATTTAAATGAGAAGTGCAAATTTTTTCTTTTCAATGAACCTTATTTAAGGGAAAGATTGAGAGATTTAAAAACTTTCAAAACACCAATTCTTTCATTCATAAACAAAATCTTTGAAAAGAAGACGATTTCTTTGAGAACTCAATTTCGCAAAAATGATCAATTACTCGTTCGAAATGAAATTCCTTTATCAATCAGATCAAAAACTACAAATCAATAAACAAACCATTTCCAAAAAGAAAACAATATCTAAAACTCCTAAAACATAAAATTCAAAATCAAAGAAAAAATCTAATTTTGAAGTCTATCTAGAAAGTTTGAGGACGTTTTCTCCTAGTTTGTGATCGAACCAAGAAGAATTTCTACTTATCTCAGCAGAAATGAAAACATCCAAAAATGGTTTGGTGTGAAAATCAGGCTTGAGTAAGCTAAAAATCTCTTCCAAATTTGCAAATGAAAATGGAATCAATTTTCATAAAAGTAAGGTTTGCAATGATCTTAATGGCTCAGAAAGAGAATATCATCATACCAGTAAGCTGAGGCATATGAAGGTATCTTGTATGGAGCAAAAATAAAGTAGGGCAAACACTCACTCATAAAATGTAAATTAGATGATAAATCACACAAACACAAAAGTTGCTGGGAAGAAATTCACACATAAGATTTGACAGCTAAGGTAGAATGGGGAAAACATAAAGAATCAGGTAATCTAGCTCCTAAAAAGAGAAATTTATTTTTTTTCAAAATTTTCCACAAGTCCGCAGTTTCTAATGGAGAATAGAGCGATACTGCACTGTTCTGAACTAAAATATGTGGAGGCTGCCGCACTGTTTTCAAATGAAAACCGTGGAGGCAAGGAAAAGTACAACACAAATAAATATTCAGCTTTTCTTTTCAGGGATTGTTAAAATTTATCTACCCAACCCAATCTTAGACAAATAAAAATCATAAAACTCTCAAAAATAAAACTGAAAATAAAAAAGGAAAACTAAGTTCTATTCCCCAGTATGGTCGCCATTTTGTTATGCGGATTGATCCCTCTTGCGGACAAGAGCGATCTCCCTAGTACTCTACGAATAGCTAGAAACAAACATCCATTTGTAAATCATTTTCTCTAGATTATTTTCAATTTAGAATTATTATAAACAAAGAAAGAGGGCATGCCCCTACCTTGAAATCCAACGTTCGATGCAGTCTTTTATCCAGTCGCTCCCTAGAGGCTTCTCCAGTAAGTAGAACTTGCAATCAAATACAAACAAAAGAATCAAAGCGCCTGCAAGATATAATAATTAAGAAGAGCTAATCCAACTTAGTGATCAAGGAGTCTAAGTATTGATGTTATTCAACAAGCACAAGAACAACTCAATGAGAAAAAGAGATCCATATATATTATCTTGAATGGAAAGAGTAACTTTACAACCTTATGCCTTCATGTCGTACAAGTTTCTCCTGGGGTCCTGAACAATTGTTCCTCCTTCGATTTGACAAGCCTTCCTCTCTTTGAACCAACATGGAGTTATGGACATAAGGGTGTGATCATTTTCATGCCAACAACAACTAGTGTAGAGAGTATTCTCTCTTGAGAATTTTTTCAGCAACTAACATGTATGTCTACCTTTGAGACTGAAACATGAGCTCAATTTATAGGGAAATGGAGGTAGTTTCAGTTCCATGAATAGGGGGATGGATTCCTCTCATGAAGGGATTTGAGCTCCATAGACCAAGGGATAAGCTCCATGAGTGGAGGGATAAAGCTCGAACTGATTGCGCCTCCAGAAGCTTCCAGTTGGGAGAATATTCGACCAATTGGGCTTCTAGAACTTACTTTTTCCTTTATTTTACTTTTTTTGGGGGTCCGTAGGTTTTAATAGCAAAACGTGCGGGAGCTACTGCAGGCTATAGAACAAGTATCCACGAACCCGCAGGAAAGGGCTAGAAAAAGTGCGGAAGTAGACTTTTAAGGGTTTTAGTGAGCTTTTCTCCAATTCCAAGACTTGGTTTGGGAACATTAGGGTTTTTGACTTCTAAGGGAGCACAATATAGGTAGTGATAGACCTATATGGACAGTCAAATGTCATGGTGACAAAATAACGTGTAACAAGGAGGTTGGCAAAAATAGAAAAAAACCTTGGGATTCAACAAATAACTGTTACACAACATTTTGTCACTGTCCCTGTACTCCCCGTTCCTGATCATGTAGACCCCTAACAGCAACCCTTGTGTCTATTTCCATCATGAATATGTGCCATCATATCCCTTCTAGCACAATGAGTAAACTCTCTATTGACCATTCTTGAAGCAGCTTCGTGAAATCCTAATTATCTGGAGCGGCGCACCCTATCCATCTCTTGCTTGCGCCGATGACTCTTTTTTGGTCTAGGGCAACGTCGATTTCCATTGGAATGAGGATCATACCCGCGCCGATCCTCTTCTGGAAATTTTTTTAAAAATGGAAGTGAAGCTCCTAGATCTAAAAGCTTCGTGAAGGAGAGATGGTTGTTCGTTCCTGAGGATAGAGCTGAGCTTCTCCCTTTGGGTTCTTTGTTCCTAAAAAATTCGAACCACCCAAAGGGATAACCCATTTCCCCACCTTAAGTGGATCCATGCTCGCTCCTCCTTTGCTATAAAATGGACAATCTTCGATAGCTCTTCTAGTTAGAACAAAGATAAAAGAACAACAGAGAGATATTTATTGTTATACGTATCGAGCGAGAGTTGAAAGAGCACTTTGGAGACGTGCCTGGATCAGGACCTGTTGAAGGAGAGCTGTGACATCAAGGCGCAGGTTGTAACTCCCCCTCTCTATTTTAATATAATAAAATTGATTCGTGCTTTCCATTATCGTCTTTAATGTGTGATTGGATTCTTAGTTTTCCTTGATAAACTAAGTAGATTGTATACGAAAGATATATGTTATGATTTCACGTTTGTTGTTGTTTGATCCCTTGTGTAGGTAACCAAACACTGACAACGGTGAATATTTGACTACTGAGCGCGAAGGATCAATGAATTCGAATGAGGATTAGCATCAGATTGAGATAGGTGATCTATTCCATACCTGCATGCATTTACAATCTAGGAAAGTAGGCTTATAATTGTTCCGTGTTGTTACTAGACCCATCCTAGGGCTAGAGGGATCGTCTGTGTCCGCAGAGAGGATTTTCCTTAATAACAAATTAGTGACTCCACTGGGGATAATATGGAGTTGAGTTGTCGTGAAAGACATCTGTTGTCTGCCTCCTCCATGAGGCATTAGCTCTGCCCACTTCACTAACCGTGGCTCTCATGGTAATGGTTCCTCTATCTCCACCCCTTGGTATTGGAATAGGACTACGCATTCTAGGAAGATGGATGTTAGAATGGATCCATATCCAAACTGCTTCAGTTTATTGTTCTTGCACTTTGTGGGATGATTTTTCATATTCTCCACCACGACTTCACACCAGTTGAAAATGGTGGGTGCCATGAAATCCACCAGGGTCTGTAGTTGAGCTTTGGTGGCCTCATGTGGCGCTTGCACCCCAGCCACATGTGTGATTGTATATAACACTACCTTAAGCAATAGATCATCCACTATGCTTATGGATATATTTTTTCTCGAAGACCTTGTTGCCTCGGAGCATGCTCTCCCAATGAGAATGTCCATGATCTCGCCCATGATTCGGGCCCCAGACAACCATGCTCTTACCCCTCTACGCGAGAGGCTAGTAATGAATTAGATATCTTCCACTTCAATTTCAATTTCCTGGTCACCGAGAATAAATCTCTCTCGACCTGTGTCTCAGATACTAATCAGATATTGTAGTAGATCTGGTTGGGCTCTTATGCTTGAGGTCATGAAGAACTTGAGGAGCACATAATTCTTCAATGCATCCATACAAGCCCTGTTCTGCATGGTTTCTGGTCCAACTCGTCATGATCCATTTCTTTCCATTTGATCACCATGATTGATTGCTCTTCTTCCCTGCAAACAACATTCAACAAGTACCTTGTTAATTTGACTTAAAATAAATTTTATTGAGGATTTTTTATGCATTTTTCCACTCCGCGGGCGACGCAACTGTTTTAAAAATAGCAGTGCTGATCGGCGACCTGCGGGTTTTAAAAATGACAGGTCGGCGTGATCCCAACATGGGATACCCGCGCCGATCCGTCGCGTCAATGAATTTAAAATCCTCTCCCAAAATTTGAAATATGCCATAAAACACAATGAAATGAGTATTGAAATGCAGGAAAAGAGAGCACCTCTTACCTGACATTGACGTTTTGCTGATTGGCCTCACGGATCTCCCGCAATCTGCTCCTGAAGAATTGAGGTAAAAGAGGGTAAAAAATCCTTCTCTACAATGTGAAAGTGAAAAGTGAATTGTTTTTTACCTTCTCTATTTTTTATAAATGCTCAATGTCATTTTAGGGTTTTTTACCATATTTTAACAATATTTTAATATTTTTACTTCGAAAATAGTTGATGGGTTTATTCTTGTGCAAAGACGGGTTCAATTTCTTCATGGATGACATATTTATGAGTTCTAGTTTATTAATTTTTCATACTCGATTAAAAATAAATGAAAAAGTAACCCACCCTGGAGTTATCTTTCATCTCTTTTCTGACTCTCTAAACATGAAAATATTATTGATTTCTTGTCTCTTTGAACTTGTTAAAGTGCACGAAAAATCATTTACCCAGTATACGTTTACCCCTTTTTCGGGCTGGGATAAATTATTTACGAAAAAGGAATACCTTAGTCAATCACGACTAAGAGGTTCTCTCACACTTCTTTTTCTACCTTTTCAGGTGTGAGGGACTATTTACGAATAGGGCCATTTGGGGGTTTCTTTTTTCCTCTTTTCAAAATATCTAAACATGAAAATATGCCTAGTTCCACCTTTGTCAGACTCATTAAAATTTAACTACATTGGATCCGTCATCATGATGACACCAAGTTCCTCCTTCCTAGGGCTCGTAAAATGTACTAGGATGGATTCGTCCGAAGGAAAAAATTATATCACAAGCATATGTTATCCCCTTCAAACTTGTATGCAAAAATAATTGGGGTACTCGCCAAAAATGGTGGGGGCAAATGGGAAGCATTGATCAGTTGTGTTGGTAGTATGTCGCTCTTGAACACGACACATCCTCTGTTTCGTGTCAAGTTGGGAATATCCTTCATTGTCACTTTGCCTCCATGGGTTTGGGAAATCTATTTTTCCTCTCATGCCATTACCATTTTCGTCAAACATGACCTCTGATTCCATTTGATTCAAATACTGCCAAATTCTGGAGTCATGTCTTTGATATGTTCAAGAGAAGTTCCTTTTGTGTCTCATTCGTTGCCTAGTTCTCTGATCACTTTCATTAATATCATATTTTTTTAATCTTGTGTCGATTATGTGGGATGCATTATGGCCCTCCTTCGATGGATCACTTCTTGTCGACTTCAGCACATTACCCAAGAAGTTGATCTAGAGATCCCCTTTTCAATACCTTAGAGCCTGCATGCCTTAATGGCAGGTTGTTCACATCCAACGACATGCTTGCATCAATGGCCTTCGATTGGGTGATTCTGTGAGTGTTCGACGTCAGCTCCGTATTCACATCTCGTGGATTTTACTACTAGTACCTTGGGAGCCATTGTCATCATTGGTGGTTTCTCTCGCATTTGTTAACATTTTACATCATTGACTGGTAATCAGACGATTTTCTTGCATGTTCGACTTCATCTCATTTATTCACATGTTTGAATTTGTACTTGATCGACTAGTGTCAGAGCGCAAGACCCTAGGTTTTGTATGATAAAGCCTAGGCTGTGAGGCGATATGTATTATTTATGATTGTAAACGTGACTATTTCATTTGGATGGCTGCGACCATACCTTGAGTCTATATTTGTGATCCTCTTTATTTGGATGGCTGCGACCATACCTCGGATCCTGTTTCATGATCACTATGGATGGTTGCGTCCATACTTCATGCCATGAGATTATTTAATAGATTTCAGTTTATGTATATATGTGCTTGTTTGCGCAGGTTTTTTGACGACGACGTCTTGGTCCTGGCACGTATTCCTAGAGCATTTCACCCCTCATTCTCATTCGGCCTTTATGCTTTGGGGGCATCTATTACACAAAAAATTGTCACTTTCCCTGTACTCCTCATTCCGGATCCTAGAGACCCCTAACAGTGACCCCTGTGTCTATTTTCCATCATGAAAATGTTCCATCATATCGCTTCCAGTACAATGAGTAAACTCTCTTTTGACCATTCGTGAAGCAGCTCCTTGAAACCCTAATTATCTGGAGCGGTGCACCCTCTTCATGTCTTGCTCGCGTCGATGACTCTTTTTTGGTCTAGGGCAACGCCGATCGTCGTTGGAATGAGGATCATACCTGCGAAGATCCTCTTCTGGAAAGTTTTTTAAAAATGGAAGTGAAGCTTTGAGATCTAGAAGCTCCGTGGCTGAGAGCTGGTTGTTTGTTCCTTAGGATAGAGCCGAGCTTCTCCCTTTGGGTTCTTTGTTCCTACAAAAGTGGAACCACCCAAAGGGATAACCCATTTCCCCACCTTAATTGGATCCATGCTCCCTCCTCCTTTGCTATAAAATGGACAATCTCCCATAGCTATGCTAGTTAGAATAGAGATATAAGAACAAAGGAGAGATATTTGTTGCTATAGGTATCAAGCGAGAGTTGAGACCTTTTGCCCTCCACATCAAGTTGAAAGAGCGCTTTGGAGACGTGCCTGGATCAGGACCCGTCGACAAAGAGCTGCGACATCAAGGCGCAGGTTGTAAATCCCCCTCTCTATTTAATATAATACAATTGATTCATGCTTTCCATTCTCGTCTTTAATGTGTGATTGGATTCCTAGTTTTCCTTGATCAGCTAAGTAGATTGTATATGAAATATATATGTTATGATTTCACATTTGTTGTTGTTTTATCCCTTGTGCAGGTAACCAAACGCTGGCAATGGTGAATATTTGACTACAAAGCGCGAAGGATCAACGAATTCGAATGAGGATTAGCATCAAATTGAGGTAGGTAATCTATTCGCGATCTGCATGCATTTACTATCTAGGAAAGTAGGCTTCTAATTGTTCCCTATTGTTACTAGACCCATCCTAGGGCTAGAGGGATTGTATTTGTCCACGGAGAGGATTTTCCTGCATAATAATAACCCCAGACCCTTGGTAACTGATCTAAGAGGATCTAAAAAGGTTCAAAATTTGAAGTCCCTAAATCTCAACAAAACTAACACTAAGTCGTAGATCTCGTCGAGACGATTCCAACTACGTGAATTACACCTCAATCTAAGTCTAATGACAAAGTTATGCTCATTTGAAGTTTGGCACAAATTACAAAAAAAATTGTGTAGGTGGGACCTACAAGGTGCCACATGGCACTCCCACAGGCTACCACATGGAAACCTAGTGAAAATCCCAGTCAACAGTTGGCGGGACCCACAGAGGTTGATGTGGCAGTACGGTTGACACATGGCACATGTGATGTGTCAAGGAATATTTTGTAGGGTGAGATATAGCAATTCGGTGGTGACACATGGCCCAATATAGTAGTGCCATGTGCTACCCCGAATCCAAACAATAAGGCTAAGGTCAAATTCATTGGAAGATTCAACATTGTAACCAAATGTGGCAAATGCGGGGGTGGAGCTTGCCAAGTATGTAAAATCCACCAAATCCAATTAAATGACAACAATACGTTACAAACACACACATATATACCACGTCAAAACACCCAAGTGGGGAGGCATATGGTTTTGAACCCGAGACCTCCCCTAACCACAACGCATTAGCATAGAAATGAAAACAAATTCGTCCAAAAAGCCATGTTGGTATGTCTGCCAACGAGGTATTATATAAACCTCCATTCAACCAACACGGGGATATAGAATCTAGGCCACGAAAGGCCCAGAAGAACGTAGTGCATTTGCAATGGAACCGTGTCAGGATACATGTTTTTCAAGGAAGATTCATAGGGTTTATTCAAGGGAACATTATGTAAGAATATTCCTGGTATATTATGATAATTTTCTGATCTTGGAGGTTCCCTAAGGGTCCCAAAGATGAAAGTGACAGAACCATAAGAAGTTTATAGTCATTTTTCACGAAATTTCGCAAGGAATTCATAGGTGTAGTCGAAATTGGAATCTTAGCAGAAAAATTTCACTCCTAGGTGTGAGGTATTTCCATGTATTTTTTCATGTAATTGCAATTATTTTGCTGAGATGATATAAAGGCATCTCCACTTTGAAGCAAGGCCCGAATACGTAACTCACACATTGTGAGAGAACTTCTATAATAAATCTTGGTGCATTGTCTATATTGTCTTCCTTTTGTGTTGCTTCTTCACGGATGTTGAATTTATGGAATTTTACGGCTCTTTGAGCAATTTTATTTAACATAATTGAAGGAAAGAATCTGAATCATGTTGGTATCAAAGTGGTATTCTTTGATGTGAATTGTGAGTGTGGATGATTACTAGGGCCAAACTCAAATAGGGTGAAGGAAAACTCAAGTATTTTAACCTCGAGATTGGACATGCAACACAAAGAAATAAAATGGAAGAGAATGACATGCACACAGAGAATGATCAGGATTTCCACAAGGTCATCTACTAGATGGTAGATTGGTTGGAAAATTTGTTTGCAGATTATGAAAGGAGAATGGAAAAAGAGGCAAAGAAAGAGGGAGCTCCAACAAATGATAATGCATTATTTCACTTAGAAGGTGAATGAGAAACTCTTGAAACTCCATATTCAAGTTCAAGCTATTCCTTTTCCCCTCATTCTCATTATTTGAATAGTTATCAATTTTGTATACAACATATCGAAGAGGACGAAGAAAAGATTCAGTTGGCATCTTTGATTGGGAGGCACAAATCTTGTATGGTGGGAGAGAAAAATTCAGAAAGGTCGTCAACATAATGGTAAACCCCTTTCATCACAGTCTGAATTTGTTTTTCCATTAAGATGGAAATTTTACCCATTGGGTTAAAGCAAAAAGCAATGATAGAATGGAAAAGCTTGAGATAGGGAAAATGTCATAATGTTTAAAGTTTAATAGAAGAGTTTAAGAAGCAATCATTGGCATTGAATATTCCTTTAGACTCGCTAAATTATTTTATGAAATACATTGGCACTTTACATAGTTATCTTCGTCATCCATTGTTTTTGTTTGATCCCGCTAATCTAGATGAATCTATTGTGAAATTAATTCATCTTGAAAATGGGGGAAAGAATGGAAAAGAATATCATGCAAAGAAGCCTCCATCCACGCCCTAGAACAACAAGTTCAAAGGAAACGTAAAGAGAAAGAATACAACGACAACAAAGAAAAAGGAAAGTAAACCCTCTTATACTCATTACAAGGAAGAAGGGCATTATAAGGAGAATTGTTGGAAGCTACATCCAGAATTGAAGCCTAAAAATTTTGGTGGAAGAGGGAAGCAAAAGATACTTGCTACAACACAACAATACCTTGGTTCTAATTCCAGTGATGATATGCAGACCATTGTCGTTGGGGTACATTATAAAGGTTCCTTTAATGCTAGCTCAAGTTCTGAAAGTACAAATCACGATGAAAGAAGAAGAAGTGAATTGTTTCATATAAGAGTTGTATCTAAGAACAAAATAGTGAATACACTCTTTGATCTGGGGTCTCAAGTTAATTTTATATCAGAGACAATTATTAAGAATTTGGGTTTGGAAATGAGACCTCATATGAAACCCTATCCTCTTGGTTGGGTGTGCGAAAATGGAAAACTCAATGTCCTCGAGCAGTGTAGGGTTAGGTTTGCTATCACTTTAAAGTTGATAGATGAAGTTTATTTACATATTGTCCCACTTGAAATTTGCGGCATAGCCTTGGGAAGCTCATACATATATGAGAGGCAGGAAATATTTTTTAGGCATGAGAACAAGTACCATCTCACTAAAGCTGGGGTGGAATATATTGTCAAAGCTCACCACATGAAATTCAACTCAACTTTTTCTAGTGTAGGATGGATAAAGAGACTCATCAACTCCAACAAGAAGTGTATGATCATGTTTGTGAGGATAAAATGTTGAGGAATCTGATTCTTTAAAAGGTTTTAATACTTCTTAAATGAAATAAATTTTTTATATTGTCTCTAACTATGATGAGATTTTTCAGGAATCAGATGGATTGCCTCCCAAGAGGGAAATTCAACATGAGATCCATATACAACAAGGTGCCCCTCTTCCAAATGGGGCATGTACAAGATGTTAGTTGTGGAAATGGGTGAAATCAAGAAGTAGGTGCAAGACTTGTTGGACCAAGGAATCATTAGACCTAGCTCATCCCCATGTGGTTCTCAAATTCTGTTGGTGTCGAAGAAAGATAAAACATGGATAATGTGCATGGATTATTGAGCCCTCAACAATATCACTCTGAAAAAATGATATCTTCTCCCTCGCATAGATGATTTTCTTGATTAATTAAAGAAGTTTGTTTATTTCACTAAGTTTGATTTTCACAATGGTTACCATCAGATTAATATTGAAAAAATGATGTATAGAAAATTGCTTTCAAAGTTACCAAGCAAGGACTGTTTGAGTGGTTGGTAATTCCATTTGGGATTTGCAATGCCTCTAAAACTATAAAGACTCTCAATTATACCATTTTTTTATACAAAACTACTCAACCTACTTTTTTTAATTATCAATATAAGAACTCGTATAGAATTTGGTGTATATTGTTTGTATAGATAAAATTACTATTAAGGTAATTCCTTCATCTCTCCTATTGTAGCCCTTGTATTGTGACTAAATTAAAATATCACTAAAAACTTGAGTATACATCTATTGACTATATAGAATTGTTCCTTCTTTCAAAATGTGTCTACATAAAAGGGTTATACCAATGATTTTATTTCCATTTTCATTATGCATTAATATATCTCTATATTTGAATTCTCAACCATATTACATTTACACACATATACTGCCACCACAACTTAGTATTGGTTTAACACATCCTACGGAGTCTTACACCTTTGAGCACTTATATTATCACATGGAGTTATTAATTCGTTGCATGTGGGTTATTAGATTGGAATCAATATATTATATGTTGCAAGTCTATGTATAAAACTTGTATGTACCTTAGTCCAAACCACACTTTTGAATATACGTGATGTTAACAGTTACACTTATTTGTAGATTCACATTACACTCGACCATATTATATTGTGGATAACATTTAAATGACTTACAAGCTATGTTTATCATGGTTTCCTTCAAGCAAAATTAGTTATTTTAGATAATGATAATTCACTTTTATAGTTATTTTGTAATCCTTCTCACATGAAATAAATGTCTTATATTGTCTCTAACTATGATGATATTTTTCAGGAATCACATGGATTGCCTCCAAATTAGAGGGAAATTCAGCATGAGATCCATATACAACAAGATGCCCCTCTTCCAAAAGGGGCATGTACAAGATGTGAGTTGTGGAAATGGATGAAATCAAGAAGTAGGTGCAAGAATTGTTGGACCAAGGAATCATTAGACCTAGCCCATCCCCATGTGGTTCTCCAATTGTGATGTTGCCGTAGAAAGATAACACATGGATAATGTGCATGGATTATCGGGCTCTCAACAAGATCATTGTTAAAAAATGATATCTTCTCCATCGCATAGATGATTTTCTTGATTAATTAAATAAGGTTGTTTATTTCACTAGGTTGGATTTTCACAATAGTTACCATCAAATTAAGATTGAAAAAAATGATGTATAGAAAAATGCTTTCAAAGTTACCAAGCAAGGACTATTTGAGGGGTTGGTAAAGCCATTTGGGATTTGCAATGCCCCTACAACTGTAAAGACTCTCACTTATACCATTTTTTTTTTTACAAAACTACTCAACCTACTTTCTTTAATTATCAATATAAATACTCGTATAGAATTTGGTGCATATTTTTTGTATAGATAAAGTTACTATTAAGGTAATTCCTTTATTTCTCCTGTTGTAGCCCTTGTATTGTGACTAAATTAAAATATCACTAAAAACTTGAGTAATCATGGATTGACCATAGACTTGTTCCCTCTTTCAAAATGAGTTTGCATAAATAGGTTATACCAATGATTTTATTTCCATCTTCATTATGCATTAATATATCTCTATATTCAAATTCTCAACCATATTACATTTACACACATATACTACCACCACAACTTAGTATCGGTTTAACACATTCTACGGGGTCTTACAACTTTGAGCACCTCTATTATCACAGGGAATTATTAATTCGTTCCATGTGGGTTATTAGATTGGCATCAATCTATTATGTGCTGCAAGTCTATGTATAAAACTTGTATGGACCTTAGTCCAAAATACACTTTTGAATATACATGATGTTAACAATTACACTTATTTGTAGGTTCCCATCACACTCGACCATATTATATTGTGCATAACATTTAAATGACTTACACCCTATGTTTATCACGGTTTCCTTCGAGCACAATTAGTTATTTTGGATAATGATAATTCAATTTTATAGTTATTTTGTAATGCTTCTTACATGAAACAAATGTTTTATATTTTCTCTAAATATGATGAGATTTTTAAGGAATCAGATGGATTTCCTCCCAAGAGGTAAATTCAACATGATAGCCATATACAACAAGATGCCCCTCTTCAAAATGGGGCATGTACAAGATGTCAGTTGTGGAAATGGATGAAATCAAGAAGCAGGTGCAAGACTTGTTGGATCGAGGAATCATTAAACCTAGCTAATCCCAATGTGGTTATCCAATTGTGTTGGTGCCGAAGAAAGATAGCACATGGAGAATGTGCATGGATTATCGAGCTCTCATCAATATCAATGTGAAAAAATTATATTTTCTCCCTCACATAGATGATTTTGTTGATTAATTAAAGAAGGTTTTTTATTTCACTAAGTTGGATTTGCACAATGGTTACCATCAGATTAAGATTGTAGAAAATGATGTATAGAATAATTCTTTCAAATTTACTAAGCAAGGGATGTTTGAGTGGTTGGTAATGCCATTTGGGATTTGCAATGCCCCTACAACTGTAAAGTCTCTCACTTATACCATTTTTTTTACAAAACTACTCATCCCACTTTCTTTAATTATTACTATAAATACTCATATTGAATTTTGTGTATATTGTTTTTACAGATAAAATTAATATTAAGGTAATTCCTTCATCTCTCCTGTTGTAGCCCTTGTATTTTTTCTAAATTAAAATATCACTAAAAACTTGAATAGTGATCTATTGACCATATAGACTTGTTCCCTCTTTCAAAATGTCTCTGCATAAAAAGGTTATACCAATGATTTCATTTCCATCTTCATTATGCATTAATATATCTCTATATTCAAATTCTCAACCATATTACATTTACACACATATACTACCACCACAACTTAGTATCAGTTTAACACATCCTACAGAATCTTACACCTTTGAGCACTTATATTATCACATGGAGTTATTAATTCGTTTCATGTGGGTTATTAGACTGGCATCAATATATGATATGTTGCAAGTCTATGTATAAAACTTGTATGGACCTTAGTCCAAACTACACTTTTGAATATACCTAACGTTAACAATTACACTTATTTGTAGATTCATATTACACTTGACCATATTATATTGTGCATAGCATTTAAATCACTTACACCCTATGTCTATCACTGTTTCCTTCAAGCACAATTAGTTATTTTGGATAATGATAATTCACTTTTATAGTTATTTTGTAATCCTTCTTACACAAAATAAATGTTTTATATTGTCTCTAACTATGATGAGATTTTTTAGGAATTAGATGGATTGCTTCCCAAGAGGGAAATTCAACATGAGATCCATATACAACAAGATGCCACTCTTCAAAAAGGGGCATGTATAAGATGTCAGTTGTGGAAATGGATGAAATCAAGAAGCAGGTGCAAGACTTTTTGGACCAAGGAATTATTATACCTAGCCCATCTCCATGTGGTTCTACAATTGTGTTGGTGCCGAAGAAATATAGCACATGGAGAATGTGCATGGATTATCGGGCTCTCAACAAGATCATTGTGAAAAAATGATATCTTCTCCCTCGCATAGACAATTTTATTGATTAATTAAAGAAGGTTGTTTATTTCACTAAGTTGGACTTGAACAATGGTTACCATCAAATTAAGATTGTAGAAAATGATGTATAGAAAAATTATTTCAAAGTTACCAAGCAAGGATTATTTGAGTGGTTGGTAGTGCCATTTGGGATTTGCATTGCCCTTGAAATTGTAAAGACTCTCACTTATACCATTTTTTTGTTGTTGCAAAACTACTCAACCTACTTTATTTAATTATCACTATAAATACTCATATAGAATTTGGTGTATAATGTTTGTATGGATAAAATTACTATTAAGGTAATTCCTTCATCTATCATGTTGTAGCCCTTGTATTGTGACTAAATTAAATATCACTAAAAAAATCATTAATCATCTGTTGACCATATATACTTGTTCCCTCTTTCAAAATGTGTCTACATAAAAAGGTTATACCAATGATTTTATTTCCATCTTCATTATGCATTAATATATCTCTGTATTCAAATTCTCAACCATATTACATTTACACACATATACTACCACCACAACTTAGTATCGGTTTAACACATCCTACGATCTTACACCTTTGAGAACCTCTATTATCACAGGGAGTTATTAATTCGCTGCATGTGGGTTATTAGATTGGCATCAATATATTATGTGTTGCAAGTCTATGTATAAAACTTGTATGGACCTTAGTCCAAACTACAATTTTGAATAAACGTGATGTTAACAATTACACTTATTTGTAGGTTCACATTACACTCGACCATATTGTATTGTGCATAACATTTAAATGCCTTACACCCTATGTTTATCATGGTTTCCTTCAAGCACAATTATTTATTTTGGATAATGATAATTCACTTTTATAGTTATTTTGTAATCCTTCTTACATGAATGAAATGCTTTATATTGTCTCTAACTATGATGAAATTTTTCAGGAATCAGATGAATTGCCTCCCAAGAGGGAAATTCAGCATGATATGCATATACAACAAGATCACCCTCTTCAAAATGGGGCATTTACAAGATGTCAGTTGTGGAAATGGATTAAATCAAGAAGCATGTGCAAGAATTGTTGGACCAAGGAATCATTTGACCTAGCTAATCCCAATGTGGTTCTCGAATTGTGTTGGTGGTGAAGAAAGATAGCACATGGAGAATGTGCATGGATTATCGAGCTCTCAACAAGATCATTGTGAAAAAAAGTTACCTTCTCCCTCACATAGATGATTTTCTTGATTAATTAAAGATCGTTTATTTCACAAAGTTGGATTTGCACAATGGTTACCATCATATTAAGATTGCAGAAAATGATGTATATAATACTACTTTCAAAGTTACCAAGCAATGAATGTTTGAGTGGTTGGTAATACCATTTGGGATTTGCAATGCCCCTACAACTGTAAAGACTCTCACTTATACCATTTGTTTTTTACAAAACTACTCAACCTATTTTATTTAATTATCGCTATAAATACTCATATAGAATTTTGTGTATATTGTTTGTATAGATAAAATTAATATTAAGGTAATTTCTTCATCTCTCCTGTTGTAGCCCTTGTATTGTGACTAAATTAAAATATATCTAAACACTTGAGTATTCATTTATTGACAATATAGATTTGTTCCCTCTTTCAAAATGTGTCTGCATAAAAATGTTTTACCAATGATTTTATTCCCATCTTCATTATGCAAATATATCTCTATATTCGAATTCTCAACCATATTACATTTACTCACATATACTACCACCACAACTTAGTATCGATTTAACACATCCTACAGAGTCTTACACTTTTGAGCACTTATATTATCACATCGAGTTATTAATTAGTTGCATGTGGATTATTAGATTGGCATCAATATATTATATGTGGCAAGTCTATGTATAAAACTTGTATGGACCTTAGTCCAAACTACACTTTTGAATATATGTGATGTTAACAATTACACTTATTTGTAGATTCACATTACACTCGCCATATTATATTGTGCATAACATTTAAATGACTTACACCCTATGTTTATCACGGTCTCCTTCAAGCACAATTTGTTATTTTGGGTAATGATAATTCAGTTTTATAGTTATTTTGTAATCCTTATTACATGAAATAAATGCTTTATATTGTCTCTAGCTATGATGATATATTTCAGGCATCATATGGATTGCTTCCCAAGAGGGAAATTCAACATGATATCCATATACAACGAGATGCCCCTCTTTTAAAAGGGGCATGTACAAGATGTCATTTGTGGAAATGGATGAAATCAAGAAGCAGTTGCAAGACTTGTTGGACCAAGGAATCATTAGACCTAGCTCATCCCCATGTGGTTCTCCAATTGTGTTGGTGCTGAAGAAAGATAAAACATGGAGAATGTGCATGGATTATCAGGCTCTCAACAAGATCATTGTGAAAAAATGATATATTCTCCCTCGCATAGATGATTTTCTTGAATCATTAAAGAAGGTTGTTTATTTCACTAAGTTGCATTTGCACAATGGTTACCATCATATTAAGACTGCAAAAAATGATGTATAGAAAACTGCTTTCAAAGTTACCAATCAAGGACTGTTTGAGGTATTGGTAATGCCATTTGGGATTTGAAATGCCCCTGCAATTGTAAAGCCTCTCACTTATACCATTTTTTCTTACAAAACTACTCAACCTACTTTATTTAATTATCACTATAAATACTCATATAGAATTTGGTGTATATTTTTTGTATAGATAAAATTACTATTAAGGTAATTCCTTCATCTCTTTTGTTGTAGCCCTTGTATTGTGACTAAATTAAAATATCACTAAAAACTTGAGTATTCATTTATTGAGCATATAGACTTGTTCCCTCTTTCAAATTGTGTCTGCATAAAAAGGTTATACCAATGATTTTATTTCCATCTTCATTATGCATTAATATATCTCTATATTTGAATTCTCAACCATATTATATTTACACACATATAATACCATCACAACTTAGTATCAGTTTAACACATCCTACTGGGTCTTACACCTTTGAGCACTTATATGATCACATGGAGTTATTAATTCGTTGCATGTGGGTTATTAGATTAGAATCCATATATTATATGTTGCAAGTCTATGTATAAAAATTGTATGGACCTTAGTCCAAACTACACTATTAAATATACGTGATGTTAACAATTACACTTATTTGTAGATTCATATCACACTCGACCATATTATATTGTACATAACATTTAAATGACTTACACCCTATGTTTATCACGGTTTCCTTCAAGAACAATTAGTTATTTTGGATAATGATAATTCACTTTTATATTTATTTTGTAATCCTTCTTACATGAAATAAACGTTTTATATTGTCTCTAACTATGATGAGATTTTTCAGAAATCAGATGGATTGCCTTCCAAGATGGAAATTCAGCATGAGATCCATATACAACAAGATGCCCCTCTTCCAAATGGGGCATGTACAAGATGTCAGTTGTGGAAATCGATGAAATCAAGAAGCAGGTGCAAGACTTGTTGGACCAAGGAATCATTAGACCTAGCTAATTCCATTGTGGTTCTCCAATTGTGTTGGTGCCGAAGAAAGATAGCACATGGAGAATGTGCATAGATTATCGAGCTCTCAACAATATCATTGTGAAAAAATGATATCTTATCCCTCGCATATATGATTTTCTTGATTAATTAAAGAAGTTTTTTTATTTCACTAAGTTGGATTTGCATAATTGTTACCATCAGATTAAGATTGCAGAAAATGATGTATAGAAAACTAATTTCAAAGTTACCCAAGCAAGGACTGTTTGAGTGGTTGGTAATGCCATTTGGGATTTTCAATGCCCCTACAACTATAAATACTCTCACTTATACCAATTTATTTTTTACAAAACTACTGAACCTACTTTCTTTAATTATCACTATAAATACTCATATAGAATTTGGTGTATATTGTTTGTATAGATAAAATTACTATTGAGGTAATTCCTTCATCTCTCTTGTTGTAGCCCTTGTATTGTGACTAAATTAAAATATCACTAAAAACTTGAGTAATCATCTATTGACCATATAGACTTTTTCCTTTTTCAAAATGTGTCTTGTGACTAAATTAAAATATCACTAAAAAACTTGAGTATTCATCTATTGACCATATATACTTGTTCCTCTTTCAAAATGTGTCTCCATAAAAAGGTTATACCAATGATTTTATTTCCATCTTCATTATGCATTAATATATCTCTATATTTGACTTCTCATCCATAGTACATTTACACAAATATAGTACCACCACATCATGGTATCGGTTTAACACATCCTACCGGGTCTTACACCTTTGAGCACTTATATTATCACATGGAGTTATTAATTCGTTGCATGTGGGTTATTAGATTGGCATCAATATATTATATGTTGCAAGTCTATGTA
Organism: Pinus albicaulis; assembly: GCA_034641835.2. Lineage (NCBI taxonomy): Eukaryota > Viridiplantae > Streptophyta > Pinopsida > Pinales > Pinaceae > Pinus > Pinus albicaulis. The sequence goes on from CM076574.1 coordinate 588,803,372, forward strand.
TAAAACTTGTATGGACCTTAGTCCAAACTACACTTTTGAATATACGTCATGTTAACAATTACACTTATTTGTAGATTCACATCACATTCTACCATATTATATTGTGCATAACATTTAAACGACTTACACCCGATGTTTATCACGGTTTCCTTTAAGAACAATTAGTTATTTTGGATAATGATAATTCAGTTTTATAGTTATTTTGTAATCCTTCTTACATGAAATAAATGTTTTATATTGTCTCTAACTATGATGATATTTTTCAGAAATCAGATGGATTACTTCCCAAGAGGGAAATTCAGCACGAGATCCATATACAATAAGATGCGCCTCTTGCAAATGGGGCATGTACAAGATGTCAGTTGTGGAAATGGATGAAATCAAGAAGTAGGTGCAAGACTTGTTGGACCAAGGAATCATTAGACCTAGCCCATCCCCATGTGGTTCTCCAATTGTGTTGGTGCCGAAGAAAGATAGCACATGGAGAATGTGCATGGATTATCGGGCTCTTAACAAGATCACTGTGAAAAAATGATATATTCTCCCTCGCATAGATGATTTTATTGATTAATTAAAGAAAGTTGTTTATTTCACTAAGTTGGATTTGCACAATGGTTACCATCAAATTAAGATTGCAAAAAATGATGTATAGAAAAATGATTTCAAAGTTACCAAGCAAGGATTGTTTGAGTGGTTGGTAATGCCATTTGGGATTTGCAATGCCCCTACAGCTATAAAGACTCTCAGTTATACCATTTTTTTTTATAAAAATACTCAACCTACTTTATTTAATTATCACTATAAGTACTCATATAGAATTTGGTGTATATTGTTTGTATAGATAAAATTACTATTAAGTTAATTCCTTCATCTCTCCTGTTGTAGCCCTTGTATTGTGACTAAATTAAAATATCACTAAAAGCTTGAGTAATCACCTATTGACCATATAGACTTGTTCCCTCTTTAAAAATGTGTCTGCATAAAAATTTATACCAATGATTTTGTTTCCATCTTCATTGTTATGAAACCAACTCCAAAAATAGAAGAAAAGAGAGATCAACGCCTTATAAATCAGCCACTTCAAGGGGGCAGCCTCCAATACATTACATGAATGAACAATTCTTGGATGATACAAATGACAAAACCTCCTCTCTATATATAGAAGTCCATGGGCCACAATGTAATCCTAGTGGGGACACAATGTAATCCTAGCTGACCTAACAATAATAATGTAAGGGCACAATAATAACAATATGGGGGTTACAGGGGTACAACAATAACAATAAGGGGGTTACACTAACAAAAATAAGGGACTATACTAGTAATATAAGGACCTAACATACACCGTATGTTTATTACGGTTTCCTTTAAGCACAATAAGTTATTTTGGATAATGATAATTCACTTTTATAGTTATTTTGTAATGCTTCTTACATGAAATAAATGTTTTATATTGTCTCTAACTATGATGAAATTTTTTAGGAATCATATGGATTGCTTCCCAAAAGGGAAATTCAGCATGAGATCCATATACAACGAGATGCCCCTCTTCCAAAAGGGGCATGTACAAGATGTCAATTGTGGAAATGGATGAAATCAAGAAGCAGTTGAAAGACTTGTTGGACCAAGGAATCATTAGACCTAGCTCATACCCATGTGGTTCTCCAATTGTGTTGGTGCCGAAGAAAGATAGCACATGGAGAATGTGCATGGATTATCGGGCTCTCAACAAGATCACTGTGAAAAAATGATATCTTCTCCCTCGCATAGATGATTTGATTGATTAATTAAAGAAGGTTGTGTATTTCACTAAGTTGGATTTGCACAATGGTTACCATCAGATTAAGACTGCAGAAAATGATGTATAGAAAATTGCTTTCAAAGTTACCAAGCAAGGATTATTTGTGTGGTTGGTAATGCCATATGGGATTTGCAATGCCCCTGCAACTGTAAAGCCTCTCACTTATACCATATTTTTTTTGCAAAACTACTCAACCTACTTTCTTTAATTATTACTATAAATACTCATATAGAATTTGGTGTATATTGCTTGTATAGATAAAATTACTATTAAGGTAATTCCTTCATCTCTCCTATTGTAGCCCTTGTATTTTGACTAAATTAAAATATCACTATAAACTTGAGTAATCATCTATTGACCATATAGACTTGTTCCCTCTTTCAAAATGTGTCGGCATAAAAAGGTTATACCAATGATTTTATTTCCATCTTCATTATACATTAACATATCTCTATATTCGAATTCTCAACTATATTGCATTTACACACATATACTACCACCACAAATTAGTATCGGTTTAACACATCCTATCGGGACATACACCTTTGAGCACTTATATTATCATATGGAGTTATTAATTCGTTGCATGTGGGTTATTAGATTGGCATCAATATATTATATGTTGCAAGTCTATGTATAAAACTTGTATGGACCTTAGTCCAAACTACACTTTTGAATATACGTGATGTTAACAATTACACTTATTTGTAGATTCACATCACAATCAACAATATTATATTGTGCGTAACATTAAAATGACTTACACCCTATTTTTATCACGGTTTCATTCAAGAACAATTAGTTATTTTGGATAATGATAATTCACTTTTATATTTATTTTGTAATCCTTCTTACATGAAATACATGTTTTATATTGTCTCTAACTATGATGAGATTTTTCAGAAATCAGATGGATTGCCTCCGAAGAGGAAAATTCAGCATGAGATCCATATACAACAAGATGCCCCTCTTCGAAATGGGGCATGTACAAGATGTTAGTTGTGGAAATCGATGAAATCAAGAAGGAGGTGCAAGAATTGTTGGACCAAGGAATCATTAGACCTAGCTAATCCCAATGTGGTTCTCCAATTGTGTTGGTGCCGAAGAAACATAGCATATGGAGAATGTGAATGGATTATCGAGCTCTCAACAAGATCATTGTGAAAAAATGATATCTTCTCCCTCGCATAGATGATGTTATTGATTAATTAAAGAAGGTTGTTTATTTCACTCAGTTGGATTTGCATAATGGTTACCATCAAATTAAGATTGCAGAAAATGATGTATATAAAACTACTTTCAAAGTTACTAAGCAAGGAATGTTTGAGTGGTTGGTAATTCCATTTGGGATTTTCAATGCCCCTACAACTGTAAAGACTCTCACTTATACCATTTTTTTTTACAAAACTACTGAACCTACTTTCTTTAATTATCACTATAAATATTGATATAGAATTTGGTGTATACTGTTTGTATAAATAAAATTACTATTAAGGTAATTCCTTCATCTCTCTTGTTGTAGCCCTTGTATTGTGACTAAATTAAAATATCACTAAAAACTTGAGTATTGATCTATTGACCATATGGACTTGTTCCTCTTTCAAAATGTGTCTTGTGACTAAATTAAAATATCACTAAAAAACTTGAGTATTCATCTATTGACCATATAGACTTGTTCCTCTTTCAAAATGTGTCTGCATAAAAAGGCTATACCAATGATTTTATTTCCATCTTCATTATGCATTAATATATCTCTATATTCGACTTCTCAACCATATTACATTTACACACATATACTACCACGACAACTTAGTATTGTTTTAACACATCCTATGGGGTCTTACACCTTTGAGCACTTATATTATTACATGGAGTTATTAATTTGTTGCATGTGGGTTATTATATTGGCATCAATATATTATATATTGCAAGTCTACGTATAAAAAACTTGAGTATTCATCTATTGACCATATAGATTTGTTCCTCTTTCAAAATATGTGTGCATAAAAAGGTTATACCAATAATATTATTTCCATCTTCATTATACATTAATATATTTCTATATTCGACTTATCCTATGCGGTCTTACACCTTTGAGCACTTATATTATCACATGAAGTTATTAATTCTTGGCATGTGGGTTATTAGATTGACATCAATATATTATATATTGCACCTTTGAGTACTTATATTATAACGTGGAATTATTAATTCTTTGCATGTAGGTTATTAGATTAGCATCAATATATTATATGTTGCAACTCTACCTATAAAACTTGGATGGACCTTAGTCCAAACTACACTTTTGAATATACGTGATGTCACTTACTCGTAGGTTCACCAACAATATATTATATGTTGCAACTCTACCTATAAAACTTGTATGGACCTTAGTCCAAACTACAATAAAACTTGTATACGTGATGTCACTTACTCGTAGGTTCACATCACACTCTATCATATGATATTGTACATAACATTTAAATGAATTACACCCTATGTTTATCATGGTTTCCTTCGAGCAAAAATTATATATATATATAATTTTTGCGGTTTCCGATGTGGTATTATTCAGTTCATTTAAAAACCTATTTGTTTTGTATTATATTTGCGGTTTCCGATGTGGTATTATTCAGTTCATTTAAAAACCTATTTGTTTTGTATTATATTTGTAATGGTAATGCTTCTGTACGTTTGATTCCAAAGCGGAAATTATTTTCTCATCGCCACATATATCAATTTACCTACTGCAAATCTATGGTATGTATCTTATGGTATCGAATCAACGGTAAATATTTACGCTAGGGTTTTTCGATGAATTCAATGACCATAATTTGTTCTATTACACAATTTTCACTTTCCAATTGATCTCTTCCAGTCATGCCGCTCTGTAGCTAGGGTTTCGTTTTCAATTTTCTATGACACATCAATATTTCGCAATGGATTATTGCAACATGTGTTCTCTAAGCACCATCTTTCGACGTGTTTTCCACCAATTTCCATTTGAAAGTTATTAACCCTATACCCTGTCGAGTGAAAATTGCTTTCACCTGTAGTGTGTCAACACTCCTACCAAATATATGGTCCTTTATATTACCTTCAACAATTTTTGTGCTTTCTAGTTTTTCATTGATGAAACTATAGTTTAAATTTTTATTCACAATCATATGTAACATTATTGTTCGTTTTATTTTTTTTACAGCTTACAAGGAATTATTTCGAACACCCTAATGGTAAACCCCTTTGTGTGTTCATACTTTCTCTTTGTACTCCATGATTTAAAATGGTAATCTCTCGAGATACTTTTACTATTCGTATTATTTACAAAAAATATATTATCTTACATATTTTGCTTCATCATTATTATATTTTTAGACTGTTCATATTAGGGTTATAGGAAGGCTTCATTCCTTCCAAACCCATATGATTTCTCTGTTAATTAGCAAGGGTATTTTGTTTTATAATTTCCACAATAATTTCTTTTATGGCTACTTTTTTCTTTTTCCTCGACCATTTGAAATTTTTTGAGACCTTAAGTTGCACAAGTGCCACTCCCAGCAATTGGAGGGCATGTACCCCATGCTCTGGCACTCCTGGGAGCTTGGGAGTGGGTACAAAATGTTCCAAAATTGGCGCGAGTGTTTTTAGGTGCTTTGAAGTGTTTTTGGAACTTGATTGTTCTGAATTTAGACGTTTTGGGTACTGGTTTCTGCGAGGAGCGTGGATCGGGAGCTTGTGGGAGATCTGATCCATTGAGGAGAGTCTATACACTCCTTGATGGATTGGAGCTCCCACAGGTTCACGAGTCACGTGTTAAAATTATGAAACTGTAGTCAAATTCCACTTTGGACAACTCAAATGGTTGAGATCATAATTGCATTAGAATCCTATTTTCGAGACGACCAAAATTACCCTATAGATCACCCCAGTCGATTAAGCAGAAGTTATATTATGAATTATTTTATTTATTAAAATATAATGAAATGGGTCGACCTAAGCACATGTGGAATAAGTAAAATCAATATCAACCCCAAAGCAGACCTTCATGAAAGCTATAAATAGAAGCGACCTCAAGCTCATTCACACACTCTTGCTCAAGCAATATTCTATCTACATTCTTTGTTTGATACTTCTATTATGTTTTTGGTTCACATAGGTTCGATGAAAATAGTTCGTGCAGGGTCTGAAATCACAAGTCTGAAGCTCGTGCAAGATTTAATTTTTTTTGTTCTAGACGCAGGCACATAACTAGCGAAATCGGGTCGTAGCAGCAGGCACAATGTCGCAAGGTAGCAACGAAGGTGCCATAGCCACATGAAAAGCCTAGCAAGGTAGCGGATAGGGTTCTGAGGCCAGATCAGGATGATCTGGACCATAGCTGTAGGCACAAAATGGCTAGGTAGTGTTCAACCGCAAGCACAACAAGGCAATGTAGTGTCGAGGGAAGCCCTAGTCGCGAGCATAATGTTGCAAGGGTGAAACTAAAGGTTTATGAGCAGATCTGGGCTTGATCAACCTCCAATGCTCATGCATATGTTTGCAGTCAGCTTTGAAAGTGTCCTGGATTTAGATCTAGGACTGGGAAGTTGTTTTTTAGTGATCAATTGTGTTTGGGGTTTCTTATTGTTGTAGATATTCAAATCTGTAGATCATATCTATATATTTATGTTGCAAATATGTACCTATAGTTATCACTTAGTATCAACAGTGTTCATCTGTATGCTATGTCCAGTATCAGTGCATTTCAGTTCTCAGAATCAAGTTCTTTTAGCAAAAGTATGTTTAAGGTCATATTATACATGTGTTAGTTATTTTACTACATTATAAAGGTATGGATCTATGGATCATTATACTCTTATTTGATGAATCATTTGATGATGATCTAAGAAGAAGAATTTGAAAGGGTTTTCCCTATAGTGGGTTTTGCCCTGGTCTCAGACCAATCCTGGTGTCTATATGTGTGCATGCTTTCCTTCCTTTGTTCCTTTATGTTCCGATGTATAGATGATGATGATGATGATGTTATTGTTCTTTCTACATAGTTGCATATGCTGATCGTTAATAGTGTAAATCTGAATAAAGATATGATGATATGGGGTGAACTTAATGTGTTAATGAAGAAATGCAACTATCAAAGAAAAGATAAATGTAGCCCTATGAAAAATTAACATGGAATCAGAGTCGGGCTAAAGAAAATGCATGGACACCACAGAGACACTTTTGATGGAAGCAAGAAAAGGATGGTAGAGACCTAAAATAATTCTAGGGTATGAAGAAAACCCTAGGTAGTTAGTGGATAAAGATTTTATAGTGATGGTTTGAGAGAAACCCTGGTTCATGATAAAGACTTAAGATTTGATTTGTGTAACCCTAGCATGATCTAGATGCTTAAGCACTTGGGATTGATTGATGAAGCCCTAGATGATCTCGTTGTTGATAAAGTTGATTGAAGGCAACATTTTATGTGGTCTATGGATGACTCTTTAAGGTTGGTTCAAGAGGGAGAGGATTGTCTCTCATTAAAGTTAAGTATTCCTTGACTTATGACTTTACTCTTGTTTAGACTTATGGATCTGACTATTATGATTCTTGTTTAGAACATTTCCTATACCTCCCGCATGTATATTTTGAGTACTTGGATGTTTCTAACCTTTTTGATGAGAAGTGATAAGTGGATCCCTCTTGAGGATCATTTCAGATGCAGCAAAGAAAAGCTAGATATGGAAAAATGTAAAGAAGCACTTGATGAAAAGGTGACAAGCACTACAAGTTGCCTATGTGAAGGTGCACATGTATTTGAATACTACAAAGTATGCATGGTATATTGTTTTAATGTTATGTTTTAGCTATAACATTGGATGGCTAGGTAAGCCCTATGGTATGTTGAGAATGTCTCCTTCGCATATGGATCATGCATGCATATGAAAGTGATTTGGACTTATGTTTCCTATGATGAAATGGTGCAACGGTATTGAATATGTTGATCATGGTGATCTTTTTGATTCCGTGAGGATACTTATTGTTGATCTTCGATATAATGGCATAACTTGAAGTTTGGATAACATATATTATTTTTGAGATCCTGATTCCGACTCTAGTAAATGATACTCTTGAATCTTGATATGCATAAAACATGTTGGATGTCTTATGGAAGGTTACCTCATTTATATGGTATTCATAATTCTTGTGATAAGAATGATGAAAGCTCATGGAAAAAGAGATTGACACTTTGTTGGTTTATTGAATAACCTAACTTGATCCTATTAATCATGATAAGCATGGTATTGGTGACCATGATTATAGATGCATATTTATGATATTGATGTTCTAGATATCCTACTACCCGTGGTTATGGCATATGGTGAAATTAAATTCCCTAACTTGTTGTACTGTTATTGTGTTCATAAGATTGCGTTGTCACATCTTTATGCTTCCCTGATATTTCAAGTCCAACCCTTGATGAAAGAATGATGACATGATGTTGATGATCATGACAGATATGTGTTTATGATCTAACATATTTGTTGTTGCATGACTCCAGTAAAGACATGCTATGACATGAATGAAAATGAAATTACATGTTCTACTATGATTTATGGGTATCTGACATTGTTGATCTACAACAAAGGTCTTAGCCTCACTCACACAAAGGAAGGCCCATAGAAACGAATCTTCCTTATAGACACAAAATTTAAAATTTTGTATACGAAATCAGTTTGTACTCTGAATCAAGTGATCTATGACATGTATTGCCATTGTAAACTGATTTCTAAAATTGACAAGTTAAAATTGTTGATCACAGAAAATGAAGGATTGAGCATGAAATTATATTTCCACTTGGAAGATGTCAGTTCTGAAGATGCGCTACAGATATCAGTAATATCTGTCAGCAGTTCATATGTTTGAATCAAACTTGTGTTTGCAAGTTACCAAGACATTCATATGAATATGTCATCATGTTTGTAGTTTGTGCTACATGTTTTGACTGATTGATACAAATGAGCTATATTTGGAACTTTAACATGATGTTTTAGAACTTTGAATTGATGATTGAGACACGCCTTTGGAATATATATATCTTTTTTTTGGACTTGGTCTGTTGATTGTTGATTTTCCCTGATGACAATGTTAGGTGGGCATAGTGATCTTCAGTGTCTTATTATGGTTTTGTATTGGCCTCCTTGTTCCAAGCACTATGGTTGTTGTGATTCAATATGAAGATGGAACTTGAATGACTTAACCTTGATGTATGCACTTGCATATAGTAACATAAATGGATTGTAATGGCATGTTAAATGACATACTTGTTGGCTTGATAATAAATAAAGTCAAGACTTGATATGAGCTCTGCATGTCACCTAGTTGAAAGAATTGATACTATGGGATCAATGTCTTTGATAATAGTTTTTGTTTGGCTTCTACACTCTGATGAGCTGACATAACATTGATTTATGTAAGGCTAATTATGGTGTATTGGTAAGGAATTATGCTTGCAAAGAGAGTTGCATGATACAAACTCCTCGATTTAGATTTTTCCATTTTGACATTTATTTGACAAAGTCAAGATGATGAGTTCCAAAGTACGACCTTGATTTTTTTTTTGTCTGTCAAGTTGTATGTGATCCTCTCGGCTTGACCAATGGCCTAAGAAGCTGCGAATTAGGGGCATCTAATCCGTCAAAGTCACCTAGGGATCACACTCGACCTGGGCTGCACTAACCCTTATACTGATTGGAGTTTATGCATGTCTCTTACCCCTAGCACAGGGCATAAACACACCCCGTGAGGTTTGATCCTGGGTCGCCTTGCTGATGAGGTCCATCTTCAACCGGTTGTGCTAGTGGGACTTGACAATATGGCACTGATTTTGATTATGGCTTTGGTTTTACATTTTGATGGTCTACCCTTGAAAGGTGATGAGCCTCTGATGATCTAAGTAAGAGAGAGATTGCTTCTGAAGCTTGAAATGATGTATCATGGCATGATGAATCGATTTCCGGAATTTGGGAAAGAAATCCCATATTGCAAAACTGTTGAAAAATGTCTTTGTGTAATGGAAATGTAAATCCTTGGACACTCTGATTTAAAGTTCAAATGTTGTTGAAATAGACATGCTGGCATCGATGGCTAAGCCCACCCCTCCAGAGGCCGTATCTATGAGGAGAGAGCGCAGGAGAGGCGGTGGGTATGGACAAAATGACTCCCAGGCGCTAGAATGCTCAAAGAGTCGCAGGTGATGAGCTCGTAAAACCCCAGCAGCCGCGTTCTCATTCGTGACATCCGCACCGGTCTTTGGCCGGCATCTGATAGTTGATTGAAGCATTGATGTTATGTTTTGAACATCCATCTGCATATGTTTTGTATAGAACACGATTAAATTTATGATTGAGCTACTTCATTCTGAATTGTCACCGAACATCCTTTGATGTAAGGTCCATAACACAACCAAGGTTGAATATGATATTGCTAGCATGGCTAGCTATGAGGCAGGTTGTAGAAGCTCCTTAGAGAGTTGTCTGAGTATAATTGTAATATTCCTAATTAGCCCAAGCTAATAGGAATATTCCTTTTTGTTTTCATTTTCTTATTACAAGAATAAAATTGTAAAGGAGGACAAATTAAACTCCTTAAATAGAAAAATAAATCAATGCCCATGTGAACAAGGCTAAATCGGGGATTCAGGGTTGCTTCAATAAAAATCCCTTATGTGTGAAAAGGGAATGTGACAATTGACTGGTTCAACAGGACCAAATCTACAACGCTATCCAGATGCAATGTACCTAGATAAACAACGCAGATCCAGTTCGAGGGTTCCAATGTGAAAGGAGCTAAAAATTTGAGAGGGTTTAGGGTTTCTCAAGCTCTCATCTTATAAAAGGAAGGGGAAGGCTCAAGAGAAGGTTGCTCATGATATTTGATTTTGATGTCTGTTTAGAAAATTCGAGTTCTCTTGGCTGTTTAGCAGAGACTTGTGAGGATTTCCTGTTTAGGGATTCTCTCTCCTTCCATTGAGTAGCGCTTGGAGGGCATTGTACTTCTCTTCCATTATCAGGCATATGGCCAAGCTCCATCTCCCTTAGATAGCGTAGATCCTGTTGGGGCTTACTTGTTTCAGTGAGTTGCAGCAAGTGGATACTAGAGCTATTTAGATCTAGACTATACTAGTTCCTCTTCTCAGTGAGTGAGTCTTTTATCCTCATGGAAGAGTGTATTAGCTGTTTGGGCTTCAGATTTTGATCTTGGCATTAGGAAAACCTGTGCTTCAAGCTTATATTGCATTTTATCCTCTTGGACATCGTTATTTCTAGTTGCAGTATGTCAGGGCATTTTGGCATTCATTTGGAGAAGAGATCTCTGGTGGATGGATCTTTCCTTCACCATGGTGATCCATAGATTAGCCATCTAATCCATGTCTACTTCAGATCTGATCTATTACTATTGTGCTTACTTCATATTTTCTGAATCATTCTGCAGATCTACTGCAGTAAAACTCAGATCTACTCTTGGTATTTCATGTATTTCTGAAATCCCCAAGGGGAATGTAAAGTAAAGACAATCTAGTGTACCAATCTGTTATAGATCTGATATTTTGTGCATAGCTCTGTCTTATATTTGATATTTAATGTATAGCTACTCCAACTCCTAAATATTACGATGTACATTCTTGTTGCAGAGAAATAGAGTGTTGCAGTACCTCTTCCTGAGGGTTTCCTTCATTAAAGTCTTCATACTTTATCTTATGCACTGTATAGAACTATCTGTATACCCCTTTTATTGATCTACATGTATTTATTCATCCTTCCACACATTAGCATACTTCTACTGCCCATAACAACGTAACTTCCTGAAGCAGTCTTATGTGTTTGCTGCAAGTCTCTTATTTGAGCTATTTCTAGCTACACTAGGTGTGGGGAGATCTGTTTAACCCACCTAGAATGATTTGTTTCAGATCTAATTCTAGATGTAAGCTATATGCTGTGTATTATAAGGGATACAAGTCCCATTTTCCACAGATATAGCGTTATTTTCTGAAGACAACTGTTTTATGCCCTATATTGCTGCAATTCCCCACTTTGGAAGGAGTGTATAGGCCATATTCTTCTTGTTGTGCTCTCATTTTCTGGTGCGATGTTCTTTTACATCTAATGAGCTGATTCAAATTGCCATGCTCATGATTTGCTGAAGCTCCAACTTCAGAATATCTTAAGATATTCTTGTTGTTGTAGAAATTCCCTATTTTGGGATACTACAATAATATGGATAATACATGGATACATTGTGATGATAGAGAATCCCATATATATATATATATATATAGTTGGGACCGAGATTTCTCCATTCATTAAGGCAGTGCAACTGTTCGAGACAAGCTTAGGCTTGTGATTGACACCTCCTTAAGAGGGAGGATGGCTATGGTATCCATTTTTTATTGAAGGGAGGATGATTATGGTGTATTGTTTTGATTTACATGATTATGTATGTTCTAAAGTAACAATTGATTTGATGTCCTGTATGAACAGGAATCAACTACTATTGAGGCAATTAGATACCAGATATGAGTATGATGAGAGAAGCGCTGATCGAGGACACTGAGCCAACTCTTCCTCCCTGACTGAGCTCCCAGGGTGATAAATTGAGATAGAGGGCTCCTGGGGTTGAGGGAACTATGGAAAATAGGGTATGACCCTTATCCGTTACCCATAGGGTTAGAGATGTTTCTCCCCTATATTCATAGGGTCGTAGAATGTTGCTCCCCTGTATGGTCTTTACAGAGTATACCCTAGTTGGCATCATACCCACAAGCATGGCTTGTTGAGAATATCACTTCTCGTTTGGCCAACAAGTTGAGAGTGTACTTGGGGTCTAGAACCCAAGTCAATTATGATGCAGGTGTTATGCCACATGACTATTCAAGATCATTGATGAGAATATCAATAGGCAACAGGATGGGTTGAGATAACCCTATCAAGTTTCGGGTTGAGATTGAGATCCCCGATGTAATCCCAGGGTTGAGACGGGCTCCCCTGCACGTTTGGATATCCTATTGCTTGATATGGGGTTGTAGACGTATAACTCCCCCATGACATTCTGGGTCGATATATGCTCCTTGATGGAGTTACAAGCTAAGATGTACTCCGTGATGACATGCTCTTTGATTATTGACAATGATATTCCAGGTAGAAGCCCACTGGATAAGATTCTGAATGATAGCCTGATGGGTGAAGGGTGGTAGCCTAAGCTCCCCTCTGGTGACAAATTCTTCTTCTTCTAGATCCGAGAATGTTCAACATACAAGCAACAACAATGAAGAGTTAAGCTGGAATAAGCATGCACAATTCATTGATGATTTGTAATGATGAAGGATCACAACATGACGACTATATGACATAGATGATCAGTGATAGTACGTGATGATGCATGAAGATACCATAATGGAATATTGATCGATGAACAAATATTGGCAGGTGGAATTCTCCCTGGTTGAGAGGGAGTGTTAAAATTATGCGTCTGCAGTCAAATTCCACTTTGGATAGCTCAGATGGCCGAGATCATAATTTCATTAGATTCCTCTTTTCGAGAAGACCAAATTCGACCTACAGATCACCCAATCGGTTAAGCGGAAGTTAAATTATGAATTATTTTATTTATTAAAATATAATGGAATGGGTCGGCCTAAGCACATGTGGAATAAGTGAATTTGGCCTCAATCCCAAAGTGGACCCTCATGAAAGCTATAAATAGAAGCAACCTCAAGCTCATTCACACACTCTTGCTCAAGCGATTTTTTATCTGCATTCTTTGTTTGGTTTGTCTATTCTGTTTTTGGCTAGCATAGGTTCGACGGAAAGAGTTCGTGCAAGGTTCTAAATCACAGGTTTGAAGCTCGTGCAAGATTTAGGGTTTTTTTTTTCTGGCCGTGGGCACATAACTAGCGAAATCAGGCTCTAGCCGCAGGCACAATGTGACAAGGTAGCGACCAGGGTGCCATAGCCGCGAGCGAAGCGTGGCAAGGTACCGACTAGGGTTCTGAGGCTATATTGGGATGATTTGGGCCATAGCCGCAAGCACAAAATGACTAGGTAATGGCCAGCCGCAGGCACAACAAGACAAGGTAGTGGCCAGAGAAGTCTTAGCCGCAAGCGCAATGTTGCAAGGGTACGACTAAGGATTTCTTAGCATATCTGGGCTTGATCAACCTCTGGTGCTTGTGCAAATGTTTGCAATAAGCTTTAACAACGTCCTAGATTCAGATCTAGGACTGGACAGTTGTTTTTCAGTGATCAATTTTATTCGGGGTTTCTTACTGTTGTAGATCTGCAGATCTGTATATCTTCTCTATATATTTTTGCTGCAAAGATGTACCTATAATTTTCACTCAGTATCAACAGTGTTCATCAGTATACTACAACCAATGTCAATGTATTTCAGTTCTCAGAATCAAGTTCATTTAGAAAAAATATGTTTAAGGTCATATTATGCATGTGCTAGTTCTTTTACTACATTATAAAGATATGGATCTATGGATCATTGTACTTTTGTTTGCTGAATCATTTGATGATGATCCAAAAAGAAGAATTTGCAAGGGTTTTCTCCATAGTGGGTTTTTCCTTGGTCTCGGACCAATCCTGGTGTCTATATGTGTGCATGTTTTTCTTCCTTTGTTCCTTTATGTTCCGCTCCATAGATGTTGATGATGATGATGTTATTGTTCTTTTTACATATGATGGTTAATAATGTAAATCTGAATAATGATATGACGATATGAGGTGAACTTAATATGTTAATGAATAAATGAAACTGTCAAAGAAAAAATCATTGTAGCTTTATGAAAAATTAGTGCCAGGTCGTACCACACATTTCACAAAACCCAAGGGAAACCTGGAAAAAAACCCAAGGAAAAACCCCAGAAAAAATCACACAAACTTTTGATAGTAAATCAATTTCATTGGTATTTTTTCTATGTAATTAATCATCTCGAGAGTAAGTCAAGCCATCCAGACTTCAGTAGTTTCATTTTGATTTCTCATATAGTCAGATAGTTTTGATTCGGCATGGTTGAGGGAAGCAGTGATGTAGTCTAACAACTGCAAGTGCCATTGTCTAGGTAAACTAAGCTTAATTCTCAGTTTCGTTTTAGAATTTAATTTTTGACTGATGTGAAATATGTAATAATCGTTGCTTTTTTCACTGCTTGGCTGCTGGTATAGCCTGCAATGCTTTTTAACGAGATTCGTGGTGTATACTACTATTGAGACTATGTTTACCTTGGAGATCCTTATCTTTGCATTTATCATTTTATGTGTAGCCCTTTGTCGCGAGTTGGACTATGCACCTGCTCATTTACTTATTAACATTTTAGATTGTATTGCAACATCGTTTGATATTTGAATTAAATTGATATTCATTGTTCATGTTTCGACATTTCGTAGTTTATGTTTGGTTTTTAAAATTCTTAGGAACAATTCTTTCAAAATTTTGTATATATATAAAATTAAATTCTCAGTCTACTATTGCAACTTTTGTGCAATGACTAGGCGGACCGATCTTAATGAATTGTCTTGCAGAAGAATACTGAGATCTGCAGGGCCACATTAGGCAAGCCGCAACTTCATTATCAAGGACATTGTGTGGCCATTTTTGTATCTATTGAATTTCTTGTTTGGCTCATGCTTACCATAACCTGGAAATTTGTATAGACTTTATACAATTGTAAGTTTAATATTTATTCATTAGCATCGTTTATATAACAAAGTAGAAAATTCCTTAACTGCACATTTATTGTGCCGAGTACTCAACTTTTAAATAGACAATATAAATTCTTGTAGTGAACGTTGTAAGCACAAATAAACATGCCATGTAACAAATATGTGCTTCAACCAGGCTCAATGGAATGCCTTTAATGGATTATAATTTAATAATTTATATTGCTCTCCTTTTGCTTCATTTCATTTGTTTTCTGTGGGAAGATAGCCCGTTTTGCTTCGATTTTTCTTTTTGAACTTATTACGCTGTAAAGCGTATCTATTTGAAAACAACTTTCCTAAATATCTACGTGTATCATTGTGAGCCTTCGATTTTAATGTTAAATGATTCAAATCATCTATACCTTTAGGTCCATTATTGTTATTAATCAGTATGAAATAAACAGTTTTACAAATTTTATTAGTTCTTTCAGAGCAACAACTACATCGGCTTTCCAATATGTCAAACCCTCGCCTTCGCGCTCCCTGCGGCCTGCAATATCCACGCTTCACCCCAATCTTGCCCAGATCTTGAGCGTCTTTCTTTTGTTGAAATCCTTCTTTCGTGGATCTTTGCAAGATTTAAATTCTTGAACGACATGTGCTAAACATTTTTTCCAAAATTAATCTTGCCCAGGTATTGAGCCTCTTTCTTTTGTTGAAATCCTTCTTTTGTGGATCTTTGCAAGATTTAAATTCTTGAACGACATGTGCTAAACATTTTTTGAAAATTTAATGTGGTCGTGCAGATGTTTCTATCACAATTTTATGCTTCGTCTCAGTTTATATTCAATTTATCTGACATGCTCTTTTATGCAGACATGTGAGGGTGTAGAATTTCGTTTGCTTAAGCTCAAATTCTTGAAAAATTATTCCATATTTTCTTTTAAACTGGGGTTTGAGAGTGCTGGTTTTGTGTCATTCCAAAAGTTTATGCCAAGAAATCTTAAAGCTTGAAGGTGGAATCTTGAAAGCATGAAGGGTTGAGTAGTTTTATTTCTCTGTACTTTCAACTTCATAGAATTTATCGGGGTATTTTCCTTTTAAAAACGTCGGCTTATGCTGAGAAAGATAAAAGTGCAGATGTGAAGATTTAGTTTGTTTTAGCTTAAATTCATGAAAAATTACTGGACATTTTTGTTTTAAACTCTACATGCGCGAAGGCAGGCTCTCATTCGTTTGAATGTTTACCATTGCCTTAGAATTTTTCCATTTTATTTTATTTCTGCTTCTAACGCAGAGTTGCGAAGACGAAGTCCGCACTAGCGTGGAACGCCACCTCAACCATGACACTCTGCATCGCTGCCTCGAACATATTCAAGGGGTTCACCATCTCTGCCCCGACGTGGATCACCGCCTCCTCAAAAATCAACAGCCTCGCCACCTCCGCCCGTTGCTTCGACAGGTACGCTAAAGCTTTTCTATGTTGCAGTGCAAGGATATGTGTATGAAATTGAAATATGAAGGATATTTGATTTTGTGGCTTTGGGGTCGAATCTCACCAGGGCGAAAACTGTGCCTGCAGTTCACAAACATGGGACACCTTGACAGCCTATCATCATGGTTATTGTTGGGCAACTCTTACTTATCAGCTTTGTGGTGGTGTCAGGCTCCTGTGATTTAAAATGGTCAAAACTGATCTCCAGGCGATGGAAAATTGGAATACTTGGGGGAACTGTTTGCTTGCTTTAAAAAAGCCATTGTCGGTCCAAATATTTGTCTAGAGACAACAAAATATTTATGTGACATGCCGTCTGGATGGTCTCTTGGGCTGATCCAATGTCATCCCCACTACACACATATTTCAAAAATACATATATGTGCATCCCCTACCACAACTCTGAAAAGCCATCGAAAAAATTTGCTCTAAGAGACGAAGGATCTGGTAATATGAAAAAAATGTGTATAACAATGTGTGCAGGAACTATAAACACTGCCGTAGTTCTCGCTTTAAATTTTTCCATTGTCAGCGATCACCTCCCCCTTGACCTCCTTTCAAATATCATTATAATCCCCAGAGCTTGCAGTAATGGTCATAGATTCATATATTATTATTAGGCTTAGCCTTAGGTTATCCCCACCATGAAAATCATTGCTGCATTGGTCCATATCTCATTACGTATGCATGGCATTATATTCCCATATCGCTCCATAAACGCAAGGGTTGGAATTAATGGTACGCATTTTTATTTTCTGCACTAATCGAGTTGCCCTGAAGATTTATTTTATTTTCGAGTCTTATGAGAGATTTGTCAGATATTTGAGTTTCCCTGAAGATTTATTTTCAAGTCTTATGAGAGATTCGTCGGATATTTGAACGGTTGAGAAGAATGCCACGCAATTTGTGTAACAGAAATCAGTTGAATTTAATGAACATTACATATAAGGTCTGCAATCTAAAATAAATCTGTACAATAAACTAATAAAATAAATATTAAGTATATAAATTGATTGAATACTCCCTTAACAAATTAATAGAAACTACATTACACGCCTATCTAAACCAGAATAGTTCTTTTGGAATATCTAATATTTTTTAAACAAAATAATGTCTACAAACATCTTCCAGGTATAAGATTAGCTTTTAGTGGACGTAAATTAAATACTGAAAAATAAATTATAATAATACATTCATCTTATGAGGGAATTTGGACAAGCAATAAGCATGTAGCCCGCATCCCTATTACAGAAAAAAATAAATAAACAGGAAGGTTTTGAATAAATATTATTCAAAATATCATTGTAAATCCCATAATAATAATATAAAGAAATATTCATAATATAAATAAATATTTAAATGTATAGATAAAAATAGAAGAAGTTTAGAATATTAGGAAATGAAAAACTAAATATATTTTGTTTATACATATAAAAATTTGTATTGAATTATTTATTAACATAATAAAATGTTACATATTTATATTTTAAGATTTTTTTAAAATAAGAGTATTATTTTAATTATATTAGTAAATTTATTAAGATAATATTAACTATATACTAAATTAAGAGTTAATTATTGAGAGAATTTTTTGGATAAAACTTTGTGAGGATGTTTAAACTTGTCTAATTTTTCAGGTGGACACTCCACTTATAGTTAGGGAATCTCTTATATCCATTTAAAATCTAGCAACCTCCTAAGACTTAGAGACTAACAAATCAGATGGAGAATATGTTTTCTACCTCACTATGACCAATGCACTAATAAACCTGATCCTTATGGCATTACGAAGAATCACACATTAACAATAAGAAGTAGAATTTAACTATTCAAACACCTCCTCTTAACAAGTACTTATCTCAATCTCTATTAGGTAAGGTATTCATTGGCACCTCTAACCATTTCAAAATATTGTAAGCTATGAACTCCATTAGGTTTTCACCTATTCCTCCAAAAATTATATTGTCATCACCATGACCGAAGTTGCCCAACATCATTGGTCACCATTAACACTTACAATGTCATAAGCCTCATATTGGTATAATACCAAAGTTCTATATCACTAATCTCCCCCAAACTATAGGATAGAAATACCCACATGAATATCTCATAACCCCAATGAGGTATAGTTTCTTTGAACCTTAAGCCACCCTAACTTGAGTGGAAGATACAAATTTTAGATAGAGTAGAGAAATTTTAAGAAACGCCTTGACATCCATGTTATATAATTTCTTCTTATACATAAAGTAACTGACCATTATCGTTAATTTTTATTTTTAACAAAATAAAATAAAATGTTAAAAAAATAATAATTTATAATATCAAAATAAAATTACTTTCAAGATCAAAGGAAACATAAGAAAGAAATTCTTCGAACTGTGTTTTTATTCCGCTTAAGAGAATTGGAAAATAAAGGTGGATGCCAAGTTAAGCAATGAATATTGAATTATTGATGATGGGTAAATTTGGAAGAATGTATCATTCATATATATACTGAACAAGATTTTGTAGTGGCTGGTACATAACTCTCTACCATTTTAACATAGTGGCCATCATCATTGTATACATTGACTATCTTCTCTACACTAGAGGTGAAGGTAACCACAATAGCTTACGCGATTTCTAATTTATTTTGTGGTATAACTTGGGCACCTTTATGTGCCTTCTTTTGAATATGATCCACCAAGGCCTTTGGACCCATCGTCCCCCTTAATGTACATTTTTGGTTCTTAAAATCTGCCTTTGTGTTCTCCACACCTGTAAATCATATGTGCCGCATGCCGCCCCAATTTAAGGCACCATCATTATTTAGAACAATATAACAACATTTCTAATAAAACACTAAACATTATTTTGATCTTTGTAGCAATAAAATACTAAATATTCTTAATCCATTTTCAACTCTATTTTCATGCTTTATTGATAATTCCCACCGAATCGATCCATATATCCTTTTTCGGCTCTCACCTTCTTCTTTCCGCCACTGATTTCTTATCAAAATTGATTAAAAAATGAAGGACCTAACACCAACCTCGTTAAATGTAAACATGGAGACAATAGTATTAAATGTGATGATAACACCCATCATGATCATCAAGTAGAGAAAGGCATTGTTCCCCATGCGTAGGCTCTTGAAGGTAACTAGAGCATAAAAAATAAGGAGTTTTTCTTTTTCAATTGTTGGAATGTCAAAATGCATATCTTTGTGACTACTTCTAGCTTGTATCTAACGTATTTGAATTTTTCATTGACAAATCCGAGCACCTACAAATCGTGCAATATGTTGGAGAAAATTTTGCATAATAGAAGAAATTTATCTCTCCTTGGTCTATCATCTTATGTTGTCTTGTATGGAATCATTGAAGGCATGTACAAGGATTAAGGGGAGTATTATTTTTGTGGGTCTATTTTTTTAGAATAAATACTCTCTTCAATCCTTATACATGTTCTTTTATACTCACTTATCTCTTCAATCCTTATAGACGCCTTCAATGATTCTATACAAGAAAACAAAAAAATGATAGAGACAAATTGCTTCCATTGAGAAAAATTTTCTCTAACATGTTACATGATCTGAAGATGCTTCCATCTACTAGAGAAAAAATAAAATACACTAGAGATAGGACACAAATAGTCATAGGGACATTTATTTCAAATACCCAATAAGTGACGAGGAACAATCCATTTCTATTCTACACACCAATAATATTCCAAACGTTGGGAATGGGAAATGAACCTTACTCTACTCAACGATCAAAATGGGCACATACATCACATTTTTTTCTTTCATATCCATGTTCATAGTTGACAGGGTCAGACAAAGGTTCCTCATCTTGGAGGGTGGAATGCAAATAATCCCCTACAATGTTATGACTAACTTATTGCTTATGCTAAAATTTGGGGAAGAAAAGAAGATTCACATGGATTATGGTGTTGGAATAATCCTTTTGATATGTATTATTACTGCTACATATAAATGGTTATAAGGTCCACTCTCTTGACTAGTGTACAACAGGATTTTCCTGATTGAAACCCATTATGTTAGGAAAAGCCTCATGATCTACATTAAATTATTCTTCACAACAATAGTCATCTAGTCATTCTGAGTGTTTTTCTATCATTTGAAGTATGGAATATTCCCTCTATTCAAGGGTTAGTGTTCTTGATGAGTGCCTTCATTTACTTTTTCCTACTACAGATAAAAAAAAATCCAATGATGATGAGGTTTGAATTGGCCAAATTACACCCGCAAATGTAAATCTTCCTTGCAGAGGGTATTGAGAAACTCATGAAGCTCCCAACTTTAGCCTTGGATGTGAAAGTAAAAGTGGATAAACTTCTATTGAGGAAGTAGTTATATTAGTTTTTAGTTGAAAATATTTTTTCAATTATTACAAATGTGTTTGCATTATCCTTTCTTTGGGAAATAAACAATGATTAATCTCCAAAACTAGAGGTGAAAGAGACCATAATGAGGTGAATTTGTATCTCCAAATCTAGAATGGGGATTTTTAGGTTTAACTCAAGATGAATGGTTGCCTTGATATTGCGAGATGTTAAAGGATCGGATAAACTATACATCATTAGAGTTATGAGATATGTATCTAGGGACTGATATCCAATAGTTTCAAGGAGAGTAACAATATGGGGGTTTAGCAGCATTCCCTTATGAGGGAGTTGAACCATTACAAGTGCTAACGATGCCCAATGATGTCGTGAAATTTGGATTACAATAAGGAGGCGATATATTTGGGAAGAATTAGTGACGACTTAATGGATTTGGATTACAATAAGGAGGCTATATATTTGGGAAGAATTAGTGACGACTTAATGGATTTTATAGCCTGCAAGATTTTAAATGGTTAGAGATGTTGTTGAAGAACTTATCCAATAGAAATTAAGACAAGTAAGAGCTATTAATTGAAGATAGAAGCCTAAGTCTAATGAGAGTCAACATTGGTTGGATGGTTTCTTTCTTACTAGTGCATGCACACACACACACACACACACACACACACACACATAGAGAGAGAGAGAGAGAGAGAGAGAGAGAGAGAGGCTATATCTTTACACAATGCATTACTTTATAAATGAGAAAATCTATTTTGAAGTGGGTTAATCTAGTTGTTTAGGATGACCAATGATAAAGGGGAGGAATGAGTAATAATTAAAGTCTAAGTTGATTTTAAAATCTTCTATACAATAAGAGTTGGTTGAAAAAAATTAGTTGTAACCTAAGAGTTGAAGTTGTGGTTGTCGTTTGTTAGTTACGTAAATTTTTCCTATGTTCCCTCGCATTTTGGGTATTTATATTAAAACATTAGAAGCATGCGATTTTAATTAAGTAAATTTTTCCCATGTTCCTTGTCATTTTTGGTATTTATATTGAAACATTAGAAGCATGTGATTTTAATTAGGATAGCTATAATCCTCCTTTTTTATGATGACAATAATGTTACTATGGGGAGGTGCTCCTCCTTTCTCACAGTATTGTTCTTATGGTGAGGTGTCTCTATGATCTCAATAAGTGACTAAAATTCTCAAGGAATTTGGTTCTATCACTAATATGTTTGTAAACATTGATAAGACAAATGTTTTCATAATTAAACCCAGAAATATCACTTACATTAATTTAATGTATGAAATAAAATTTTAGTTAGCACATAATTTTATCTTGACAACAACTTTAAATCATCATATTTTTTGTTCTAGAAAAAAGTAAGTGCCTCCTTGAGATTCTTGTTACTCTATTTATCCTATATGGATGTGAAACTTGGGATTGCCATGAGCACATTTTTAAAAGATTAGAATACTATGTCTATTTATAGTATTAAAGGTGATTATTATAGTACTAAAAGTCATACATATCAAATGTGGCTTAATATTCAATAAAATAACATGTAAATTATTATTAAAATTGGTAATTTTTGGTGAATATTATGCACACACATATATACCAAATGAGCAAATACTTTTTCAGAAATTGTGAAAAATAGCTAATTAACCAAATTTTACCCCTAAAATTTACAACCATTTTTCATTTTAGAGTCTTAAAATGAAAAACAATACACTCTATCCAAGCCTCCTCTTATATACTATTATTTCACCCATTAAAAACAAAAGGTTTCCCATAATAGCTTCAATTTCCACTCAAAATTCACTTGCATGGAATAACCATCTAATTCTTTGTTAAAACATTGGAAAATAAAAAGAGGTCACTTTGCATAATATTAAAATAATACCACATTTAATTTAATTTTTTTAAAAAGAGAAAGTATTGAGGAGATAGAAAATAAGAGAAAATTAAGGTAGTTTAGAGAGGCCGTTAACTGACTCTATAAGACCAAAAAATAACTTTTATATAATTATCTTAAAAAACAAAATCAATATTGTTAAAATAAGAATGAATACCAATGAGTTTCATGGTAAACGTAGGCACTAGACAAATCCTAAAAAGTCTTGGAATGAAAAAAATTATCATTTTTATTATACCAAAAAGATTGATAATAAAAATTATCTTCATAAAAATCTCTTATATATATCACATTAAATCTCAATTTCAAAATATTTATTACCATTAATTCATCAAAATTAACTCAAAACTATGTAAATTGAAAAAAAAAAAAGCCTCTTTAGAATATATCCTATTTCTTAAAATAAAAAAACCAAAAAAATTATTATCTTAAAAATATTATTTTAATTATTTACTTCAAAGTGAAAAATACTATTTAAATGTATAAATAAGGAATTAAAAAAATTGCATTGTTTCCAATGTATTTCCATCAAAGACCATGCATTTTTGGGATGGTGCCTTATGCCTCAGCACCTCAAATTGCTAAAACATACTATTGTTTGGCCTGGGTTATTTGGTGAAGCTGTTTAGGGAACGTCTGCTTTGAGTAAGATTGCAGACACGAAAAGTATGCCAGTTTGTTGACTTTAATTGTATGCATACTAAGCTAGGCATTTGAGTATTCTTATTTCAGCACAGGATAGGGTGGCCACACCAAGTTGTGGTTGGGAGATTTCTAATTTGGAAAATTGAGATGATATTTAACTGCATTAAACGATTGGAAAATTAGATAGTCATTTTAGATAAAGATTAGATGCATGAGCCTACTAAGCACACATAAATATATCAGGTTAAATCAATGAATGTTCAGTTGACACATTCATCTGGTTGACCCTTAAGAACCTTAAAAATTACATTTCTGCTTATATCACTATCAAAAGTTACCAGACTTACATGCAATATTATTCCAGATGGTAAGAAATGCCTGACTAAAGTAGATATTCATTCATTAAATATACGGAGTTGCATGGCTGAAGTCCACACTGCAATAATATATCCTGTGAAATCCATAATGTTCCATATCAATAATTGATAGAACATGAAAGGAAAGCAAAAGAAACATTGTGTGTCACGGTGACATGTACCAATAAGTAGAGTACCTACAAAACAGAACAAAAAGCCAGTAATTTGTTCTTCATAAAACACAATTTCAAGAAAGAATAACACTTTCATCTGGCACGTTAAGGATTACCCACAATTGCTCTGAAATTTTATTTTTCTCATAAATTAGGTGAAAAAAAAAAAAATCCAAATCCCATTTTGATGGATTTTATAAAAAATAATCAAAGTTCGATTCAGAAGCCCATCTAAATCCATGGAAAAACTATACCCTGAAACTTTAATCCCTTGAAACTGTAACAGACACCCAATTTATACAGAACCTTTACCTGTTTTATTGCCCTTTAAAAATCTATACCCTGAAACTTTAATCCCTTAAAACTATAATAGACACCCAAATTTCTACAGAAATTTAACCTGTTTTATTTGCCTTCAAAAAATGTGGGTTTGGATGATCCTCATCTTAAACCCTTTTATCTTGTATCCAATAATAACCAATATCAAACATCTAGTGCACTCTTAAACCCTTTTATCTTGTATCCAACAATAACCAATATCAAACATCTAGTGCGTAGTCTAAAGAATAATTGTCATTACCTGGATCTACTTCCAAAAGCTTCAATGGATAATAGACATTCAAAACATAAAATCCACTTATACAACTTAGCCATAAATGCTTATGAAATAAGTTGTATTTGGAAACTCCGTTTCTAGTCCCTGACCATCATCAATTTCTTTTGAATAAAAAATTGTAAGACCAAACACAAGGCCAAAAATAATGTATTTAACTATCCAGATTTATAAGAATTCTTCAATTAATAAATCTGCAAACAGAGCGATCCCAAAATATTGAGTCCCAGTATGTAAAAAGACTTGAAAACCATACTACCTGGGAACCTGTTAAAAAGAATATTTGATGAAACTTTACAGTTTTTAAAACTCATGTATAGTCATACAAGTATCTCAAAAACTTATATTAAAACTGTTCAAAAAATAGTCTTTCCTATAATATTTGACTCAGGCCTCCATTATTTGACCAAACCAATTTATCCTCTATGTTCTTAATTCTAAGGTGACTCATTTTCAGTTTTCTTGTATAGTCTTGCCATACATCTCCTTAAATACCATCCAAACCTAGCAAGTTTGCTTTCTTCCACTCTTGATGCCATATACATTAGTATTCTAGGGAGGTTGTATAATTTAAGTTATAGTTGTTTTCAAGAACTTTATAATCTTCTCCATTTCCAACCCCAGAAAGGATTAGCTCCTACCTTTGCTCTTTCTCCATTAACAACTTGCCACAATAGGCAATTCTGCACAAGATGTAAGGCTTGGACAATGGCCTTCCAACACATCAACAAATTATATTATGAGTATTCTTGGAAGATCTTCTAATGAATTAGGTTCAATGTATTTTTAGAGGATAACTTAGCTTCATAGGCCCTTATTTGATATGAGCCTTCATATGCATCTAGCTACCAAAGCCTTCCGATGCATATTCTTAAGCTCTAACTCCTTCACCACCTTAAAACTCAACTTCGTCATCAATGCTTGGACAATGGCCTTCCAACATATAAAAAAATTATATTATGAGTATTCTTGGAAGGTCTTCTAATGAATTAGGTTCAATGTATTTTTAGAGGATAACTTAGCTTCATAGACCCTTATTTGATATGAGCCTCCATATGCATCTAGCTACCAAAGCCTTCCCAAAATGATGCATATTCTTAAGCTCAAACTCCTTCACCACCTTAAAACTCAACTTCTTTTATACTACTATTTCTTTTGTTACTGCTTTACAACATTTCCTTTGCAACATATGGTGCAATTGCTAGTTATGTTGTTTAGGAATTTTAAATCCTTTTTTCACTTATTAATAATTATATGGTTAGTCTATCAGGG
This sequence comes from Pinus albicaulis, assembly GCA_034641835.2. Taxonomy (NCBI): domain Eukaryota; kingdom Viridiplantae; phylum Streptophyta; class Pinopsida; order Pinales; family Pinaceae; genus Pinus; species Pinus albicaulis. The sequence goes on from CM076574.1 coordinate 588,829,666, forward strand.
ATACAATATACCCGTTACTAGAATATAAGAAGAATAAATTTGGAGCACGATTTTTCTAGAAGTATGTATAGTAATGTAATTCAACTTCTCAAATATTTTTTGCAATGGTTTGTAGGAAGTTATTTTCATCGGCAAACTAGATTATTTTTGGTGAATTTTGATTTAATTTGAATTAATTAATTTAGTTATTACTTATTTTCGTTTAAATAAATTTGATGTACTTTTGTTTTAGCATCATAACACCACTGTCTTTCATGTCACATTGATATCTTTTTAATATTTCAAAATTTAATTATTATTTATTTTTGTCTACGTAATTTGATGCACTTTTGTTTTCGCAGAACTCATAACACCACTGCCTTTCATGTCAGATTGATATCTTTTTAATATTTCCTTTCATGTACTGATATTTTTTTAATATTTCAAAATTTTATTATTTTAACAGTATGAAATATACAATATAATTTACTTTGTTTTTTAATTTTTTGGGTTAAAACTTGAACTTACAATCATGATAGTATTAAAAATAATCTTGAAATTACAATCATGATAGTATTAAAAATAATCTTGAAATTAATTAAATTACAAATTCTTGAAATTTTTTTTATTTAATATTAATTATTTTTATTTATTTATTATGTTTTTAAATTAAATTATTTTATTTTATTTTTCTTTCAAATTTTATTATATTAGAAAATATGATTTTTTTTCTTTCTACATTTTACAAATTTAATTAATATCTTTATAATTTTTAACAATTTCAAATTTCTAGTAAATTCTACTTCTAATCTTTTTGTTTTTTATGTAAATTTTCAGTATTAATACCATGGATAGAGGATTTAGTCAATGTGGGGAAAGCAAGATAAGACCCCCACTATCTCCACAAGCCCCACAAGCTAAAGAAAAAAACGTAGAGACAACAATAGCTGCCCACAATCAATCAAGCAATATTTCCAAGAAGCCCACAAGAGGAATGTTGGCAATACTGCCAATGTACTTTGTGTGATCATGTATTTAAGGGTTGCTATATAAGAGTATGACATCATCTTTTGGGCATACCTGGGTTAGGAGTGAAGGGTTGCACTTGAAACCTTGAACAAAGAATGAGGATGACTAAGCTTCACATGAAATCTAATGGAAACAATGAATGTGATAGTAGCACAATATCTCCTAATAAGAGAGGTATAAATGAAGATTCATCCCAATGTATGAATGAATAAAGTCACATCCAAATTTAGCCTACTCAAGAGGGTTCTATTACTAGGAGGACTAGTGTAAGTGAATCCATTCAAAAAATGTACAATGTGTTGCATAGGAATGAAGCAGATTATACCATAGCAGATTTTTTATGGCAAATGGAATTTCATTTAATGCCACTCGTTCACCATACTATAAAGAAATGGTGAGAAAAATCATAGGTGCAAGGACATGATATGCACCCCCAGGTTACGACAAAATGAGGACTTCATTATTAGTTAGAGGGGTGACAAGAATGCATGGACTTATGGAGGACCTCAAACAATCTTGGGTTCAATCAAGTTGTTCAATTGCCATGGTCCATAGATGGTTGGACAAATATTCAACAAAGGCCTTTGTTGAATGTTATTGTCACATCATAAGCAGGACCTTATTTTTTAAAAGAAATTGATTATAGTGGAAAAAATAATTATGCTACTTTCATGTTTGAATTGTTGAAGGATTCAATTGATGAGGTTGGTCCTTCAAATGGGATACATGTCATCGCAGATACAACACCTATTTGTATAACAGTGAGATTGATGATCTGCAATCAATATAGGCATATATTTTAGACTCTATATTGTGTACATGCCCTTAACAATATCTTAAAAGACATTGGTAAAATACAATTGATTGCAAAAGTTATCTGAGATTTGAGGGAGGCACAAATTTTCATTTGCAAACACCATGTTTCCTTGGAAATTTACAGGATGCATTCAAAGAATCATTTTTAAAAACCTGCAGAAACAAGATATGCCGCATACTTTATTTTTCTTGAGTGCATGGTTGAGGTCTATGCATCTTTACAAGCCACTGTTGTTTTTTCAGAGTGGAATGCATGGACCGATTTTAAGTCACTTCAAGTGAAGAGGATAAAATAAATTCTTCTTAATGAGGATTGGTGGGTTGATTGTAGATATGTTGTCTCTTTCACAACTCCAATTATGGAGTTGATCAGGTATGCTGATTAAAATTCTGCTGCTCTTGGAGAAATAAATGACTGTATTGATACCATGATGGGCAAGGTAAACAACATCATTCACCAAAGAAACCCTTCTTTAGAGTTTTTCCATGAAATCCACAAGATGATAGAGAAAATACGGATTAAACTCAATACCTCCCTTCACATGGCTGCATATGCCCTTAATCCAAAGTGATATATGGAAAGACCAAACAGAATTCTTCCTATTGATAATGAAGAGCTAAAACAAGGGTTTCTTGATGATATAACTAAGATGCATATTGTTGATGAAGAAAGCTTTATACGAGAAAAATTTATTGATTTTGGTACATTAGTCCCTCCTACATTCACCCAATATGCAAAGAGGGACAACAAGAATTATGCTCAGAAGAAACCCCTTGGATGGTGGAGAATGTATGGGGGCTAGGTCCCAGAGCTCCGAAATCTTACTTCACGTTTGCTATCTCAGGTTGCTAGTTCATTAGCTGTTGAAAGAAATTGGTCCAATTATAACTTCATACACTCTGTTAAGAGGAATAGACTTACCTCTAAGAGAGAAGAGAAACTTGTTTATGTGCATAGTATTCTTCGACTTTGTTCAAGGAAGCTACCTGAATATTTAGTAGGACATGTTGCACAATGGGATGTGAGTGCTAAAGATGCTGCCCACATTGACAATGATGATGACAATCCTTTACACCTAAATTGATGATGATGATGACAATCCTTTACCAAATGGAGGATCGGGGATGAGTGCAAACATTTAAATGTTGGCTCAATTAATAATAAGAAGTTAAAGTACTAAAACTAATAAAATTCAATTTTTTTTATTTTGATTTTGTTATTAACTTGTGAATAGACTTTGTTACAATACCATGGGACAATACCATATATTATCAATACCTCATGCCCACAAACCACAACTTATTTCACAACCAAAATATTTTATAACAATATGACAAGATTCTTAACCACCCTTATTCCCCTGTAAAAATTAGGCTTTGTTACAATACCATGGGCCAATATCATGGCTTATCAATACCACATGTCCAAAAAACATAACTTATCTCACAATCAAAATATTTTATAACAATATGAAAATATTCTTAACCATGGATATTCATCCCCACCTTACCATGGATATTATTAACTTGTAAATAGGATTTGTTACAATGCCATGGCTTATCAATACCACATGCCCAAAAAAACATAACTTATTTCACAATCAAAATATTTTATGACAATATGACAAGATTCTTAATCATGGATATTCATCCCTAGTTTGGAATTGATATTATGAACTTGTGAATATGATTTATTACAATATCATGGGCTAATACCATGGCTTATCAATACCACATGCCAAAAAATCATAACTTATTTCACAATCAAAACATTTTATGGCAATATGACAAGATTCTTAATCATTGATACCCACCCCACTTTACCATGGATATTATTAACTTGTAAATAGGCTATATTATAATACTATGAGCCAATACCATGGTTTATCAATACCACATGCCCAAAAACCATAACTTATTTCACAATAAAAATATTTTATTTAAATTTAATTTTATAACATTTTTTAATTGAAGCTAATAGGAAAAAGTTTATAATTAGTTTTGAGATATTTCTAAACCCTCTATCCTCACGACTACTAAAAATATTCCCATAGAAATCAAATTAAGGTTTTAATAAAATTAAAAATGAGAATATTTTTATATTTAAAGATGTGAAATTTATATAATACAGATAGTGTTAGTAAGAACCAACATAGATCCACTTTAACTAAAGATTCAAGTGATGGAAACAATCAAAGTGAAGGGAAGAGAGGGAAGGAGATAGTGACAAAGCTTGAGGGCGAAGAGAGAGAGAGAGTGTGATGTGGGTAGAGAGAGAGAGAGAGAGATGTGAGAACAAAGACATAGATATATAGAGGTGGAGAGAGAGAGAACGGGTGATAAGGGAGAGATGAAGAGAGAGTGAGGGGGAGATAGAAGAGGAGGGTAGAGAGATAGGGAGAGAAGGGAAAGAGAGAGAGAGGTAGGCACAAATATGGATGGGATAAAGAGAAGGGGAAAGGGAGGGAGACAGTGATAAATTTGGAGAGAGAGAGAGAGAGAGAGAGAGAGAGTGATGGGGGGGCGGGGGGCGGGGAAGGGAGGTGGGAGAGAGAGGGAGAGAGAGGAATCAAGAGAGATATGGAGTTGGAGGGGGGTGTTGAGAATTTGGTAGGGTGGTAATTAATTCAAATTCTCTTTTTGATAATTACTTGTGAGCTTACTTCTATTATTTATGTATTATCTTCTTAGCTTATTTAGTCTTTGATCAAGTAAATTACCAAAAAGACAAGAGACACAAATTTAGGCTTTTCGAGCCAGGGAAAAACCTGTCTCTCTTGGAGAGGAAAACCCATGAGAAATCCTTATTGTCGACTTTTATATGACAAGTACCATGACCATGACACAAACCCTAAACCATTATAAGCCTTCAAGACCTTGTCACTGGTTCTTCAATGAATCCTTCTTTCCTGCACCGATCAACACCGTTCAACACCAGTCTCAGATCCTTCATTCTACACACTGATTATTTTTGCAACCTTATATTATGATCACAACCCTTTCCACACACTTTATTACAGACCTATTTAGCACTTTTATCACAACCCTTCTTTGCACTTTATTTCTCTATACTTCACTGCAACCCTATTTCAACATTAACATAGTAATATATCCAAAGATATACCTGCAATTATGTCCGCAAATATTTACGTGAATATGTCTTCCTTTTTCACACTTTCTTCTTATATATAATCCTGTTACTGGAATCTGGAATCTTCTACTTCTTTTGTACTGTGTCTTAGTCCTAAAATACTCGCACTAGATCTCAGAGCTTGTCATGTTCTCGCATTTACTTTAGCTCCTTTTCCTTACACTTGATACATCCCTGTTCTTGCTTTTACTTCAGATAGGAACCAATGAATATTACCCAGACTTATTTGCACCTTTTACTTCAGAATAATCCACACCTTTTTCTTCAGACTGATCCACATTTTCTCCCTCAAATGAGCTGTAGAAAGTCCTATATATAGAGTGCTTCCATTAGGTTTTAGGCCCAACTCACTGACTGTTTGAAGGCCGAATTTACCACTCCATATAGGCCCTCTTGTAGGGCAGATATTCTAGCATTAAGGAGGTTGACTTGAGGGCTGTCTTGAGCCATTTTTTCTTGGTTAAATTACAAGGTCTTGAGACATATTCTTTCTTCATATACATGACTCTTAATTACATTTATAACTAGAAGAAAAATCCTAATAAACATCAAGAAGAAGTCTATTGACCTAAAATAAAACCTTTCTCATGAAACCCATGAGGCAAGCATACCAAAAACATATTTTATTATCTTTGTCTTCTTCTTTACATAAATACATAATTACATAGTCAATATGAAGATCGATCCTAGTTACACTTTTCAACACTCCCTCTTAAATAGGGAGGTATTCATACAGGTACATGGTCACTTTAAAAATGAAGAATCTCATAATAAGAATCAGATTAGTAATCGCATCTGTATAGCATCATATCAACCAACATTGTCTTAGTGCAAGGCCTTGACTAACAACCCCATATTTCAATGAGACAATGGGCTATAATGCTGGCGAGACACATGACATATAAACACCCTAGTCATTGTCTCTCCAAGGTACATAATCCACCCATGTGTTCCCAGAGTATGACCTTCTTGGACTATTCTTCTCTTGGGTAGCCAACCCTCAAAGAATATCGGTCCCCGACTACTCTTATCTTGAATTCCATATCACATTGTCAAAGAGTATTGAATACGAGATGATTACCTAATCCTCCATTGTGTCTTCTGTGAAGACCACGATGTGTTAGTCCCTGAACTAAAGGCATGACACATGGATCAGAGAATCATATACGTCACTCCCTCTTAACTTAGGAAGGACATACTTCAAGTTTCTTCCAAGAAATAAACTTACCACCAGACTCCCTCTCAACCAGGGACCTGTAGCAGCAATGGCGAGACACCCAACTGCTCATGAAGAATTCCTCCCCTAGATGTCATGTATTTCGATATTGAGGAATCTTAAACTTTTTGCTTCATAGGGCACAAATCATCCATCAATTTTATCCACGAGTCATGTCAACTATCATAAAGTGATTCATCAGTCTTCCTCATTTGGTACACCTTTATGCCGTGTTGCTTTCCTTCGAACCATCTCTCAAGGATCTTACATCCTTCTACATGATTGGAAACCCTACATAAACTTGTCCAGATAAACATATACATAAGAACTTTTAAATCAAAAGTTACCTCAGTGATGATCTTTCACCATGACATCTTCCTGTAGGCATCAAAATACTCTATTCATATTGACATATCTCCTAAAGATATGTCTTTTCAAGGGTCTTCTTGTTTACCATAATTCTATCAAAGTACACATATCTTCCCTGGAGATCTACTAGTCACATCTTCTTGGATTCTGGATGATAACCACCTCTTTACATTATTGCACTTCATGATCTCTTCAATTCTTTCTATGCACAAATTCATACCCAGGAACTTCCAATATCCAGTTCCTTGTTTGTATACAGCTTCCTCATATTCCATATGAGGAAATATTTAATTTCATCTATTAGTGGGAACCTGTGCATCGTAAGAGATCCTCCTTCATAGATCATACTTCTAAAGATATAAGCCCATTACCTGCAACCATATGATATGAATTCACATAATCCAGTTTCAGCATATAAATATATATATCTCATACCTTTTCCCTTTGAGTCATCATGTATCAATTTTACTAGAATGAAGAACTTCATTTCCTTGACTTGCTTCATCAATATGTCATCATATCCTAATCCCTGAATTATGTAGCATAGAATTCTCGATGAAACCTTTTGGATTTATTTTTAACCAGTTAATCCATAGAGAACTCCATTAGAAAATGTGAGCCCCTTGATCTTGATGACTTCCTTCCATCAATGTTGTTTATCAGTGAGGTTTCCATGAGCTCTTTATTCAAATACTCCTACCATGCTTCTTCAGTGATGCTTTTAGTATACATTGCTTCCTATCATACTATTTTACAACCAAAAAAAATCACTTAAAGAGAAAGATGATCTCAATCATAATAGATATATTTCGCTTCTTCTTTCTTAGATTTCTTTGTATCAGGTTCATCCCTTATATCTGTGACATGGGCTTCTTCTTCTTCTTTTATTCTGAGGACCAAATTTTCCGAATCTTCCTTTTTTCCTGGACATCGATGAAAAGGATTGATTCCCTTCACTTGACCTTTTATCAGTATTGGATTTCAATATTGTTTCCTCTATTTTACATAGAGACCATAGATCGTCGAATGGTGTTGCTTCTTTCTTCCCGTATACGCTTGAAGTGAAGTTTCCCCATTCTTCTGGTAAAGCATTCAACACCACTGTAGTCATTTCATTATCAAACATTACTTCTTCCAATTCCTGCAATTGATCTCTTATTTCAGAAATCCTCATAAAATATGAAGTGATTCCTTCCTCTCTCAATAATTTCATCTTTTATAGTTCTTGTCTCATAAAGATTTCTTCTCCTGCAGTACCCACAGAGAATAGATCCACTAGTTTGTCATATATTTCTTTTGCAGTTTTCACTTTTGATACATAGGGTATGAGTGAGTCCTTAATGGATTCTATGAGAATAATCTGTGCTCTGATTTCTCCTTTCATGTGTTTGGCATGAGCTGTATCATCTTCTTTTGAGGGTTGAATTTTAGATCCTTCGATGTAGTCCATAACTTTGTCTTCAAGTAGATTCAAATATGTCCTCTTCTTCCATGCACTGAAGTTTGATGACCAAACCAATTTTTTGCTTTCTTTGCAAAAAGTCATTTTGACAGATTTATATAATATCATAGATACTTACTTGAGTAGGATGACTTCCTCCTTCTAGCATCTTCTTTGATGATGATGAATATAGGAACTCCTTCTTAGATTGAGTTGTCCAATGTAGGTGTTCTTGAATCCTTGATGATATTTCTTCCAACAATGTCTTGAATATAAATCTTTGATGGAAAATATTATCTTGATTTGTGGATCCTTGAAGAATATTCCTTGCAAAATGATCTGACCTTTTAACCAAAACTTTGATCTTTGCTTCCTTAAGTGTCTTCTTGTTAGGTAGCCCTTGTGTTCAACACCTTATCTCTAATACCATGTTTAGAATTTGGTAGGGAGGTGATTAATTCAAATTCTCTTCTTCATAATTACTTGTGAGCTAACTCCTATTACTTATGTCTTATCTTCTTAGCTTATTTAGTCTTTTATCAAGTCAATTACCAAAATCACAAGAGACACAAATTTAGGCTCTTCGAGCCAGAGAAAAACCTCTCCCTCTTGGAGAGGAAAACCCACGAGAAAACCTTGTTATATACTTTCATATGACAAGTACCATGACCATGACAAAAACCATAGATCTTTATATGCCTTCAAGACCTTGTCACTGCTTCTTCAATGCCTCCTTCTTTCTTGAACTTTCATGCACTGATCTACACCATTCAACACCAGCCTTGAATCCTTCCTTCCACGAACTAATTATTTTTGCAGCCTTATATTATGATCACAATCATTTCCATGCACTTTGTTACATACCTATTTAGCACTTTGATCACAACCCTTCTTTGCACTTTATTATAATACTTCTCTATACTTCATCGCAACCCTATTTCAACATTAACACAGTCATATATCCAAAGATATACCTACAATTTTGTCCACAAATATTTACATGAATATGTCTTCATTTTCCTCACTTTCTTCTTGTATATAACCCTGTTACTGGAATCCGCAATCTCCTACTCCTTTTGTATTGTGTCTTAGTCCTGAGATACTCGAACTAGTTCTCAGAGCTTGTCTTGTTCTCGCATTTACTTCAACTCTTTTTTCTTACACTTGATACAACCCTATTCTTGCTTTTACTTCAGATAGGAAACACTGAAGTTTACCCAGACTTATTCACACCTTTTACTTCAGAATAATCCACACCTTTTTCTTCATATTGATCTGCATTTTTATCCCTCAAATGAGCCGCAAACAGTCCTATATATAGAGTGCTTCTTTCAGGCTTTAGGCTGACCTCACTGATAGTTTGAAGGCCGAATTTACCACTGCATATAGGCCAACTTGTAGGGAAGATCTTCTAGCGTTAAGGAGGTTGACTTGAGGGTTGTCTTGAGCCATTTCTTCTCCATTAAATTACAAGGTCTTGAGGCATATTCTTTATTCATATACATGACTCCTAATTACATTTATAACTAGAAGAAAAATCCTAATAGACATCAAGAATAAGTCTATTGACCTAAAATAAAACCTTGCTCATGAAACCCATGAGGCAAGCATACCAAAAACATATTTTATTATCTTTGTCTTCTTCTTTACATAAATACATAATTACATATTCAATATGAAGACCGATCCTAGTTACACTTTTCAATGGGGGGGAGAGGGAAGGAAGAAGAAAGGTAGAGAGAGGGGGGGGATGAAAAGGGAGTGATAGAGAGAGATTGAGGGAGAGAGGAAAGAGAGAGAGGCAGAGAGGAAGAGGGAGGGAGAGAGAGTGCGTGTGTATGTTTGAGGGGTGAGATTGAGAGAGTGAATAATAAAGAGACACATAGATACACATATAGATATTATATAGTATTATATAACCATCCTAGAGCCATCTTAACCCGAATCTATCAAGTTCCAAGAGGGGTCAAATATCTCTAGGTGAAAACCTTTCCTCAAGTTTTTCACTAAAAAAAGAGGTTTGCACCACAAGAGATTGGATTCCTCTAAATGCTTGATAGATCCGTGTTAAGGTGGATATAGTATGGTCTTTACCTAATTTTGTAGCTCCTTCAAGAGGAAATAAAACTATATAGTTGAGCAATGTGTTTACTAGTTTATTGGTGGATGTTTATGTCATGTTGACGTTCTTTCACTTAATTGCTTAATTTCCTACACATAAACTTACTATGTAAGTTAATGTTTTAATTTGTAATCCTTATACCAATACATAGAATCTTCTACATTTGTTAAATTATTCACCCTTTATCATTCAATTGTTGTTTATAACGATCACATTGTTTTTATTACAACACAATTGTATAGTTGAGAAATTTTTTCATGTAGCTAGTTTGATTGTATAAGGGCTTATTGGTGAATGTTTGTCTCACGTTGGTATTCCTTCACTCAACTGCATAATTTCATACATATCAACATGCCATATATGTTAAAAATTTACTTTGTGTTGAAAATGCAGCAATAAATTCCTGTTTAATTTTTCCTTTGATTAAATTAGGAGAAAAACGAAATTCCACATCAACAAACAAATTGAATGAGTTAAATGAGTTGAAATAGTTGTTATCACTCAGTTATCCTTGTTAATTATAGTTTGGGGCATGAAATTGAGTTGTGTACAATGATTCCTAAATTTTAGGAGCCTAGGTTGAGTTAATTTCAGTTGTAACAATTTAATTGAGTTAAATTGAGTTATGGTGAGTTAAACTAGTTCCAACTGTTGGAGGAACTAGTGGGAGGTCTAGTAGTGGGGTGCAACTTCAATTTTTAACCAGTTAATTGATCAATCAACCTAAATTAACTCATGCATGCATGGAATTCGAGTTACCCAGTTGATATTGGAGTTCAAGGACAGTGTACTATTAGCTGTAGAATTTTCCAAGTTGTACACATGGTGCATGCAGTCAAAGAAGGGCCTAAAGGAATTGTGCAATTGTAAATGAGAAATTTCCCCAATTAATAGGGGCTAATTCATCATCAAAAAACGCTAGGAAATAGGAGCTTGGGAAGGCTTGAAATTTGCTAAGTGTTCACCAAAGTCAGTAAGTCAGGTAGAGGATAGAAGATACTTGTGTAGGTTGTGCTCAATCTTGAGAAAGCATATTGTATTCATCCAAATACTTTGATTAATGAAATACATATAGGAATGGGTTTTGAGTAGTTTCTTTCCCCTAGATAAATATCTGCGTATATGTGTTAAATCATTATGCATGTTTTTGATATGTGTACCCGATCATGAATTTTATTTCACATATGAGTAGAGTATATTTGAGTCTTAAGGATAAGTACATTACATGAGTATTTTTAAATCTACAATTGATTTCTACATGGTATCAGAGTAGGATTCATAGTAGAGAAGAGTATTCAAAGTTTTCTTTGCAAGACGATCTAATGTACATGATCAATTCTTTAGAGCTAGAAGGATGGTGTTCTATGGTCTAAGGCTTGAGAATGCCCTTGAGGTTAGCTTGAATTATATTACTTGGAAGGACCGCATGGAGGAAATCTTGGAAGATAATGGGTTGAAGGAATTCTTTGATAATGATATCCTAAGACCGACAGTAGCTGATGATCAGAATCTAGCAGATTGGAAGAAGAGTGTAGCCAAGGTGAGGAGGATCATATTGGAGGGAGTATGAGACTATATTATCTCTAATATCCATGGGAAAGAGACTCCATATGAAATTTTGAAAGAATTGACATATTTTTTCCAGAACAATAGTGACCACAACAAGCTGGAACTCAAGGACAAGCTTCAGAATATCAAGATGCAGAAGGGCAATACAATAACACAGTACATGAGTAGGTTCACACAATGTCGTGATGAACTTGGGAGTGTTGGTGTTATTGTTTTAGAAGATGATATGGTAAGCCTAGAACTTCTATGATTTCCTAAGAGTTGTAACAACTACCAGGATTAGGTAAATGGGAGGGAGAAGCTACCAAATTGGGAAAGATTTTGGTCTTATTTGGTAGAAGAGGAGTTCAGGAGAAACACAAAAGACATGACCTCATCCAAGTGTGAGGAAGAAGACAATTGTGCCTTTGATGGAAAGGAAAAGAAAGGGAATTAGAAGAAATCCCAATCCAAGTGAGATCCCAGTCAAGGGGGCAAGAAGAAAGACTTGTCCAAAATCAAGTGCTTTCAGTGTCATAAACTGGGATACTATGCCACGAAGTGTCCACATAAGAAGGCGGGTAAGAAGCCCTCAAGAGGAGCGACAAGTGAAGCTTTGGATTCACAATTCGAGTTGGAATTGCATGCATGGAAAACATAGTGATGGGTAGTGTGTGGTATATGGATAGTGGTGCCTCATTCCATATGACAGGAAACCAAGAATGTTTTAGTGACTTGGAGGATAAAAACCTCCAAATGCACATCGAGGTGGGAGATATAGCATGACCGATATTGGTACAATTACTTTTCAGAGGGAGTCTGGCTCCCCTCTTAGGTTAAAGGATGTGATGTTTGTTCCAGGTCTAAAGAATAATTTGGTTTCCGTCACTGTGTTGGAAGACCGTGGCTATTATGTGACATTCAAAAAAGGAAAGGAATTCCTAAGACACATCGCCATGGGACAAGTGAAGCAGATTGGGGTTCAAGTAAAGAACCTATACAAGTTGAATGTGGAAGACTTTTCTACTTTGAGCACAAAGGCAGAGAAGGTGCAGAGTCAATATGTTGACGAATTATGGCATAAAATACATGGCCATTTGCATCACAGAGATTTCAATATCATGTAGCAGATCACCACATGAATCCTGAACAAAGCACTAGAGTAGAAAAATACATTCAAAGGGTGTACCTTGGGGAAGTACACAAAATCCACCTTCAATGATCGGGATAGAAGGGCACATGAAATCCTTGAAAGGATACACTTTGATGTCTGTGGACCTTTCTTGGTAGCCTCCACATCCAAGCACATGTATTATGCTATATTTTTAGATGATTTTTCATGTAAGTATTGGATTTTCTTCATGGATAATAAATACCATACATTCTCCAAGTTTGTTTAATTTAAAGCACTTGTTGAGAAATAAACCGCCAGGAAAGTGAAGGCTACCAGGAGCAATAACGGTGGTGAATATGTGTCGAATGAGTTTAAATTTTTAGTGGAAAGGAAGGAATTCAATGGGAGATGGAAGCACCACACAACCCACAATAGAATGGGGTGGCTGAGAGTAAGAACAAAATTATTATGGGAGAAGCAAGGGAAAATTTCATGGCGAAGGCCTACCATTGCACTTGTGAGTTGAAGCATGCAATACAATGGTTTATTTGTAGAACAAGAGTCCTCATCGTATTCTTGGGATGAGTACACCAGAAGAAGATTTTTCAGGGGAGAAACTAGATGTGTCACACTTCAAGATCTTTGGATCATTAGTATACTATCATGTTTACAAGGAATTAAGGAAAAATCTAGAGCCCACAATAGAGTTGGGAATACTTGTGGGGTACACTAATACACCTCATAACTATCGTGTGTAATTTCCATCTCTCAAGATGAAATTTATTCATAGAGATGTGAATTTCGATGAGGAGAAGGAAATGAGGTGTTCTCTTGAGATGGAGCTTCAATTGCATTCAGATGAGGATATTTTGGCTCCAAAGGAAGAACCTAAGGATGTTGTGTAGTAGCCACAAGCATATGAGAAAATAGTGGAGACATCCATTCAAGAAGAGACATCCAGAGAAGGAAGGAAGCAACCGAGGGAAGCTGAAATATTATTGCATGATGCTAGAGAGAATGTGGGAGCACCCACATCACAACGTAGGCAGAGGAGGTCATCGAATCAGTGCACTGGCTACATGGCTATGATGAGTGAGCTAGTAGAGAAAAAACCATAATCATTTGAGGAAGTAGTGCAACAACCAGTATGGGTCGATGCCATGGTAGAGGAATATGATTCCATAGTCATAAAAAGTGTTTGGGAAGTGGTCCCAATATTAGAGGACAAATTAGTGGTGATTTTGATATGGATCTACAAGGTGAAGCAAGTAGCAGACATAAGAATTTAGAAAAAAAAGGGCATATTTTTGGCCAAGGTGTTCTCTTAGGTGGAGCGAATTGACTATGAGGAGACCTTTGTTGTAGTAGCAAGGTACTCTTCTATCAGATCAATTCTAGCACTTGCAGAACATATGAGATGGAAGATTCATTAGATGGATGTGAGGACAAATTTCCTCAATGGAGTGATTGAGAAGGAGTTGTACATTGAACAACCAAAAAGTTTTGAGACCTTCGAACGAGATTCACATGTGTGCAGACTCAAGCGAGCGTTGTATGGATTGAAACAAGCACCTCTTGCTCGGTACACCATGATCAACAACTATTTCACCAGATTAGGCTTCACCAAAATTGAAGCAAATGCAAACCTTTACCATATTGTTGTTGAAGGTAAATTATTGATTATAGTATTACATGTCGATGATTTTATTTTAAACAGTGATGACAAGTTGATCATTTATTGCAAAGAGGATCTTGCAAGAGAATTTGAGATTAAGGACATGTTACTCATGCATTATTTCCTCGGTTTGGAAGTATGGCAAGAAGATGGGGAACTGTTTGTCTCTCAAGGAAAGTATGGAAATGAGATAATGAAGAAGTTCCGCATGGAGAGTAGGAAACCCATGCACACTCCTCTAGCAGGCAGTTGGAGGACGGAGGATGCCATTTCAGGTGAGGAATTGGAGCCTACTATTTAGAGGCACATTGTGGGTTCACTTACGTATTTGGTGAACACACGACTAGACATATGTTATGAATTTAACCAACTTAGTAAAGCAATGGTTAAGCCAAACAAATTGTATTGGAAGACATCAAAACATGTGTTAAGATACCTCAGAGGCACTACTCAGTTTGGAATTTGGTACAAAAAAATCTAAAAGGCTTCACAGATGCAGATTGGGTAGGGAGTGCATCAGACAGGAATAGCACATCAGGAGGAATTTTCAATGTTGGGTCAACAACGGTTTCTTGGTATAGCAGGAAGCAGAGATCTGTTGCACTCAACTCAACAAGAGAAAAGTACATGCTGCTAGTCAAGCAACATATGAGGCTATCTAGATGAGGAATATTCTTGTTGGGTTATTTTTTCAAATTATGGATCCTACTGTGATTTATTGTGGGAACCATAGTTGTATCAAACTGTATGAGAACCCATTTTTCCATGATCGATTCGAGCATATCAAAATTTGGTATTACCATATATGATATTGTGTGCGGAGGTAGATCATGTTGTTGGAATACATTCCTGTAGATGAAAAACATGCGAAATTTTTGACAAAGGCTTTGTCAAGAGGAAAAATTGAGCTCCAAAGTGGTAGGATTGGGGTATCTGATAATCTCTTTCTTGCTGAGAGGGAGCGTTGAAAATGCAACAAGAAATTCCTAATTTAATTTTTCCTTTATTAAATTAGGAGAAAATTAAAATTCCACATCAACAAACAACTTGAATGAGTTAACTGAGTTGAAATAGTTGTTATCACTCAGTTAGCCTAGTTAATTCGAGTTGGGGGCATGAAATTGATTTTTGTACAATGATTCCTAAATTTTAGGAGCCTAGGTTGAGTTAATTTCGGTTGTAACAATTTAATGAAGTTAAATTGAGTTATGGTCAGTTAAACTAGTTTCAACTGTTGGAGGAACTAGTGGGAGGTCTAGCAGTGGGGTGTAACTTCAATGTTTAACAATTTAACTGATCAATTAAGCTAAATTAACTCATGCATGCATGAAATTCGAGTTAAACACTTGAGATTAGAGTTCAAGGGTAGTGTACTATTAGTTGTAGAATTTTACAAGTTGTATAGGTGGTGCATTCAGTCAAAGAAGGGCCTAAATAAATTGCACAATTGTCAATGATAAATTTCCCTAATTAATAGGGGCTAATTCCTCATCAAATAGCACAAGGAAAAATGATCTTGGGAAGGCTTGAAATTTAATAAGTGTTGGCCAAAGTTGTTGACACCTAATCCTAGGGATTGGGTGAAATTGTAAATTAATGTAAATATAAAATAAGGAGAGGCGGAACATGAAGAGACAAGGGGAGATGAATCCTAAGAATAAAACCCTCCATGTATATATTTGAGAGCATTATTTAATGAACATAAATTCAATTTTTCTGGAGTTACCTCTTGGCCTGACATGGTATCATAATCCAATTCCATTTGTGGGTTCCCTACCCTTGTAACTCCCTCCTCGATTCTGCAAAACTGTCTCTGCATTTTTTGCAGTTTGTCACCTCTGTCATACTAAAAAATCCTATGCATTATTTCTACCAAAATTCCCTCTTCCTCACTCATTTGATTCCTAAATTGCAGCATAACACTCTCTACGTGCTCTCTCAACTGCTCCATACCCACTGCGTAGTAAAAAGAAACACCATGCTCTTCACCTTGCGACCCTCCATACTCCTGCATATTGCTCCTCGCCTTACACCAAGCATAGAATTGGCATATTGCATAGTTTGGTCTCTCGGCACTATATACAATGATAGTATCGACTGCTCCACTCTCCTTATACATTCAAGGCTGTGCTCTCCCACACCTCCTCGATGCTCCACATTGTTTCCCACTTCGCAGCACAGTCTCGCTCGGGCTCCACGCATATACGCAACGACCCTCTACAATACAAGCTCCTCCCGCGACTCTCGTGACTACCGTGGCTTGGCGTGCTCGATAGTCTCGACTACCGTGGCCACTTACACAGTTGGCTCCTCAATCCTCTCCTTAAGCAGCCTCCACCTACAGTTGACCTCCACCTCTCGGCTCCTGCAGTCGGCCTCCATAGGTACGTAGTCTCAAAACTCACTTGCAACCTCCAAATGCTACTCCTATATGCAGTCTCGACTCATAAACCATAGTCCTACTCTCCCTATTCATGTGCCCTCCCTCATGCACTAACTTCCCCAAATAAAACCTCCCCCATATAAGCCCTCCCCCAAATACATACATTTCGCTCATATTCCCTCCCCCAAATATACCTCTGTCGTATAAAACATTTTTTTTTTTTTACAAATTAGCAAGAAAATTCATTTTTTTTTAACATTATTGGCATAGTGGCAGCAAAGTGATTTTTTTTTTTTTACATTACATATTAGAATTCATTCACTCATATGTATTATGGGAGTGGTTCTCATTGGCAAGGATAACTATCCTAAGTGGTACCATAAAATCAATCACACTCTCATTTTTAATGAGTTTTGGAAAGGAATTTGTGAAGGAGATGGAGAAAAGGCACTTGCAAATCCTACCTCGGACAAGGAGATCGCCATTTGGACAACAACAAAACCAAGTTCTACGCCTTGATTGCAGCATCTATAAAATGAAGAGGTGAGTTGCCATATTACACCATTCTCAAATGCTTATGAAGCCTTTAAGAAGTTTAAAGAACTATATGACCCACACTCAAAACTTGGATTTTCTCAATTGATGATTAAAATATTCAGTCTTGAATTGAAAAATGATGACCCTCTTGATCTAGCATCAAAAGTAAGATATATCATGCATGACATTAAAAAAATGGTGTTGAAATGGACATACCTCTCATATCTTATGTCAAGGCATTATATCCCACTTACTCACATTATCTTGAGTCATTGCAAGCAAGTGGAACCTTAAGAGAGAGAAAATTATTTTGGGGAGAAGACAAATCAATCTTCTGAAGAAGTTGTGTGACTTTCACATAGAGAGAAGAATCATGCTCAAGATTATTCTAGAGGAAGAGGAAGAAGAAATTATGTAGGTAGGGGGGTCAGACAATTTCAAGGAGAAAAGTATGATCTTCATTGCACATGGTGCAATAGAGATGGACATGATGCATTCACATGTAATATTCCTTGGGACATAATTGAGCAAGAAAGAAATGAAGCCAAAGGTAAAAATCATGACAAAGAGAAATGCAAAGCACATGAATCTGCTCATTATGTTATGGCACATTGTAAAATTGGAGTAACTGAAGACTTGTTTAATGCTTCACTTGCTTCTTGGGAAAATGATTGGTTGCTTGATTTAGGAGAAACATGGCACATGAATTTTAAAAAATATGTTTTTGAAGAATTTAATGACAAGGTTGATAGAGCAGTATACTTTGTATACAAATCAAAACTCAAGCCATCAAGGGCTTGACACAATCAGGCTTAAACTACCCAACCTTCCAGACTTTCTTCTAAATGAGGTTCTATACCTCCCAGAGTTGAGGAGAAACTTACTATCTTTGGTCCACATCTGCCAGCAAGTACACTCCATTGATATGTTTGATGGCAAGGTTGAGGTCAAAAAATCTTTATACCTCTCACTTGTCATGACGAGGATAGAAGAAGAAAGAATTCTAAAGCTACAAGGTACCTCTGCTCGTGCAAAAAAAATTTCATTCAGTTATCACTATGATGAAGGTACATTCCCATCAAGTCTTTTATGGCATGATAGATTTGGACAGTTGAATTATGACAACCTTTGATTATTGAAGAAAAGTGGTGTTACTCGTTTTCCTACAATTCCTAGGAAACTTAAGCAATGTGATGCTTGTATTCTAGGAAAGCATAGCAAACAATATTTTCATGATTCGCATTCTAGAGAACATAGAAATATTGAGCCTATTCATTCAGATTTATGTGGCCCCATGCTTGTTCCTTTTACAAATGGAAATAAATATATGATGACATTTATTGATGACTACACCAGAATGTGTTGGGTTTACTTGTTGAAGAAAAAATTTGATGCTTTTCAAACATTCAATAACTTTCATGCATGGATTGAAAATGATGCAAAAAATCATATTGGTTCTATTCACACTGATAATGGAAAATAATACACTTCAAATGAATTTGAAAACTATATTCCCCAACATGGTATCAAACATCAAACAATTTTGCCTTACAATCCCCAACAAAACGGTGTAGCTGAAAGAATGAACATGATAATTTTAAATATGGTACGCTCCATGATGTTTTTCAAGAACGTAATATTGATATTTTGGTCTGATGGAGTTCTACGTGCTGTGTATATAAAGAATAGGTGTCCTTCTAATGAAATTAGAAGAAAGACTCCTTATGAATTGTGGCATGGCCACATTCCTTCGGTAAAGCATCTTTGGGTCTTTGGTTCCACCTGTTATGCCTTGATACCTAAGGAAAAAAGAAACAAAATTGGTGCAAGGAGTCGTAAGTGTATCTTCTTGGGGTATTCAAGTTCCTCCAAATCATATCATTTCTATGATGAAGTTAATATTAATTTTGTAGTATCTAGAGATGTCATATTTCTTAAATCTTCCAATACTGACAATGTTTTTGAGTGGCAGCTTGATTGCTTGGGTAGATTCAGGCATGCAAAGTCATTTCAATAATTTGATAATCAAATTCCACATCTTCAAGGGGGGGATTCCTATACTGGATCAATCTGTGGAATCTTATTTTGAAGCATTTTCTCCCCCACATGAAGCTCCAGCCACTGATGAAACTTCAAATGATGTGATTGAAAGAATTGGAAGACTAAGTCTTGGTTCATCCCCAACCCAGTCAATTGATTAGCCTGGGCCATCTTGAAAGCTCCTCCAAAATGGATGACAAAGACACTTGAAAATTTCCATCCTTATGAGGTTGGAAAGATAGGAACAGGAAGTTCCCCCAGATAAAATGAAGGTGATGTAGGTGATTCTAATTCACCTGTTGATATGGATGTTTCTTATAATTGTGAATTGAATTTGTCTACAGATTTTGAACCAACTTCCTTCGAAGAATCCACTTCTCATGAAGCATGGAATGAAGCAATGCAGAAGGAATATTATGCCTTGATAAAGAATTGCACTTGGAAGTTGGTTTATCCTCCATTGGGAACCAAACCTATTGACTGCAAGTGGGTCTACAAGAACAAGTACAAAGATAATGGCTCACTTGAAAATCACAAAGCCAGGCTTGTGGCAAAAGGTTTTGCAAAGAAATAAGGGGTCGATTATGAGGATACTTTTCCCCCCACAAAAAAATAGGCTACCATCCAGACACTCTTTGACTTGGAAGCTCAGAATGGTTGGAAACTCCATAAGATGGATGTAAAAACTGCTTTCTTGAATAAAGATCTAAAGGATAATTTTTTTATGTCCTAACCAAAAGGAGTTTTTGTGAAGCGACAAGAACACAAAATATGCAATCTTGTAAAATCCTTGTATGGCCTCAAGCAAGCACCGCGAGCATGGTATGAGAATTTAACTGAGCATCTTTTGAAACTTAACTTCAAATATTATGATCTTGATGATGCAACTTTGTTTGTCAAGAAAGTTGGAAAAATATTTTAATATCTTACGATGTATGTAGATGATCTTTTGATGACAGGGAACAATGAGAGCTATATTACATCCATAAAGAAGGAATTGAGAAAATATTTTGAAATTACTGATTTGGGCTATGTTCACTACTATCTTGGTATTGAAGTAACTCAACATCCTAAGTTTATATTCCTCTCTCAGAAGAAGTACATTGGAGATCTATTGAACAGGTTTGGCATGGTTGAGTGAAATCCTTTGACTACTCCAATGGAACAAAACTTGAAGCTCACATCCATTTAAGGAAAATAATTTGAAGATGCAACAAAGTATAGACAACTTGTAGGAAGTCTCAACTACCTGACTACTGCTAGACTGAACATCTCATTTTCTGTTGGAATCCTCTCTAGGTTTATGCAAAAGCCTTGTGATGGACAATGGTCTAATGCAAAAAGAGTTCTAAAGTAATTGAAAGGGACTCTATTAGAGTCTTGTAATTTACAGCATCACAAGGTGACTGATTATTGCTTATATTTTTTACTGAAAATAATATTCCATGGCTATCATTTATTTTCAGAGAAAGAAAGGGAACTCCTGACTGTAAAGAGCTTCAAAGGAATCAATCTGCCTCTCCGTCTAGTCGAAGGAAGGAAGTTTTTCTGAAAAGGTGTGATGGGGATCCAACTTCATTTCTACCCTCGTTCCATTTCATTTCATTCACCCTCTTTGCCCCCCTCATTTCCTCCATATTATGAAATGCTCTGAATCCCATTCAAACCCCAAAACCCACATGTATAATATTTGGTAATTATTGCATTATAAACCCTTTTAAGTTAAAGTTCGCAATACTATTTTCATAGCTCTGCCCACCCACTAGCAGCCGTGTTTTAACACATAAACCTTACCTTTTCCGATTTTTCGCTTTATATTGCTACCTTACCTTTTTCCATCACATATCATTGGTTTTGTTTACCATCCGCTTCCTTATTCCCCCATTGCGATTAAAGCGGGACCATCCCTCCAAGTCACCCTTTTCTTTCCCACCCTCCATCGCAGGTCGCATATTATAGACCTTTCACATCGCAACTAAAACTTAAAAACTGCGATCGTTGAATTGCGATGTATCACATCGCATTTGTTTCAAATTACCTTTGAAATGCCTGCAATCTATTTGGTTTAACTTGCGACGCGGCGGTTGGCCCACCACAACATTTCACACCCCCCTCATCTTACGAACTTTAACCATGGGGGGGGGGGGGGGGGTCTAAAATGGGTGGTATCACTTACCCCCTCCCCACTACGTGTCACCCTTCCACGATTTCGCACCCCCCTTCTATATTACCACTTACCACCTAACACCCCCTTCAAAAAGTTGTTTTCACTCTCCTACAAACCACCACCGCATTCATTTGATCACAATCACTGTTTCTACGCCACATCCACCATCATCCCTTCAAGTCTGAGATTCTACAATTTGCACACTGTTTTATGAAGAAAAAGGGATAAAAGCACAGTGTAAAGGACTTGTAATAGACTGAGCCCTGAAAAAGGAGAAAAATTTAGGACGAGGCTGAACATCACAAGGAAAAAGATAGAGAAGGTCGAGTCAGGTATTGATGCGGAGATGTAACAACAAAGACTAAAGGGGCAGCAAGGCACATCAACACCAGCATCCATAAATTAAAGTAGCCAGCACTGCACCGGACTTAATTACCCAACACCGATCTTTTGGAAGGTAGGGCCATATACCAGGGCCATCAAAGCGTTTAGATCCATAAAGAGCTGCTCAAAATTAATTTTACAGTCGATATGTCATCAGATATCTTTTTCCCAAGCCTTGCGTGGCCATGCTTGTTTAATTTCAGTTATTTTGTAATAAATGGAGTTTGACCCAAGTAGATTATGGCAGCCGACTCAAGTTTTCTATAAGTACTGTATGCATTAGCAGTATGAAAGGGAGGTCCAGAAGGGAAAAACCATTGTAATAGACTCATTATATTGTAAGAACTCTCTTTTGGATGAATGAAGGATTATGCGGTTTTCTAAATTCTTGTGTTATGCTCTGTGGTGAATTATTTTCCCATGTAATTTGTTATTCTCCTGTTTTCTCATATTGTTTTCTTTTCTTAGCTGCGGATATAAAATTTTGTGTATGATTTACCATAGGGTACCCTGCATAGTATTGAAACAGTTCATTATGTTTTCTTCTGAGGCCGGAATGTAGAATTCAAAGATGTGCTGCTCTGCATTCCTGTTGAACCTTAATATCCTCCTCTATTCCATTTCACAAGCTGTTAAGATCCATTGACATGGATAGCTTGCCTGGTTGCACCTGACCTCAGTTATTCATTCATCTGAATTTGTTCACACTTGTGTGACTCCATAGCCCAATGGCCCTCTTCTGCTGCCTCAACCAAAAATCTTCAAACAAACCTATGCACTAATAGTTAGCCTAAAATGCCTCTGTAAACAAAGTTATATCTAACAGAGAGAGTCCTCTCTGAGTCCAGGAAGGCTAGGTCCTGGATTCCAAAGTTGGTTTGATGTTTCCCTCCGTAGTTCTGTCTTCAACCTTCAAAATTATAGAGTGACAACATAATGGCGACTCCACTGGGGATGAAATTTATCTTCCACAGAAAGCACATCAAAGTTCAGATCTGATTACTAGTGGTGGATAGTGACCAAACACAAGAAGGCTGCATCATTCACCTGGCGACTCCATGATTTAAATAACCTAGATTTTTTCCATTCATGGCGACTCCACAACATGCTGACCAAAGGTCCTGCTGAACAAAATGACAATGTTTGTGGCAGACCTTCTATCTAATGAAGTTTTAAATACATTCAGGAATCAATTATCAGAATTTCAGCTTGATGAATATTTTCTTGCAACTGCCTTTCTCATTTTGAAGTCAAGCAATTTTAATCTTGAAGCTAAAAAATGTTTTCTGGAGATAGTTGTTGAAATATATGAAACTGGTATTGAACTTTTGAATTCTCAAATTCAGTCATATAATTTCCGAGATCCTAAAGAATTCTTGGAAAATATTCCTTCCCCTAAGCAAGAGGAAATTGTACTACCTCTTGACTTACATATTGAGGATGATTGTGCTTTCAAGTCCTGGACTAAAGATGTGGTTTTAAGGTTTAATATTGGGGATACAACTGATCAACTAGTAATTAAAGGCCTAGAAGTAGGTATTATACATCATGCTTTAATTGATCCTATAGCAGAGTATCATGCTTTAATTGATCCTATAACAGAGTATATGAAGGCTCTTTTTAGTTCAAGTTTTCAACCATGTATTCTCTATAAAGATAAAATACATCAACAGTTGCCATTACATAATATAAGTTTGGTTACAGGGACACATAATCAAGTTATATTTTTTATTGACATGAAAAACAGTCAAGTTGTCCATCTGTTTCTGCTGCTACTTTACTGGTTGCACTTGCATTATTGTATCATTTAGAACAACAGAAATTTCAGTAGAGTAGGCTAGGTAGGTGTACAAATAAGCTCAGTAATCTGAGCATCTTTCCAGTTCTAGTTTCATATTGCTTCCCAATTTTCAGTGCAAGAATTTTCTAGACTTTAGTTTGCAGAGAGTGTTGATTTTGAACTGAGCCTGCTCAGCCACAAACATTTTAGTAGCAGATTTGGGATCATCCCAATGGATCAGGCCACTAGTCTACGGTGTTCTTGACACCTCCTGAAGGGGCTGCCATCCCCAGCTAGAGCCACTGTTAGAGTCCTGTAATTTACAGTATCACAAGCTAACTGATTATTGCTTATATTTTTTATGAAAATAATATTCCATGGCTATTATTTATTTTCAGAGAAAGAAATGGAACTCCTGACTATAAAGATCTTCAAAGGAATCAATCTACCTCTCCGTCTAGTAGAAGGAAGGAATTTTTTCCAATAAGGTGTGATGGGGATCAAACTTCATTTCTACCCTTGTTCCATTTCATTTCATTCACCCTCTTTTCCCCCCTCATTTCCTCCATATTATGAAATGATCTGAATCCCATTCAAACCGCAAAACCCACATGTATAATCTTTGGGAATTATTGCTTTATAAACCCTTTTATGTTAAAGTCCAAAATACTATTGTCATAGCTCCGCCCACCCTCTAGCAGCCGTTTTTTAACACATAAACCTTACCTTTTCTGCTTTATATTGCTACCTTACATTTTTCCATCACATATCATTGGTTTTGTTTACCATCCGCTTCATTATTCCCTGATTGCGATTAAAGCGAGACCATCCTCCACGTCACCCTTTTCTTCCCCACCCTCCATCCCAGATCGCATATTATAGACCTTTCACACCACAACTAAAACTTAAAAACCGCGATCACTGACTTGTGATGTATCGCATCACATTTGTTTCAACTTGCTTTTGAAATGCCCACAATTTATTTGGTTTAACTTGCGATGCAACGGTTGGCCCACCACAGCATTTCGCAGCCCCCTCAGCTTCCAAACTTTAACCATGGGGGGGGGGGGGGGTGGGGGGTGTCCGAAATGGGTGGTATCGCTTACCCCCTCCCCACTACGTGTCACCCTTCCGCTATCTCACACCCCCCTTCTATATTACCGCTTACCACCTAAGGCCCCCTCCGAAAATTTGTTTTCACTCGCCTCCAAACCATCGCTGCATACATTTGACCACTATCACTACTGCTGCGCCACGTCCACCATCATCCCTTTAGGTCTGAGCTTCTACGGTTTTCACGTTGTTTTATGTAGAAAAGAGAAAAAAACATGGTGTAAAGGACTTGTAATAGACTGAGCCCCGACAAAGGAGCAAAAGGTAGGACAAGGCTGAATGTCACAAGGAAAAATATAGAGAAGGTCGAGTCAGGCATTGATGCGAAGATGTAACAGCAGAGACTAAAGGGGCAACAAGTCACATTAGCACCAGCATCCATAAATTAAAGTAGCCATCACTGCACCAGACTTAATTACCCAACGCTGATATTTTGTAAGGCAGGACAATATGTCAAGGCCATCAAAGCATTTAGATCCATAAAGAGTTTCTCAAAATTAATTTTACAGGTAATATGTCATCAGAGATATTTTTCCCAAGCCTTGCATGGCCATGCCTGTTTAATTTCAATTTTTTTGTAATAAATGGAGTTTAACCCAAGTAGATTAGGGAAGCTGACTCAAGTTTTCTATAAATACTATATGCATTAGCAATATCAAAGGAGGCCCAAAAGGAAAAAACCATTGTAATAGACTCATTCTGTTGTAAGCACTCTCTTTTGGATGAATGAAGGATTATGTGGTTTTCTAGATTCTTGTGTTTTGCTCTGTGGTGAAGTATTTTCCCATGTAATTTGTTATTCTCCTATTTGCTCATACTGTTTTATTTTCTTAACTACGGATAGAAACTTTTGTGTAGGATTTACCATAGGGTACCCTACATCGTCTTGAAACAGTTCATGATGTTTTCTTCTGACACCGGAATGTAGAATTCAGAGATGTTCTGCTCTGCATTCCTGTTGAACCTTAATCTCCTCCTCTATTCCATTTCACAAGTTGTTAAGATCCATTGACATGGCTAGCTTTCCTGGTTGCACCTAACCTCAATTATTCATTCATTTGAATTTGTTCACTCTTGTGTGACTCCATAGCCCAATGGCCCTCTTCTACTGCCTCCACCAAACATATTCAAACAAACCTATGCATTAATAGCTAGCCTAAAATGCCCCTGTAAACAAAGTGATATCTAACAGAGAGAGACCTCTCTGAGTCTAGGAAGGCTAGGTCCTAGATTCCAAAGTTGGTTTGATGTTTCCCTCCATAGTTCTTTCTTCAGCCTTTAGAATTACAGAGTGATAACAGACTCAAGAATTTGGACTCAAGTATACACAGGTGGGATACTTCAACTTGATTGGATACTCTGATTCAAAGTTTGATGGAGACATAAACTGGGGTATCTACTTCAGGTTATACTATGAGTCTTGGATCAGGAGTTTTCTCCTGGAGATCATGCAAACAATCAGTTCCAACAAATTCCACAACTGAGTCAAAATATGTGGCAACAACTGAAGCAACAAAGGAAATTGTGTGGCTCAGGAAAATTCTAGAAGATTTACAGATGAAACAAGTGCATTCAAATCCACTCATGATCGACAAAAATTATGCAATAAAGTTGGCCAAGAACCCAAAGTTCCATGATCGCACAAAGAACACCAATACAAAATACCATCTGATTCGACATCATGTTGAGGCCAACACAATCCATTTGCACCATTATTCCACAAATGTGAAGATTGAATACATCTTCACCAAAGCGCTTGGAAGAGAAAATTTTGAAAGATTCAGAATGATGCTTGGACTCACCAACATCCCTTCAAATTAAGGGGGGGAATGTTGACACCTAATCCTAGGGATTGGGTGAAATTGTAAATTAGTGTAAATAAAAAATAAGGAGAGGTGGAAGATGAAGAGATATTGGGAGATGAATCCCAAGAGTCACACCCTCCATGAATATATTTGTGAGCATCCTTTAATGAAAATACATTAAATTTTGCTGGAGTTACTTCTTGGCCTGACAAAAGTCAGTCAGTTGTCAAAATTCCAAGATCCCAGATCTAAGAATCCCTACTGCTACAACTGAACTACTTCTCTTACTTGTAAATTCAGATTCAACAAGTTATTAGCATATTACTTTTAGAAATATTGAAGCACTTACTGAAGCAACCTTCACTCGTTAAAATACATTTTTGAAAAGGAAAATGAGCAAGAAAGAATAATTAAAATATAGTACACTGTTATTTTTGGACAAACATCCCCAGAAAAAAAAAACTAATGCGGGAAAACTGGTGCAACATATATGAGGGTTTATATATTATGCACTAAATTTATAAATACAAATCTGGGATGCCTTTATGGAAATCCCTGCAGAGAATATGACTGAAAAAAAGTTCGTGAGAGAAATATCACACTGATCTTGAAGCCCGACTGACCAACAACCCCGGATCTGCAAGCCCTCAATTGTGTTGTGTAGTCTCTACGTCACTCTGCATGGGGACTATGTGGATTCTGCATCACTGGTCTTCTACTAACTGGATATGCCCTTTTGGCCTCTTAGAGTCTCACACCTCAGCTCTCTGGCACTGGATCTAGCTGACCCTCAGCTGAATCGCAAATTCCCTTGAGGCTGCAATGTTGCCTTTGCGTGGGACTGCATTGGCTCTGCGTATTTGCTACACTACCTCTGTTGATATTCTCTCTGCCTTTTCTACTATATATTCTCTGGCTCAATAAAATATGCAACCAGAATTACTGCCCTCATTGCAATCAAGAATCACTTAGATCTGATTTTCGTCCGAGCACTGCTCCGTAAGAAAAAAATCGATCTTTAGATCCTTTTAGTGTGTCTTACAAATGACCCTCAAGCCTTACTTTATAGTCTTCTCTTTGAAAAATCAATGGTCGAGATTAGATATCCAATCAAAGACTAAGATTAATTAGACTTTATCTGCGTTTTCTGGAAGTTTCACCCACAGGTTTACATTAATACTGATTAATTATTTTAATTTCCTAAGTTAGACTTAGGGTCCTCATTAAAAATAATTCATTTTTCTTATAAAACTATTTCTGGAAGGAATTTCCCAAAACAATTTCTGGGTTATCTGTAATGCATGTGTCTAAGCCTCTCCACAAAATGTGGGGCTTAGAGCACATTCGATGCTACCAAAAAATCAACATCATTCAGGAAAAGGATAGAAGATACTTGTGGAGGTTGTGCTCAAGCTTGAGCAAGCATATTGTATTCATCCAAATTCTTTGATTAATGCAATATAGATAGGAAGTGGTTTTGAGCAGTTGCTTTCCCCTAGATAAATTTATGTGTATGTGTGTTAAATCACGATGCATGATTTTTTTATATGTGTTCTTGATCGTGAATTTTCTTCTGCATATGAGTAGAGTAGTTTTGAGTCTTGTGTTTTAGTACATTACATGAGCAGTTTTGAATCTACAATTAATTTCTACAATTTTTTATCCACAAATTCAATCCCTACACCAACACATGAATGCTTCAACACTTGTTAAACTCTTAACTTTTTTTGTTTGGTTCTTTTTTATAACAATACATTGTCTCTATTGTAACTAACTAGGTTCTTTAGCCTCAAGATGACCCATAATGTGTGTTATAACAAGAATAATACAAACACATAGATAAAATGTGTCTAGGGCCTATATTCCACATTCATTCCCACATATACCCTACCATCAGCATCAAAGTGTTGACACCTTACTTTACCAACTTATTTGCTAATTGTTGTGGTGTATTCAACAATTTAGAGCATAAATTTGGTAACATTTTTAACCCACTATGATCACCAAAAGCATAGGTTGGATCTTACTCCATTAGCTCTACCACCCCCAAATTAAGTGTTTTGTAGTCCATGATTAATGAAGAAATTCAAAAATAGTGTGAAGGGATTTACAATTAGTTTGCAAGCATGTTGCAAAACATCATGCCTCAAACATCACATGGATTAGGCCCAATTGATGGAAGGGATGTCGTCAAAGATAAGGTTGACCATAACATTTTTATTTGAGTGGAAGATAACTATTAAGGAACTTAAGGGGTATTTTTATGTATTCTAGACTTATTTTGGTGCTCACTACTTCAATTGTGTAATAAAGATCATGTTTTAAGGCACAAAGATTTCCTTAACCACCAAAGCTCACTAGGAAGCACTCAACACAAAATGTGGAGAAACTGGTGAGCCCATCACTACATGGGGAAACTTTGTGTCAAGAAATGCATGGCACTATCATTGAAGTACTAAGAATATTCATATCACATGAATTGGCAATGCCTACACTAGTGTTGTGATAAATTATTAAATGATTGCACAAAAAAATTCATATGGTTATGGATTTGTTGTATGTTTGAGTTGAAGTCAAGCTTATTTCTTAAGTACTAGAGAAAATTACACTAGTACATCAATGCCAAATTGGAATTCTTCACTACAAACATACTTAGGGGTTGACACAACTTTTCACAAAAGAATAAGCAGAAGCATGGCATCAAATAATGCACCAAATCTGCTAATGACAAGTTTGACTAGAAAATGAAAATAATGAAAATAAATCAAAGGAAAGGAAAGAAAATAACAGTTGGGATGAAATTTTCAACCTAACTAATAATCCGCCCAATGTAAGAAGGTCTAATGAGGCATAACCAACTAAAGAATCTAAGTGGTACGAGGCATTTCCAAATAAAGAAGCTAAATGGTGTGAGAACTAGAAAATGTTGAAGCTTGTGGTAGCTTCAGAAGGCCTTTTGCATAGGCTTGGTGTCTTAATATGTGGAAGATGATTTATTGCCTCTTTAGGTGTTTGTTTGGTGGAGTAAGTAATTTATGTATTGTTTACTAAGTCTAACTTAGGAAAGGTACAATAATTAAAGTCAATTAATTATTGTGGACTATTAAGTCATTTTCTAAGAATAAATAATTTAATTATTTAGACGACTCAAAAATAACCTCAACCATTGATCTCCAAGATCTTCTAGAAGGGAGATTAAGTTTATGGATTTGAGCCTAATTAAGGTTGTAAAAGAAGCCTAACGAAGAGGTGAAGACATACAATAACTCAAGAGAGCAAGTCACAATGATTTTCTTTATTGTGAGTGGCTCAGTGGACTGAAGCAAAGGAGGAGAAGTACGAGAGAATTTTAAGGTGAATCAAAGAGTTTAGTTGTGGATATTTAGTGTCAAGTTACTGAAGTGAGGCATAGTTGTTAGAGAGGAGAAATTACCATGGCCAAATTGTTGGGCACAAAGGTTGAAATATGGTGATCAATGGGGCTAATTTCCTTCAGGCTGAATTACTTCTAAGGCCGATTTCTAGGTGGTGAAGTAATCCTATGGGGACCAAGCTACAGGTTATAATTATTGTGTTTTTCCTTGTATCTTTGTGGGTCAAAAAACTAGATTTTCCATATTAATACATGATGGAGAATGGTTGTGTATGAATTATTCTGTAATGTGTTATTGGTCTCTCAGATTTAATTTTATTGCACACACACACAGATATTACTAGAGGTTAAAAATACGAATATATATATATATATATATATATATATATATATATATATTTTAGTAATTCAGAGTTTATTTGGCTAAATAAATAAAATGTTGGGAATAAATTTAATTTTCGCGAGAAAAAAAATATGGCTAGTATTTGGAAATTTAACATGGTATTAGAGATTTCTAGATAACTTTGAGAGAGAGATCGAACATCATGAGGGTTTGCAGTAGTAATTTTCTCTTTTTACAACAAAAAATATATTTTAAAATTTTGCAGCTAGAATTTGTGGTCATGGTCAATTTTTGAAGATGACATCATTGAGTAGTTTGCGATATGAAGACATGTTGGATGGGACTGTTAATTTCAATCCTTCAAAGGAGTGAATTACCATGATTCTAACAATTAATGGTCTGTGGGTGATCTTTATATGAAAACTTGAGAGTTTATGGTGCAAATTGCAAGTGAAATTTTTATGGTTTTTACCCAATTATGTCAACTCCATTAACACATAAACATGATTTTAACTCAGTTTTGCATAAATTAAAGAAAACATTAATACCATAATAGTATACACAAGACAAAAAATGATGAAGGAGTGCACCCCTCCTAGGCTACATCTCCTAGTCCAACTTCCAATGTTGGGCCTCTTTCATTATGCTAAAAAATATGTGTTTACATCAAGTTACAATGCTTAGAATGCTAAAACAAATGTCTCCAATGGCTCCAGAATAGTCAAAAACCCCTAGCTCGGCTATTTCTACACTCAAAAGGTCAAAAAATAACTGAGTTATGCTTCATAGAATATTTTTTTCTAACTATCCTACAATTCCCACTCTCTTGCAGATTGTTCTACAAATTCTGCCTTTTACGGCCATGTGGAGCGAAAAATTCACCCCGCGTTGGCAAGATTCCTGCCACACTAGGTACAAACTGTTTCTTCCATTATTTTCCTATGTCGGCCTTTAACCGAATAAAAGAACGTCAAGTGGCGCTTTGGGCGTCATTGATTGTGGGCGGTTTGAACTGCTCCCGTTGAAATCTAAAGTGCACTCAAAACCCTGGTTTTCGTGGTTGGTTTAATTCCACTGTAGTTGGGTTTGCCAAAAATCTACCCAAGGAAGGTTCCACTCCCATCCGTCATTTTAACCATAGCATCACCTTTATGTAGACAATTGCATGTGACTGGTGCATGTGACATGGTATATACCTTAATGGTTTAACAATGGTTGAACCTGCTCCAGACTTAGCATTAAAATTAAACCTCTGCTCTGACCGTTGAATGTGAACTGCCCTTTGGAACCACCAGTTAAACCATATCCAAACTACCCAACAAACTTGACTTCCATCTAACCGTTCACATGTGATATGTGAAGAATTACTATCGGGTTAACTACTGTGGTGATACCTGTTGACACATAAAACTTTGCCACCTTTCTAATTGTTCGCATGCTGGCATTAACTGCCAGTGTAACTATTTCACTAACCTGCACGAAGAACTTTGGTTATGTGCTTTAACATATGGTTTTGAGTTATATAATGTGTTTTAAACCTTCACACACATTGTCTATTAATCATATGATTCAAACTTTGTTATATGCGCAATATATATATATATATATATATATATATTTATATGGTCCATGCATTATATTATAATGTTGGGGTCGAGGTTAACCCCGAACCCTGTCTGCCTACCACCTGGCTTGGTTGGGTGGACCGGGGTCTAGGGTTAACCTTGGTCCCTACCCCCGACTCCCGAATAAACAAACATCAAATAGACATCATGCCCATAGTATAGCAAGGAACACCGGTAGGCGAGGCGGTAAAAAGATTTGTTTGTATGATGTAGGTCATAGTTTCAAAACACGTGGAGGCAGTTCAACCTCCAACAATATTTTACAAAAATGAGTGGAGGCCACGTGGTAGCCATCGATTGGCCCACGTGGCTCTCCCTCATTGGTCCATCACACAATCAATGAAAACACACCTATTTGAACCAATAATATTGATACAAGTGGCAAACAAATATTTTTCCATAAAAAAAAAACACATCACCTACCCAGTCATATCCTTAGTCAGCGTACATACTGCTGACTGGGTGTACCTGCAACCCACATTCTTAAATTTTAGTTGTTTTCCAATTTTATCAGAAGGCAATATCGGGAGCATCCGATGTCGGTTTTGAGTGAAATGAGTTGCATTGGATTAAGGGAGACAATATCTTTGCTTTAGCGCTAATTGCAAGCTAATATATGCACATTGAATTTTGAGCATTAAATGGATCCACATGATCATTCTCCCCACTAGAAGATTTTGGACCTCCAAAATATCTTTATTAGTCAACGAATAGATGAGGGTACAATTCCCTCACCCTTCCAGTCTCAATCCACTTAACTTTGCTTGAATTTTTTACTTTTAACTTTTAATGAAAGTACATCACGTTCCCTGATTTTGGAGTCCTGGAATTTATGTCAACAATGACATCTTGCTGCAATTTCCTAGAATTTGCAGAATAGAAAAATTCCTTTGAGGGAATCTGCACATTCCCTCATCTCACCTTGAACATTTTCGTCATGACGATGCTTACCATGTGTAGCCTTGCACTTGCCTCGAATCTTTACCAAATGTGATCACCATCACCATGCACCATCCTTCTTCAAAGCCAAAACATTATGAAACCCACGAGAATAATTTTTGGAACCAATGTCCTCTTTTTCAAATTTCTCTTGCATTTTCTTTTTGACCCTTGCATTCTCTAACACTGGTATCTTGTTCACACAAATATTCAACAATAATGCATCCTGCTGCAATTTCACTTCACGTTGTTTATCTCTTTTAGAAGGAAACATGTTAGACTCCTGAAACATATTATCACATGAATTATAAAATTCAATGAAATCACATTTCACATTTGATTTATATCATTGAAAGGCTTCATTCTCAACATCATTGTGCTTGAAAATTAACAATGCAAAATTCTGACTAGCATTAACAATCCTCTTCATTTGTTAAACATTAACAAGAGACAAACTCAATTTATTGCTATGCACTTGAAAAATGTACTCAATCCAACTCTTAAACAAATGATATTTATTATCATGGTGATGAAAAATAACTCTCCTATCATAAAGATATGGGTTTCCCAAAACAATACCACATATATCAAGCAAAAATACATTAAGTTAAACTTCATCAAAAAAGTTTGCAGTGATTGAAAATATAAGTATGCACTTCCTTGTTACCTGAAATTTTTCATTCTCACATACCCAAACTAAAGGATAAGGTTCACTTCCTTTTCCCTTTAATTTACCCTTTCCTTTTTCTCCTCAAAGGTGTTCTCACTTGTTTCATCATAAAAATGTTTTCCTTCTTACACAAACCTCATCTAAATTTATAGGGTTAAACATGAGAATAGTGTGTCTCAAATAGCTATGAAAACCTCAAATTTATTTTAGAAAAGTAACTTGAGATGACAAATCTATACCCAAAATCAATGCTTTCCTTCTAAACTCTTCAGTATAACTTTGCACACTTTGACCCTTTAACTGCCTAAATTTTTTCCAATCCATGATAGCTTTTTGCATGTGTGCTAATGGATAAAATTTTCTTCTTATTGCAACAACAAAATCATTCCAAGAAGATAAAACCTTACCATGTTTCTTCATGTCCTCTTGAGTTTTGGCTTCCCACCAAATGAGTGATGCACTTTCCAACCTTAATGAAGCAAGATGAATCTTGGTTTCATCATCCTTGATCCTTTGTATCCCGCAATACACTTCAAGCTGATGAACCCAATTATCTAATATTTCAACATTTATCTCAACATTATACATAGGAAATTCAAACTTTATGTCAAGTTTTAATAATGGAGTTTTACCATGTCCCTTTGGAGAATGTGGAGGTGTTTGTGAATGTGTTGATGTAGAAGATGATGATGGTGAAGATGTTGGTGAGGATGGAGGTGAAGAGAAAGGTGGTGTTAAAGGTGGTTTTTCACCATTCCCTCCATTCCATTTTGGAGGATTGTCACCATCTTCTCCATCTCCTTTTGGTGGCTTATCTCCATCTCCCTTTGGAGGATTGGAGCTCTCACCTTGTTGCAACCTTGTATTCCTCTCTTCATAGAGAACTTTCACCATTTGTGTCATGTCAAAGAATTATTTTCTGAAAGATTTCTCATCCTCTAACATATTGTCGGGCTCTCCTTCATGTGGCATGACTGGTGAAAATTTTGGTGAAACTTGTGGTGAAATTTGTGGTGTAGATTGTGGAAAATTTGCTCTCCTTGACCTAACTTGAGGACTTGAAACCACAAATTTTCCTTCTCCTCTTTTGATCTTCAACCTTGTAACCATCATAAACACTTGAAACAAAATTAAAACCTCAAAACAACTAAGAACCAAAGCTCTAATACCAAACTGATATGTATATTAAAACTTGATAGTTTATGGTGCAAATTGCAAGTGACATTTTTAGGGTTTTTAGCCAATTATGTCAATTTCGTTAACACATAAACATGCTTTAAAACTCAGTTTTTTGCAGAAAATAAAGAAGAAAAATATCATAACAATATACATAAGACAACAAATGATGAGGGAGTTCACCCCTCCTAGGCTACATCTCCTAGTCCAACTTCCAATGTTGGGCCTCTTTCATTATGCTAAAAAATATGTGTTTACATCAAGTCACAATGCTCAAAATGCTAAAACAAAGTCTCCAATGGCTCCAGAACAGCAAAAAACCCCTAGTTGGGCTCTTTCTACACTGAAAAAGGTAAAAAACTGACCAAGTTATGCTCCATAGAAGGTTTTTTGCTAAATGTCGTACAATTCACACTCTCCTGCAATTTTTTCTACAAATTTCACCTTTTGCGGCCATGTGGAACGACAAATTTGCCTAGCGCTGATGATATTATTACCGTACCAAGTGAACATTGTTGTATCCTTTATTTTCCTATGCTGGCCTTAAACCGAATAAAAGAACATCAAGTGGCACTTTGGGCGTCATTGATTGTGGACGTTTTGACCCGCTCCCGCCGAAATCTAAAATTCCCTCGAAACCCCGATTGTCATGGTTGCTTTAATTCCACCGTAG
This sequence comes from Pinus albicaulis, assembly GCA_034641835.2. Classification (NCBI taxonomy): domain Eukaryota; kingdom Viridiplantae; phylum Streptophyta; class Pinopsida; order Pinales; family Pinaceae; genus Pinus; species Pinus albicaulis. Next base: position 588,865,134 of record CM076574.1, read on the forward strand.
TTGGGTTTTTCAAAACCCTACGCAAGGCAGGTTCCACTCCCATCCGTCGTTTTAAACATAGCATCACCTTTATGCAAACCGTCACATGTGATTGGTGCATGTGACATTGTATAGACCCTGATGTTTTAAAAATTGTTGAACCCGCTCCATACTTAGCATTAAACTTAAACCGCTGCTCCGATCCTTGCATGTGAACTTCCTTCTGGAACTACTTGTTAAACCATATCAAAACTTCCCAAAAAACTTGACTGCCAACTAATCGTTCACATGTGATATGTGAAGAATGACCATCGGGTTAGCTACTGTGGTGATACCTGCTGACACATAAAACTTCACCACTGTTCTAACCATTCACACGTCGGAATTAAACACCAGTATAACTGTTTCACTAACCCGCACCAAGAAATTTGGTTATGGAAATTAACATATTGTTTCGAGTGATGTAATGTCTAAACCTTCGCATACACCGCTGATTAATCATATGATTCAATCTTTTTTATATGCACAATATATATATATATATATATATATATATATATATATATATATATATATATATATATATATATATAGTCCATGTTATATATTATAACGTTGGGGTCATTATTATAACGTTGGGGCTAGGGTTAACCCCAAACCTTATCCGCCTACCACATGTCTTGGTTGGGTGGACCGGGGTCTAGGGTTAACCCCGGTCCCTACCCCCGACTCTCGAACAAACAAACTTCAAATAGACATTGTGACTGTAGTATAACAAGGAACACCAATAGGTGAGGCGGTAAAGAGATCTGTTGGCAGGCCGTAAGTTGAGATTTCAAACCCTGTGGAGGCAATTCGACCTCGAACCAAAATTTACACAAATGAGTGGAGGCCACGTGGAAACCATAGATTTCCCCGTGTGGCTCTCCCTCATTGGTCCATCACACAGTCAATGAAAACACACCAATTTGAACCAATAATATTGACACAAGTGGCACACAATGACTGGTCCATAAAAAAAAACACATCACCTTCCTAGTCAGTGTATGGACTGCTGACTGGGTGTACCTACAACCCACATTCTTAAATTTTAGTTGTTTGCCAATTCAAAAATAACACGATATCAGGAGCATCCGATGTCGGTTTTGAGTGAAATGAGTTGCGTTGGATTCAAGGCGACAATATATTATCTTTGGCACTGTTTTCGAGCCAATACGACCATTTTTAATTTTGAGCATTAAAATAATCTCCCAGATCAATGGGATCTTATGAATAGATACATTTAGGTTCCTTTAGATCCAAACATCGTAGCAAAGCATAATATTAAATACATGAAATAAAGATGCATAATTTTAGATGGTGTTAGGGATCACATAATTCCTCACATATCAGGGAAGTGCACAATCATATGCTAGATGTGGGTAGCTCTGACCAATATTTAACATAGCATGAATGAAAACAAGAAAATGGTGTTGCAGGATAAATTGAACAACATCATAATGAACATAGAGAGACCTTAACATCTTACCTCACGAGGATCCAATAGGATTGTGATGAGCTTGCAGTTTTTGGGGATATCGTGAGTGATTTAGAGATGGTAATTTTTTTTTTGATGTTATGAAACCAACTCCAAAAATAGAAGAAAAGAGAGATCAATGCCTTATAAATAATCCACTTTGAGGGAGAAACCTCCAATACATTACATAAATGAACAATTCTTGGATGATACAAATGAACAAAACCTCCTTCTATATATAGGAGTCCATGCGGCCACAATATAATCCTAGCTTACCTAACAATAATAATGTAAGGGCACAATAATAACAATATTGGGGTTACAGGGGTACAACAATAACAATATGGGGGCTACACTAATAACAAATATGTTAGAAAATTATATATTATGGAGCAATGCAACACAGAAAATATGCGGAAAATACAAGCACAAAAAACACATAAAACCAGAGAGACACAGATATACGTGGTTCACCCAGTTTGGGCTACGTCCACCCCGAACAGCCAGTCCTTCCTTTCTATTATCCATCAAAATGAAGAGACAAAACCTACAACAGATCTGATGTAATATCCTCTGTTCTCTCTCACAGTCTCCCTATCTATTTCCCGCTCAGAGAATACACATGTAATACACAGCCGCAATACAATACCCTCATACAAAGAGAGGGGTTTCCTTCTAGGGCAAAAAACCCTAAACTAAACATAACTTCTACCGTTAGATCATCCGCCTAATGAACGGCCCAGATTGACTAGAAATTACTATACTTTTACAAGGCAATTTTACATATTTTTTTAGCTTCGGGGGTGCTACCCCTGAAACCCACCGCCAGGGGGGGGCTCCATAAAGTTGCTGCCCCCCTCCCCTGGACCCCCCACGGCAGCGATTAATTACGGGCGGCGTTGCCGTCCCATTTAAGGTACAGGGGTCCAATGATGTGATACAAAGTAAACAAGATAATCAGGCTCCACACCCAACAATCTCCCACTTGGAGACTGATTGTAGCATCTCCACCACTACTTCATTTGCTGGACAATGACTCCTCTTTGGACCTGGCTGTTTCTCATCTTCATCATCATCCTTGAAGACCAATTGAAACAGAGCACATTCTCAGTTTCTCCCTGGTTACAACTTTTGTTAGCATATCTGCAGGATTTTGGCTAGTGTGTATCTTTTCCAGCTTCAACTCTCCATCTTCCAATACTGACCATATGAAATGGTACTTGAGATGTATGTGTTTAGTCTTGGAATGAAATGTTGAGTTCTTTGCAAGATGAATGGCACTTTGGCTATCACTGTATAACGTGCCCATATCATGCTTCTTACCCAATTCATCCATAAACCTTTGTAACCAAATCATTTCCTTACTAGCCTCTGTAGCAGCAACATACTCTGCTTCTGTTGTTGAAAGTGCAACAACACTCTGGATTTTTGAAACCCAACTGACAGCTGTTCCACCTACAGTAAATACATATCCTGTAGTGCTCCTCCTGTTATCTCTGTCACTTGCCATATCTGCATCAACATATCTCTGTAGAGCAATGTTTGAACCACCAAAGCATAATGCTTGATTTGTGGTACCTCTCAAATATCTGAGAATCCATTTTACTGCCATCCAATGTTCTTTTCCTGGATTATTCATGTACATGCTTACAACTCCCACTGCATGTGCAATATCAGGCCTTGTGCAGACCATTGCATACATTAAGCTTCCAACTGCTGATGCATATGGAGCTTTAGACATATAATCCATGTCTTCTTGGGTCTTTGGGCACATCTCCTTACTAAGTTTGAAATGGCTAGCAAAAGGTGTACTAACTGGTTTTGCATTGTGCATATTAAATATTTTCAACACCTTTTTTATGTACTCATTCTGAGACAGTGTTAATTTTTTATTTTTCCTATCTCTGGTTATTCTCATACCAAGGATCTGTTTTGTAGCTCCCAAATCCTTCATTGTAAATGAATTTGCCAATTTTTGTTTGAGCACATTTATTTCCTGCATGTTAGACCCTGCAACAAGCATGTCATCTACATACAATAACAATATAATATAACTGCCATCATTTTGCTTTTTTCAGATAAACACAATGATCAGAGTGACATCTAGTATAACCTTGTTTAGACATAAACTTGTCAAATTTTAGATACCACTGCCTTGGAGCCTGTTTTAAGCCATACAAGCTCTTCTTTAACCTGCACACCAATTTTTCTTTCCCTTTTACCTCATATCCTTCTGGTTGTTGCATGTATATCTTTTCCTCCAAATCTCCATGGAGAAATGTTGTCTTTACATCTAACTGTTCAAGATGTAAATCTTCCGCTGCTACAAGACTTAAAATAGTTCTGATTGAAGTCATTTTAACAACAAGAGAAAATATTTCATCAAAATAAATACCTTTCTTCTGTGCAAACCCCTTCACCACAAGTCTAGCTTTGTACCTCTGTTTTCCTCCATCTTCTTCCTTCAGCCTGTAAACCCATTTATTCTGCAATGTAGTTTTACCTGTAGGCAGCCTGACTAAGTCCCAAGTCTGGTTATGCATTAAGGAGTCCATCTCTTCTTCCATGGCTAGCTCCCACTTCTTCTTGCTTTCAACCTGCATTGCTTCTTCATAACATTCAGGTTCACCAGAATCAGTCAACAATAAATAATATAATGAAGGAGAGTATCGTTCAGGGGGTCTACTTATCCTGGTAGATCTTCTAACACCACTTTGAGGTGTTTGAGGTGCCTGTTGCTGTTGTGGTGGTTGCTGCTGCTGTGGTTGTTGATTATTATTATTTTCAGGCACCTTTACTTTTTCAGTTATCTCATCAAGAACCGTGTATTCCTTGCTTTCTTTTTCCTGTTTCTTTTCCTGCAACTGATTCTTATACAATACCTTTTCATTGAATATTATATCTCTGCTCCTAATGATTTTGTGATTTTCATAATCATATAAGCGATAACCAAAATCATTAGCACCATATCCAATAAAGGTACATTTCTTTGATTTTGCCTCAAGCTTTGTTCTATTTTCTTTATTAATATGGACAAAGGCCTCACAACCAAAGGCTTTAAAAAAGAGTAGTTTACCTTTTTACCTGTCCATGCTTCCTCTGGAATACCACCATCCAAGGAACTTGAAGGCCCTCTATTTATTAGATAAACAACAGTATCTACAGCATCTGCCCAAAATTGTAAAGGCAATCTTGCATGCAATCTCATGCACCTTGCACGCTCCATGATTTTTCTGTTCATCCTTTCTGACACACCATTTTCTTGTGGTGTTCTTGGAACTGTCTTCTCTCTACGAATTCCATGCTCTGAACAGTACCTATCAAACTCTTTGCTGCAATACTCACCTCCATTGTCTGATCTGAGACACTTCAACTTCTTTCCTGTCTCAATCTCAACCAAAACTTTCCATTTCTTGAAAGTATCAAATACATTAGATTTATTCTGAATACAATAAATCCATATTTTTCTAGTTGCATCATCAATAAAAGTAACATAATAACGAGAGCCACCGAGAGATGATACCTGAGCAGGTCCCCATACATCTGTATGCACAAGCTCCAATTTTTCTCTCTCCTTTTCTTTCCCAACTCTGAGAAATCTAACTCTCTTTTGTTTTCCATAAATGCAATTCTCACAGAAATCCAAATCAACATTCTTCAAACCTGGCAACAAATTTCTTGAGTGAAGAATCTTCATTCCCTTCTCACTCATGTGTCCGAGCCTATGATGCCATAATTCTGCATCTGCTCCTTTGGAAGTTAAAGCATTAACAGAGTTAGAAATACCATTGCATAAATACAATGTACCAACATTTTCACCTTTTGCTATTACCAGCGCTCCTTTGGTGACCTTCCAAGTTTTATCTGTGAAAGTTGTCACACAACCTTCACTGCCTAACTGCCCTGTTGAAATCAGATTTTTCTTTAGATCTGGAACATGCCTTGCCTCCTTTAGTAGCCATTGGTTTCCATTCTGTTGTTTTACAAGAACTTTACCCATTCCAACAATTTTACAGGGTTTATCATCACCCAAACGAACTTGTCCAAAATCTCCTTGAACATAGTCATGAAAATATTTCTTATCAGGTGTGGCATGGAATGAAGCCACTGAATCTACAACCCAAGAATCAGTAACATTTTCGAAAGAAAGAATCAAAGCATCTTGTAACACATCACCTGTCACATTTGCTTCATGATTTTTTTCTTGTTGTGTGTCTCCTTCTTTTCCCTTCCGAGATCTACAGTCTTTCTTTAGGTGTCCTTTCTTTCCGCAATTCTAGCACACTATCCCCGATCTGGACTTGGATCTGCCTTTCCTTGATTTACTGCGATATCCTGAGCTCTTTCCTCTTTCCATTCTTCTTCCCCTAGACTTTGCACTCAAAGCATTACCTGATGTCTCACCGGAGCTTTTCCGTCGCATTTCCTCGCTAAGGATAGCACCAACAACATCATCAAACTTTAAAGTAATAGATCCAGAGACAGAGTTACTAATGGCCATTACTAAACCATTCCAACTCTCTGGCAATGAGCACAAGAATAACAGAGCTCTAACTTCATCATCAAAGTTTACCCCTACAGAACTTAACTGACTGGTAACTGTATTAAAATCATTTAAATGGTCTACAACAGATCCACCTTCCGACATCTTCATATTAAATAATTGTTTCATAAGAAATACCTTGTTTGAGGCAGAGGGTTTTTCATATAGTTTCGCCAACGTTTGCATCAAACCCTCTGTTGTTGTTTCCTTTGAAATATTGAAGGCGACTGACGCCGCAAGGCACAACCGTACTGTTCCGAGTGCCTTTCTATCGAGAATGTTCCATTCCGCATTTTTCATGGCCGTCGGCTTCTTTGTTTTTCTGCTCAATGGTAGGTACAGATCTTTCTGATACAGATAATCTTCCATCTGCATATTCCACAACGGGAAGTTTTGGCTGTTAAATTTCTCGACCCTAAACTTACCATCTTCTGTCATTGCACCCAATCGAACCAGGAACCCTTCTTTCCTGTGAGTTTATCAGCCAAATATACCTTTGGCTCTGATACTAGTTGTTAGAAAATTATATATTATGGAGCAATGCAACACATAAAATATGCGGAAAATACAAGCACACAAAACACATAAAACCAGAGAGACACAGATATACATGGTTCACCCAGTTTGGGTTACGTCCACCTTGAACAGCCAGTCCTTCCTTTCTATTATCCAGAAAAATGAAGAGACAAAACCTACAGCAGATCTGCTGTAATATCCTTTGTTCTCTCTCACAGTCTCCCTATCTATTTCCCGCTCAGAGAATACACATGTAATACATAGCTGCAATAAAATACCCTCATACAAAGAGAGGGGTTTCCTTCTAGGGCAAAAAACCCTAAACTAAACATAACTTCTACCGTTAGATCATCCGCCTAATGAACGGCCCAGATTGACTAGAAATTACTATACTTTTAGAAGGAAATTTTACATTTGTTTTTAGCTTCGGGGGTGCTGCCCCTGAAACCCCCCGCCAGGGGGGGGGGCTCCATAAAGTTGCTGCCGCCCCCCCTGGACCCCCCACAGCAGTGATTAATTACGGGCGGCGTTGCCACCCCATTTAAGGTACAGGGGTCCAATGTTGTGATATAAAGTAAACAAGATAATCAGGCTCCACACCCAACAAAATAAGGGACTAAACTAGTAATATAGGGACCTAATGTGCCCCTCTCCTTCAAAAAAGTGTTGTCCTCAACGCTTGAGTAGCTTTGGGTGCTTTTGTATAAAATTCTCATCCTCCCATGTAGAATCTTCAGTGGGTAAGTTCTTCCACTTGATGAGATACTCTGAAATTGATCGATTTCCATGATCGCTTCAGGTTCCAATATGATTTTTCCTTCGTCATCAAGTTCTGGAAATATTGTTTGAACTAGAAGATTTTCACCTATAACCTTCTTTAAGCATGAAACATGGAAAACTGGATGCACTCGCGAAGAAGCATGAAGCTCCAATTTGTATTCCATTGTACCAATATTTTGCAACACCTTGTAAGGACCATAGTACTTTGGCGATAATTTATTATTCTTCTTAGCTTGCTTGAGGGAAATTTGTTTGTATGGTTGTAACCGTAAAAATACCCAGTCTCCTACATCAAAACTTCTCTCATTGCGATGTTGATCTGCCTATTGTTTCATTCGATTTTGTGCCAAATTTAGGTTATCCTTTAAGAGTTGGAGAACTTCTTGTTGATGCTCGATGTGATCTTCCAGTGCTTGAACCTTAGAGTTTTCTATTAAAGATGATGTGATGGATGGTGGATGATATCCCTAAAGAGCCACAAATGGGGTCATTTTTGCTGCAGTATGGAAGGAAATGTTATACCACCATTCAGCGAGAGGTAACCACTTGACCCATTGTGGTTTATCATATACAAAACAATGAAGATATCCTTCTAAACATTTATTCACTATCTCAGTTTGACCATCGGATTGAGGATGATAAGATGAGCTATGAGCTAATTGAGTACCCAAACAAGAAAATAAATCCGTCCAAAAATTTCCAATAAAAATGGGATCTTTGTAGCTCACAATAATCTTTGGGTTTCCATGTAGCTTTTGAATTGTGTCCATAAATGTAGTAGCAACTGTACTTGCTTTAAATGGATGATATAATGCACAAAAGTGTGCATACTTGGTAAGTCTATCAACTACCACCATGATGACACTCTTTCCTTCGGACTTAGGTAAACCTGTGATAAAATCCATTGAAATCTCCTCCCAACGTTGACTTGAAATGGATAAAGGTTGTAGAAGTCCTGGGGTCTTAATTGTTTCCACTTTATTTTGCTGGCAAACCAAACATTCCGCCACAAACTTTTGAATATCAGATTTAAGGCCATCCCAAAAAAATTCTTTCTTCACCCTGTGGTAAGTTTTTAAAAATCTGAAGTGTCCTCCTAAAGGAGAAGTGTGCAATTCCAAAAGAATCTTTTGTTTTAGTTGGGAATTCTTACAAAGATATAAGCGATCTTTGTACCATAAGGAATCATTTTTCCAACTAAATGTATCAGATGTACTAGGATCTTCCTGCAACTTTTGAATGAGTGTCCACACTTCTTCATCCTTCTTCCATTCATCCCTTGCTTCGGTTATCCAATCTGGTTGGATAATAGATATGGCACAAAGCAATGCTTCCACCTCTTCATTGTTTCTTGAGAGTGCATCTGCAACAACATTTAGATTCCCTTTTTTGTAAATTATTTCAAAGTCATAACCCAACATCTTTGTGACCCATTTTTGTTGTTCTTCTAAAGATAGTCTTTGTTCCAAAAAGTGTTTAAGACTATCATGATCAATTTTTACCTTGAAGTGTCTTCCCATTAGGTAAGTTCGCCATTTCTTTAGTGCATGGAGTATTGCTAACATTTCCTTCTCATAAATAGGTTTTTGTAAATACTTTCCTTTGATTGGACGACTTTCAAAAGCAATGGGTCTTCCTTCCTGCATTAAAACTGCACCAATTCCATTTCCTGAGGCATCACATTCCACAATAAAGGTTTTTGTGAAGTCTGGTGTAACTAAGACCGGTGCTAGGCACATTTCCTCTTTAAGACGTTCAAAGGCCTTAGTTGCTTCAGGAGTCCATGAAAATGCATCTTTCTTCAATAATGTTGTTAGAGGTGCTGCTATTCTCCCATAATTCTTAACAAACTTGCGATAATAGCCTGTTAACCCGAGAAATCCTCGCAACTGCTTTATTGTATTGGGGACTTTCCATTCCTTAATGGCTTTAATTTTGTTAGGGTCTACTTTAACACCCTCGTGAGATATAATATGACCCAGATATTCCACCTCTTGTACTCCAAAGAAACATTTGGATGTTTTGCATATAATTGTTTCTCCTGCAATATTTTGAGCACCCTGTCAACATGTTCAACATGATCCTTCCAAGACCTGCTGTAGATTAGTATATCATCAAAAAATACTAGCACAAATTTTCTAAGGAAGGGTTTGAAAATGGAATTCATCAACCCTTGAAATGTATAAGGTGCATTAGTAAGGCCAAAAGGCATGACCAAAAATTCATAATGACCCTCATGAGTTCGAAATGTTGTTTTTGGAATATCTTCAGTCTTCATTCTAATTTGATGATATCCCGAACGAAGATCCAACTTGGTAAAATAAATTGCTCCATGTAATTCATCCAATAATTCATCAATCACAGGAATGGGAAATTTGTCTTTAATGGTGAGCTTATTGAGCTCCCTATAATCCGGACACATTCGCCATGATCCATCCTTCTTGTGTACCAATACTACAGGAGCAGAGAAAGAATTTTGACTAGGTTGAATTATACCCGCCTCTAACATTTCTGCAATCATACGTTCAATTTCTCTCTTTTGGAAGTAAGGATATCTATAAGGCCTGATGTTTGGAGGAACACTTCCTGGAATCAAATGAATAGCATGATCATGATCACGAATAGGTGTGAGTCCTTTGGGAGTTTCAAACACCTTGGAATGATTGTCCAAGACTTGTTGGAGATCTGCAGAAATAGATGATTTTGATGTCGGAACTTCTAGTGAGCATAATTGTGCAATTACGCCTCGTTGTTCTTTCTTTAGAAGCTTTGTCATGACATTAGAGCTTATTTTCCTTCCTGGCTTCCCTTCAATACCCCGTAATTCGACTTCCTTTCCTTCTGAAAAAAATTTCAAGAAAAGTTCTTGAAAATTAAAAGCTACCGTCCCCAAAGATTGTAACCATTGTACTCCTAGTACAACATCGGCACCTCCCATAGGAATGGAAAGCATTGGACTATTCAATACATATTCCCCCATGGTTAGCTTGATATTATGGCATTTTCTAGAGCAATTTATAGTTCCTCCATTTGCAACCATCACTTGACATTCTGGTGCTGGGTATAAGAAACAATTCAATTCCTTGGCTACCTTACAATGAATAAAATTATGGGTACTACCCGAATAAATCAACACTATTACCTTTTTCTTCTTGATATGTACTTCTATCTTGAGATTTTGAGGAGTGGTAATTCATGCCAATGCATTACACGATATGGTCGGACTCATTTCTTCCTCTTCTGGGGTTGGTTCCTGGTTTATATCCTCTTCCTTTGAATATTCTTGTTCATTTTATTCTTCCTCTTCACAATCTATGTAAAATAATTTCTTCTCAGCACAATTATGACCTTTAGTGTATTTGCTATCACAACTATAGCAAAGCCATTTTGCTCTTTTTTCTTCCAATTTTTGTGGTGTCAACCTTGTAGGTTGTGGAAGTCTAGGAGTAGCAACACTTCCATCTTTATAGATGTGAGCAGTAGGCTTCCTTGTTGCCATAATTTTACATTCAATTTTTCTTGCCAACCTGAATGCCTTCTCCAATGAATCAGGTTCCCAAACGCAAAATTCATGTTGGATGTTATCTTTCAAAGTCCCTATGAAGACATCAATCTTGTGTTCCTCTGGAATATCAGTTACCCTTATATTCAATTTTTGGAAGTCCTCAATGTGCCCCACCGCTGAACCCTTTTGTTTGAGATTTATCAATTGGCTAAAGAAGGTGTTTCTCTTTGTATCCTCATAATGTGCTATCATTTCCTCTGTAAAAATTGACCAAGTGACAATTTTTTTATGGGAGAAAAGCCATCGATACCATACAAATTTATTTTGTTCTAAATGTAAAGTTGCAATGTGTACCTTTTGTGTGTTTTGCACATTATTGAGATCAAAATAGCTACATTTTTAGTATCCATGTTATGAATCCTTGCCATCAAAATTTCTCATATCCATATTTGGAATATGGTGGTTCTTAAATCCAACATTAGAGTTTATGAAATCACGATGAACATTTATTTTGTTCTCATCATGAGTTTCCTCTATTATCTTTTTGCCATTAGGAATCATTTCTTGTATCAAATTTGACAAGTTCCTTCCTTCAAACCTTCCATGTCTTCCTTCAAACCTTCCATTTTTGCTTCCATACCATCCATTTTTTCTTCCATACCATTCTTCAAACCATCCATCGTAGCTTCCACACTTTTCTTCAAAACATCCATTTCATTTTTTGTTTCTCTTTGTGAGAGCGAAATTTGGTGCACTTGTTCTTGTAATTTTGATATGTCATGTTGCATTTCTTCATCTTCATGAGCCATAGTAGAGCCTTCTGAAGGATTAATGGGTGTTGAATTATTTTTAGGAGGCATTTTAGAACCAAATACTGATATCTATTCTACAATATGACCTTAGAATCAATTCAAATTGATTCTTCAAACAAGACTTATGCAATTCGGAAAAAAATACACACCTTTTTCTTGCTTTTGAGGAGCTCGATATTGAAATTGAATTATCTCTGTGATTTTGGATCTTCAATATCTTAAATTTGGCCCTGTAGTAGCACTATGAATCTTCTTTCAAATGCCATAGGTCTAACCTGATTTGGATTCTTCAAGGCAAAGTTATGCCCAATCTCCCACAATGACCAAATTATGGATTGGTTTAGTAGAATGAAATTGTACAATGTGCCACGTGTCACTATTTCATCCTTCGGCTCTGAAAGTGGTACACAGGAAAATATAGTTCGTGTACTTGTGGCCACTTTTACGGAATTCCAATCTGATGCTCAGAGAGAGAGTTATGACAATTTCCCACGATCACCTCTTTTATATGAAATTTGGGATCCTGAAAAATCCGTAACTTCCACAGACCCTATCTACGACAATATTGTGAATCAAGATCTGAAATTTTTCCACGACATTCCTCAAGATTGTGGCTTCTCTTTGTAAAAATTTCAGCGTCTGAAACCTCGTAGAAAAAACGTTATAGCGAAAATTCCACGATGACCTGTTTAGGTTAAATTCAGGAGCCTGAAAAAATCCCTAACTTGCACAGATCATATCTCCAAAAATATTGCGAACCAAGATCTGAAATTTTTCCACTATGTTCCTCAGGATTTTTTCTTCGCTCTGTAAAAATTTAAGCTTCTGAACCTTTGTAGAAAAAAATTTATAGCGAAAATTCCATGATGAGCTGTTTGGAGAAGCGAAACCCTAGAATCCAAAGCTCTGATACCAAATGTTATGAAACCAACTCCAAAATATAAGAAAAGAGAGATCAATGCCTTAGAAATAAGCCACTTCGAGGGGGAAACCTCCAATACATTACATAAATGAACAATTCTTGGATGATACAAATGACCAAAACCTCCTTCTATATATAGGAGTCCATGGGGCCACAATATAATCCTAGCCGACCTAACATTAATAATGTAAGGTCACAATAATAATAATATTGGGGTTACAGAGGTACAACAATAACAATAATGGGGCTACTCTAATAAAAAATAAGGGACTAAACTAGTAATATAGGGACCTAACATTTGAAGGGTTGTGTTAAGATCTGGACCACCTTTAACGTGGAGGAGGACCTTCACATAATAAAAAGGAGAAAGACATGAGCAAGGTCAAGTTATTTTCTTGTCACAAGTTTAGGAATTTTTCCAATTAATGTACAAAAAAGAATAAGGGAAAGGGAAAGAAAGTTATGACAACCACTCCACAAATGGAAGATATGGCTGGAAAGTTTGAGAAATAATTTTCCTTGGTGTGTTTCCTTTAAAGAACTGCCACATGAGGTTTTTGGTGTGTGGACAATGGAGAATATCGTCACACGATGGGATCTTGAGACATCTTCACCAACATAACAAAGGGGCCTAAGGATGTACATGTGGAGCTTGGTGATAAGGTCGAGTATGTAGTAGAAGGCATTGCCAATATTGAGTTTCAAAAGGAATTAGGAAATATCATGGAGGTGAAAAAAGTATTGTATGTACTGGGTTTGGAGAAGTATCTCCTTTCAGTTTCAGTTACTGAATATAGAGGATTGGAAGTCAGCTTTACTAGAGGTGAAGTGGTTGTTGTGCTAAAAGGAGTTGATTCCAACAATAAGCGTGTACTTGGGAGAAGGGAGAGAGATCTTTATCTATTGAGAGGACAATCAATGAATGCTCTCATGCATGAGAGTGACAACTAGAGTGAGATATAGCATAAGAAGATGGAACACCTACACTAAAGAGCTATCCCTATGTTGTAGAGAACAACTATAGGTTTTCCAAAGATCAGAGTGGAGCATGATGGAATGTGTAAAGGGTGTGCACTTAGCAAGCAAGCCAAGTTTGTGTAATGCTCACTTTAGGAAATGACCATGATTTTTCTGAGTTTTCAATGAGTACTTTTAATGAGATATTTGATCAAACCTTTCATGAACCTACCGTTGTATGTGTGTTTGAATGATTTTCATTTCCAAACAGTGGGACACCATAAATCAATGCTACTCTAATGATGGTTCCAAACTGTAGTGAATGGTAACAAGAAACTTAGGAAAGATAAACATCATAGGGAAACATATACAATCAAATATCAGTCCATATTTATGAGTTTGTAAGGTTTAGTTCACTGTGGTATTTTATCAACAATTGACATACATGTGTTGTAGATGGTTTCCATTGAATCTGTTGGAGTGAAAAAACATAACATCAAGTATATTCTCATGAAATACTTCAGACCAATAACATATCATTTATATAATGCTTAGAGAACACATTGTCCACATTAGAAGTAGGAACACAATAATAGTTTCATATTTAAGGAATGATATACCAAACTGAAATAAGACAAAGATATGAGGAACTTGGGAGCTTTGTGGCACTATAAACATTTGAGTTTCTAGTCTTCCTTTGTATTATAAACAACAAGCTTTTAGAGTAAGAAATATGTCTATATCAGAGACCCCAAATTCAATAAATAACCTAGATTTAAGAGTTCTAACAAGTCTGCTACATGACTACCAATTAAATCTCTTAATGGATAGGATGCTACAGGCATAAATAAACACAAACCAAACAAAAACTTGATTATGGAATTGATAGTTGGTCCTTTCCTTCAATTCCGGTCCCAATATCTCAATCAAAATTTGAAGAGAATTCAACCCTTCCTTCTATTGATAAATCTTCTAAAAATGTGTGTCATGCATGCCATGCAAACTGCTCCATAAACCACTTGGCCTTGGGAAATTAAGTATTGATATCACATGGAATTCAACCTCCTTATTTAGATGATTTGATCCTCCTTAATTGGCAGCAATCAACCTCCCTTTTTGCATAGGAATTAATTTTGAAGGTGACTTCAAAGATGAACTCCTCCTTAGAGAAAGTGAAGAACAACTCGACCCCTCTTTTTTATCAATAACACGAACTTATTTATGGTAAAACATATGAAAATACCTTCTACCAATCATATCCAATTTTTGGGTGAAAAATATATATCAACTCAAACTTTAGATACAATTAACACACCCTTCTTAGCACTTTAATATTTTGGCACCAATAAATTGGAAACACAACAAAATCTCCTCCTTTGCTTGAGATAATTCGGCCTTGATGGGTGTTAACACTGGAAAATCTTATAGTAGAAGACGACATCAATTAATGTTGAGCCTAAGGATTTACAGGACAGGGATACATTATAGAATCAAGAAGTATTTAAAAATTCTAAAGTTTTGAGAAAATCAAATTTGAACTAGTCATAAATGTTCAAATGCACGCTTTTTCCTTTGAAAAGAGCGCCTTCTGCGCGCACGGGAGCTCGATAAGCGCGCATTCCTGGAAGTAGAAAAAAGTCACTTTCCGGGACCACAAGCAAGCAAAGGGTAGTTTCTCCTTATGTGAAATCCGCCTAAGGACAACAACAACGCCTCCTTATACATTATGTGAGCACACAAAAGCATATTTGAGCACACAATGGAATCACACCCCTCCCTTGGGTCACCATCCATCATGTACCAAGGGAGGGAAGGAGGATTTGAAGCTCACATATATAAACCCACCAAGAGATGAAAAAATGGTGATCACAAGGTTATGCTGGCCAAAGTTTCCCAAGCAACACCAGCATCGTGTGTGACCCAAGGAGTTGGAGCAACATAGGACTCGATGGTTGGCCACCCAACATCTTAGTCCACCACAGTAGAGAGAGAGAGTTGGACTGCGTCAGAAGGAAGAACTTGAAGGACAAACATCCTTGCATCGGGACCTAGAGGCATTGCCTAGGAGCCCTTTGGCAAGTGGGTAAGATTTGTTTTCATTCCAAGCATTCAATAAGAAGAGGCCATCGAACCATTGTTTACATTGTTACTATTTGGAAATCTCGATATAGCTTCTTTTGTGTTTTTAGTTTTAGTTTTTTAACAGAGCATACTTCAGCGTATTACTTCATTTAAGTTTTATGCTTTTGAGCTCCCCCCACATATTGCCTATTACCTATAGTTTATAGGGTATACCACACTCTCTAAACTTGTGCGTTTTCATACACCCGTGTGTCGAATCCACCACAACAGGATTGGCGACTCCACTAATGTGTTTCAAGTTTATGTGGTTGTGCCATCTTTTGAAGGAGACCCTTAGTCTATGTTGGAGTGGAGCTGACAGTCCTTTGACCCATCTTGCAGTCCCTAGACTCACTGAGGTGACAGACTAAAGAAGGCAGCTCCTAATACTTTACTTGTAGGAATTTTGCTCGCAGTTTTTGCACATAGACGCGTAGTGCATGCGTTCAGGAGTGACCTGCGCGCAGGAAAGCGCACCTGTCAGAGGTTTTTGCGCGCAATTTGCAAAGAGATTTTTTCTCCCTATCTTCTGCATTTTTTCTGCTTGTAAGTGTGTTGGGAAGCCCCTAATGTATCTGCCAACACCTGTGTTGATACCCCATAGCTTCTGAGAACTGATTTTTGCTGCTTTTTGTAGGCATTTAGTTAGTTTTCATTTAAGTTGGTTTTTTGCAAAAAGTGTTCACATAGTTTAAGTAGGGGCGAATTAACCATTTCTTTCCGAACAATTTATGTTTTTTTCAAATTTTGGTATGCACACTTAGTTTAACTAGTCCAAGTAAGTGGATCACGACCACACATGCATAAGCTAGTGTAGAAATTGTTTAGTTTAAATTTAAATTTTTGCATTTAGGAAATTGCGAGACTAGGATTGAATGGTAAATTAGAGCAAGTAATCTCTGCTGTATTTGTGCCATTGGGTGACCCTAGAAAAGCATATGAACACTCTATATTTGTGATTCGCCATCTCCCTTTAGTCACTCACATAGAATAATTAGGAGGTGTTGGAAGTGGCCCATTATCCGCAAATGATTTTTATTTGAGCAAGGAACAACGTCACATAGTTTAACTAGGGGAATTTTGTAAAGGATCACCGATATCCATATGTTCAAATTATGAGATTGTTCACGATACACTCACACACATTCACCCACTAAGAAAAGAAAGCCACCTAAAAATAACCTAAACCAACTCACTAAACCCTCCCCACAGGGGCCACAAGAGAAATTATATATTAAGTTAGGATCAAGGGGGTACGCATCCAATAAGCCGCCTTGATCACGCTTCACATTTGAAACATAGAAGTTGCATTTTTAGGGAGCTTTAAAATCCACCTATCAGCCCATAGAAAAGAAAACCCAAGCGCGACAGAGACCCGATTCAGAGGGGGTTAGGCTTAGGCGCAGTACGTGCAATATCAGTTGGGGCTACTTAACCTGGCTGATACTCAGTACTGTTAGCTGACTACTAAGAAGCCCAAGACTTGAACGCTCACGTGGGACGGTGGTTCTTAGTGGCCAAAACTAAGGCATCCTTTACCCTATAGGTGACGGTGCAGGCAAGCGCCAGACCCTCTACCCTTACCTTGGTTGATTCTCTTCAGTTGTCTGGGGGCGTCGCCAGTTCTTTCGGGACGTTGTGCCAGCACTCATAAGAAATCCTCTCAAGGCCCACTTACTTTTGAGTGTGTGAGGATGTTATTAGGTCTTCTAGGATTTTTGAGTATCACACGCAAACAAACAAAACCATTTTTTTTTCTTGATTGCTCACATAGATTAAGTTAAAGGAAAAGTCATTTCATTTTCGCTTTGTCTTATGTATGTGGCCATAAAATTTTCATGATCATAGACTTGATCCCCTCAAAAAAAATTTCCAAAACCTAACCTGGACGACCCTCAAGCGGTTCCAATGGAACCTCGTCGGTCCAGGCGTCTTTTGGACCTCCCCCAATTATCAGGAGGGGTTCCAAGTCTTTTGTCATTTAGATGACAAAGACGGAACGTTGCCACAGTGGTGGGTTCTTCCTTCCTTGGAGCAACCTTAGTTGGGAACCCTAGCCGGTCTCCCAACACCACAACGCACATCACTCCCCCCTCGTCCCCTAGGGGGTAGAAGAGTGCATCCCATACGGGAAGCCAGCTGAATTCAAAACCAGGTACGTCACAAACTAACCTTCGTTCTAACTAGAACTTCATGTCTTCACATATTGCCATGGCGTCAACCTCTCAGTCACCCTTCTTAGCGGCGTTAAATCTATCGAATTTAACCAAGCTCACGAATGACCCCATCGCACACGACCCCAATTTTCCTCCCATGCCCACGAAGCTCCCTTCAGACATACCAAAGTTTGAGGGCAAGCAAGCGGAAGACCCAAGGAATCATATAATGACCTTTCACCTGTGGTGCTCATCAAATAGCATCATTGATGATACTATTCGATTGAGGCTATTTCAACGCACTCTCACGGGAGTGGCCGCGAAATGGTACGTCGAGCAACCCCCTGCTTCACATAGACCCTTTAGTGCCCTTGCTACTACATTCCTCACATACTTTCAATTACCCATTCACCACGATTCGGGAATGGAGTTACTGACTCATTTTAGACAATCCCCCTATACCCACATTTCTGAACATCTCCATGAGTGGAGACGACGTCGCAGCTTATGCAAAGCACAATTAGACGACCGAGTACTTTTAGATTTATTCTTGAAAACTCTGACGGTAGAGATTTTAAAGGATGTGGCGCAATGTAACCCCACATCCGAAGAGGATGCAATCAATAAATCCCAATAGCTTGAACTAATCTATACGAAATTAGGATACATATACAATATCCTACCTAACGCCCTATGCCTGCAATCTTATCAAGAATTTCCAAGCATGTCGAACTCTGCAGATGGACTTATTGGGTCGATGACCCAAGGGTACCTAGGCAGCAGTAGTTAGAATCCCGGTTACACACATGGGTCTACCCAGAACATGTCTCAACCCGGATTTCAAAGTCATCATATGCAGCAGCAAAATTTGACTAATAGGGCGCCAACGTATCACCAAGGAGGACCTTACCTCTGGCTGAGGGGACCCAGTACGCAAGAAGAAAAACTGACGGAAGAACTTCCCCCAATTGGCCAGTTGTAAACATGGGACAATAGTATACTCAGTCCCAAGAACATAACCCACTAACGCAAAACAATGCATAGGTGAACTTTGTGCAGCCGTACCAAAATCAACCACACTAATATGATCAGGAGAACTACCCTCCTAACGTGGTTAAAAGCAAGGTAAAAAAAAAACCCAAAGGGAACCCTGGATAGGGGGGCAGCAACCAACAACGCCCACCACGATCCCGGGCTGGAGATAACTCCAACCGGAACCAGAAGCAGAACCAGGAGCCAATCAATGCCCAAAATCAAGGCAAGAGGCCACCTCTACGAACAAACCATTCTTGTTCAATATGTGGTGAGTACGGGCACTATACTCACCACTGTCCCGAACTCCCTGAGCTTAAAAAGCTTCAGAGTAATCGAGGACAAGGAGGATCTTCCTAGACAACTGCAGTTATGCAAGAACCCTTCCCCCATCAAGGAACGGTCAGCATTTAGCAGCAAAACCCCAACGATTCTGAGAAAAATAACCATGAAGTTTACATGGTTGGGGAAGAAATGTCTTTCCAAACCCGGAATCGCAGTTACGACACCCAACCAGACACCGGTACGTCAGGGGCTAGTACGAGTGCGCCAACTGCACCTTTGACCATTCCAAAGATTCCTTTGGAACCATTGCCAAAAATGGTTAAAGGGCCTAATAGGTGAGCAGCTAACTACTCCAAAGCAGCACATAATTACAGCAACATAGACGATTTAGCCCAGTCACCTACTGCTATGTCCACTTTGGAGGTACTACAGTCATGCCCGAAGCAGCCAAAAGCCCTACTTTCCGCCTTAGGTGCCGTCGACCCTGCCGACACGCGCATGATGGCTTTTGATTTAGACAAAGCTACCCCTAGGCTTCTCTCCATGGTTGCCTTCCAGATACCAGTGTTGATACAGAATATCACTATTCACTGATGTGTCATTGACGAGGGTGCATCCACATGCATCATTTCAAAGAATGTATGTCAGAAGTTAGGAGCCCCCGAACTCAAACCTTCCGTCATCACACTAAGCGCATACAACGGTCGTCCCTTGACCCCCGTCGGTCTCTTCCAAAATGTATTGGTCTGCTTAGCCGGAAAAATGGTCCAAATAGACATCGAAGTCTTGGGCGCTCACTTGGATTACGTCCCCGGGAAGTTGAAACACCAATTTACCCAAACGGGGCCCATAGTTTTGGCGCTTCATCTCCTAGGGTTAGGTTTTTGGACGTTTAGAGTTCTCCATTGTTTCTCCATAATAAATAGGCCCTCAAGCCTCATTGTAACATAGTTCAGAGGTTTGTAGCCACCACATCTCTTCTCAGAGATTCGCTACCAGCACCCTAGCTATTTTATTTCCATTATGTTTGTAAGCATATTTCTGTTATTTGATATTAATGAAATGAAGCCTTATTTCCACTGCATCTCTATGTTTATGGTTATTTCTGTATTCTGTTGCTTTCATGCATAAATCCGGATCAGTGGTATCAGAGCCAAGGCATGGCGTCTCAAGACAACTTTTCAAAGCCACAAGCAAAGAACAACACCGCAAAGCCAAAGAAGGACACAGGGAAGTGGTGTGAGTTCCATAAGAGCTCCACTCACAACACAAGTGAGTGTCGGGCCAAGTAGTCGTTGGTGGCTGAGATGAGGGCTTCTGAGTCAGATGCATGCTCCGACTCTGAATCAGAACCTGACAAGGGGAATGACAAAGGGAAACAGATTATTGATGCGGAGCCCAATGCCACTATTGCCACTACGAAGATCCATAAGGAGGAACTGGAAGATCCAAAGGAGGAGGAACGTCTCTTCCACTCCCAGATGTGGGTAAAGGGCTCCCTAGTACAGTTCATTTTCG
This sequence comes from Pinus albicaulis, assembly GCA_034641835.2. Taxonomy (NCBI): domain Eukaryota; kingdom Viridiplantae; phylum Streptophyta; class Pinopsida; order Pinales; family Pinaceae; genus Pinus; species Pinus albicaulis. Next base: position 588,885,776 of record CM076574.1, read on the forward strand.
ATAATTGGAGCCAAAAGAACCTCATTTCAGCGGATGCCGTGAAGCGGTTGGGCTTTCCAACCACAGCTCACCCACATCCATACACCATCGGGTGGCTTCACCAAAGACGAGATCTCTACGTCAGCCGGTAGTGCCGCCTTCCATATAGCATCAAGCCCTTCACGGATGAGGTATTATGTGACATTGCTCCTATTGATGTTTCTGATGTATTATTAGGACAACCATACTTGTGGAAGCGTCATGCTGTGTATGAGTCTCAGCCTCGCGCTATTATTGTCACTTTGAGAAATAAGTTGTACAGGATACCAGAGGTACCACCTCCTGCCGCTATCTCTTTGGTTACTACAAAACAATGGAGTAAGCTCATTTCCCAAACCAGGAAATTCGTTTTCCTGATGATCTGCCCCCAGGGCAAGAAGAAGACTGTGGCCACAACCTCCAGACAGGGCTCCTCTACACGACAACAACAAAGGGACAAGGTTGTGGAGGAGTACAGGGACATCTTCACCTCACCCACAGGGGTTCCTCTACACTGCCAGGTCAAGCACCCGATTGATCTGACCCCAGGTGTGCCGCTACCCAATAGACCAATCTATCGGTGCTCTGTTCTGGAGAACAATGAAATCAAGAGGTAGATTCAAGAGTTGCTGCAGAAAGGTCACATCCGACAAAGTTCATCGCCCTGTGCAAGCCCGATCGTGTTGGCACAGAAGAAGGATGGGATGTGGAGACTCTGTATTGAGTATCGGGTGTTGAACAAGATCACTGTCTGGAACAGGTACTCGATCCCACAAATTGATGACCTTCTAGACCAACTCAAAGGGGAATTTTTTTTAGAAAGATCGACTTGAAGTCTGGGTATCACCAGGTACCAATCGAACCCTCTGATGTGTGGAAGACTGCCTTCAAAGCCAAGGAATTCCTTTTCGAATGGCTGGTCATGCCTTTTGGGTTGACGAATGCTCCCGCAACCTTCATGAGGTTGATAGACGACGTCTTGCGACCATTCACCAACTCATTTGTAGTGGTGTACTTAGATGACATTCTGATCTTCAGCCAGACTTGGGAAGAGCACCTCCACCACATCCGACAAGTCCTCCAAACACTGCAGCAACACAAGTTGTGTGCCAATTTGGAGAAGTGCACTTTCGGCATGACCCAGGTTCAATATCTGGGATACATTATTGATGAAAGGGGGGTGCATGTGGATCCAACCAAGATCCAAGTCATTCAGGATTGGCCAGCCCCAACCACTATAACAGAGCTTCGCAGCTTTTTGGGTCTTGCTAATTTCTACCGTATGTTCATGTTGGGATTCTCTCATATCACTTGGCCCTTGAGTCAAGTCACCAAGGGAGGAGCGAGAGAAAAATTATTTTGGTCGGAATCTCAACAAAAGGCGTTCACAAAATTGAAAAATCGCCTCTGTTCTTCCCTAGTGCTCACATTACCAGACTTGCAACAACCATTTGAGATCAAGACAGATGCCTCTGACTATGCTATTGGGGCAGTTCTTACTCAACAGGGACATCCAGTGGCATATCACAGTGAGACATTGTCTGACACAGTTCACAAGTATCCCACTTATGACAAAGAAATGTATTCCATTGTGCAAGCTTGTCGACAATGGAGGCATTACATTTTGGGGAAGGAAACAATCATCCACACAGACCACCGGCCCCTACAGTTCATACAGACACAAGGGAAGTTGCAGAATGATCGCCATCAAAATTGGTCCACATATCTGCAACAGTTTCATTTGAACATCAAGTACAAGAAGGGTAGCACCAATAATGTTGCAGACTGTCTCAGCCGACCACCGATCATGGCGCTCACCACCATTCTCAACTCTTGTGGGCATGAGACTTCTGATTGGCTGCTTCTCTATGAGAGTGACCCAGACTTCGGCCACACATACAAGGCGCTCTTGGGGGGTACGAAAGTTCCAAATTTTCACATCCAAGATGCACTTTTATGTCACCTGGGACGCCTTTGTGTTCCTTCAAGCGAGTGTGCCAATTTGATATGGGAAGCACACTATAGTCGATTCACTGGGCATTTTGGGGTCGTGCAAAAGTATTTCTATTGGCTAAACCTTCGAAAGGATGTCCGGAAGCACATCAGATCCTGCACTGCTTGTGCCATTGCCAAACCAACCATCAAGAATCAAGGCCTATATAATCCGCTACCTACCACTAGTCGACCTTGGGAATCCATATCCATGGATTACATGTCGGGCCTGCCTTCTACTAAGCATGGAAATGACTGTGTTTTCGTGGTCGTCGACAGATTCTCGAAGATGGCCATTATGGCGGCCTGCAAGAAGAATATCACAACAGAAGCCATTGCTAAACTCTTCTTTGAACGAGTGTGGGTGCACTTTGGGATCCCACAGTCTATCATATTAGATCGGGATAGCAGGTTCCTCATCACATTTTTTTCTAGCCTCTGGTTAATGCTGGACACCAAGCTCACCAAGTTCACAGCTTTTCATCCCCAAACAGATGGCTAGACAGAGGTCATCAACAGAATGATTGTACACATTCTGCGCATGTACAATTCAAAGCATCCACGCATATGGGACGAGAGCCTCCCCTATGTACAACATAGTTATAACCGGGCTCTCCATATCTCAATCGGCCACAGCCCCTTTCAGGTGGGCTTGGGATTCCAGCCACTATGTCCCATTGACATAGCCATGCCATTTGCGGCTACTCAAGACGATTTGGCTCATGTCCAGTCTGAAGTTCACAAAGCAAATAGCTTCATTGAGTGCATTCAGCACATCTGCCAACAGGTTCATGACATATTGGACAGAGCCAATGCTAAGTAAAAGCAACACCATGATCAACATCGGGTGCCACACAACTTCCAGGTGGGCGACATAGTGTGGCTACATTTGCAGAAGGAGTGCCTCACTGGACCTCATCGCAAGCTTCGCCCGCTCTGATACGAGTTGTAAACCATCACCAAGGTTGTAGGGAACAATGCCTTTGAGCTCAGTATTCCACCATTCCTCGGTTTTCACCCAGTATTCAATGTGGACCACCTTCGTCCTTACTTCTCACCTCTACTGGACACCTCTGACATTGCATAACAACTCACACCAACAGAGTTAAACCCAGACTGCATGGAATAGGCCACCACAGATTGTATCATGGACATGCAAATCAAGAACACTCACCAAAAAAAGATCCAACTGTATCATGTTGTCAAAGCTGGCCAACTCCTGCACCAAGGAAAGTGGTTCACCAGGGACCAAGTTCAGCAGAAGTTTCCTCGTCTCATGGAGGAACTGAACGCAATGGGGACCATTGCTTCCTAAGGGGGGAGGAATGATCAAGGTGGATATTGGTGATCACATGCCTATTCCACTTGGGGCCCCACCATTGTCTCTTTCAGTTTTTCAAGTTCGGCACAACTTACTATTTTTAGCAGTTTTTCGGGTCCTAAACTTCTAGAGCCGTTTTGAGGCCCTAAACAACGTTTTTTGGGCATCGTTTGTCCAACAAATATGATTCCATTTTGAAATAAATATTCATGGTGACATTTTTAGTCCTTGGATAGATCTTTCTAATGATGTATCATGTGCGTCAAACGGAGATAGTATGCCGAAGTTACGTCCCCGGGAAGTTGAAACACCAATTTACCCAAACAGGGCCCATAGTTTTGGCGCTTCATCTCCCAAGGTTAGGTTTTTGGACGTTTAGAGTTCTCCATTGTTTCTCCATAATAAATAGGCCCTCGAGCCTCATTATAACACAGTTCAGAGGTCTGTAGCCACCACATATCTTCTCAAAGATTCGCTACCAGCACCCTAGCTATTTTATTTCCATTATGTTTGTAAGCATATTTATGTTATTTGATATTAATGAAATGAAGCCTTATTTCTGTTGCATCTCTATGTTTATGGTTATTTCTATATTTTGTTGTGTTCCTGCATAAATCCGGATCAGATAAGGTCTTTTACCCATGATCTCAGAGGCAGCAGTAGCACCCATAGCACTCAGGGAGTTACCAGGTAGGTAGATTCTACAGACGGATTGAACGGGTCTTTGACCCAAGATTACCTAGGCAGCAATAGTACCATGCGCATCGATTTTGCAGACGGTTTGATCGGGTATTTTTCCCAAGATCACCTAGGCAGCAGTAGCACCATGCACGTCGATTCTGCAGATGGTTCGATTGGGTATTTGGTCGAAGGACACCTAGGTAGCAGTAATCAATACCCTGGATACTCATACGATTCTACTTAGAACATATCACAACATAGCTATCTTGAAAGTCACCCCGACACTCATATACCAACCAGGGACAAGGGAACCGATATCCCCCATTCCCCGCACAGAATGGACCAATGGGACAACGTAATGCGTTGATCAATTTAGTGCAACCCTTCCTAGGCTCATCAACAACCATACAACCAGGAGAATTATGAAAATCCTCCAAATGCTGCAAAAATAAGTCGAGGAACAAACGAAAGGGAGATCCTGGACAGGGGGAAGTAACTGGCAACGCTCCCCTGATCTCAGTCTGGGGGCAACCCCAATTGAAATCAAAACTATGACCCAAGTAACAACTCCCAAGGAAAAATTGGAGCTTAGAGTATCTGATCACTAGACCGAAAGCAGCACTGTGATCAGCACTCCATAACAAACAAAGGCGATGCCACACATTCACACTCCTGAAAAAATAATTTTTTCAGAGCCGGCAGGTATGCACCCTCCCATCTTCTTTTTTTAAAAAAAAGCTCATGCCTTTCAATAATTTTTTGATGAAAATAAGATGCTTTCACTTGAGGTAGTTGTTTTTGCAATAAGAACCAGCAAACCGTTCACAACACCATTTACTGAAAGTTCCAGAGCATGTATCATTCTACCCTCAGCATGATAGAGTCCCAGAGAGCTTTGCATATCCTGACATCATTTCTCCATAAAAAATAAACCATAGGGTCCTCATACCCGACCACGTTTATCATCACCTAACCCTGCATATGATAAACGTCCACGATGGTCGGTAGAGCCTCCCCTCCATGGCGATCATCATCCCAAGTAGACCATACATCACCCCACAAGTGACGCCATGGCCATACCATTTTTAGTCCGAGAAGCACCTCATGCCCATCCATATACCATGCATAAGGTCAAGTTCACCATTTAAACTTAACCCCCTTCCCAGACGATCAGGTTGTACAAGCAGAATGAAAGCGCACCTCGGCGCACCACATTTGGCCCACCATACCTCCATCAAAATTAACGCATCTGCGACATCTTTCGCTTCATCAACCCCACACATGAGACCAACCAATGGGACCCCTACCCCCAGCAAAACATCGTCCTCACACCATCAAGTGAGCGACCCTCTTTCATGTTTTGGGGTACCCGTCTCTATGTTTTGTACAAACCAAACCCCATTATTTTATTCTTTTGGTAAGTGTACAAAGACCGCAAACGATGCCCTTCACCTCTTCGCCCTCATATTTCACCTTTTCTCACATGGCAGTAGTCCCCCATCTCCCTTGGTCGAAGTATTTCATACCCCCCATGAACGCACCATTACGACAATCATAGTCGGTTCATACCTGCCCTGGAAGTCCTACCGACTCCAGGAAATTTTCCCTTCGGAAATACCTATGACTGCCGCCAAGCTGCTCAAATATACTTCGAACTCGGGCCACTGAATCCCCATCATCTGTTTTCAGCCACCGCTCACCAACATGCCTATGTTAAACCCATTGTGGTTCGGTTAAGGCTTCCTTTTTGTCGACATCAACACCTCTTTTCCAAAAAGGAAGTGGTACCTTGGATGACCCCTCCCTATGAAAAGGGGTATCCTCGGGTGGCACTATGGGAGACATCATTTTCCATAGATGTCATCGATCCTCTTGACATTCGACTACAGGAAAAGCTTTCATGTCACGATGGTATCGTACCTTACAATCATTGCACTTTGATCAAGATCCGTCGAAGACCCGTGCCTTTATAAGCGTCTCTGACAACAATGCTTACATGGGAAGGTCCCAACCAGTACATATGCGTACATTGCACAGTGATATGCCATACCAAGATTATGCATATGGGTACCACATTCCACCTATCGTCAAAGAAAAAATGCCCCTGAGGGTGTCAGCAGTCGTCGTCAACAACCACCAACATCACTGTTTGGTCTCAATCTAGTCTCCTAAATTGAGCTCATTTAATTGTCAACCAGGGTTGGTAAACTGTTGAAGTGAAGTGTACTGTATGTACGTAGGTGTTTGTTTCTTAATGCATTCTGTGTAGTGTTTTATGATGTTTTTGGTCTTTTGGTAGTTGTATGTTCACAAGGAAAATGACTAGAAAGCTAGTGGAAAGAAGCTAATGATTAAAAACAGAGTGAAGCCTAATTGGTTGATGAAAAATGACAAATGCAATTGCAGATATTGAAACAGAATCAAATCCAAACTGTGACTAAGCAAAAACAAAGCTTGATAATGACTTTTAAGCAAATGATTCAAAACATAAACTCAACTTGTCAAATTCTTTCATCAAAGGTGTTTTGAGAGAGAGCTTGAGACATGGTCAGCTAAGCATGCAAATTCTCCTAACTAAACAGTTAAACAACTAACTGATAATGATGCAACATTTTATCCATGATTAGAGGTTTGTTGAAGCATATTTGGAGTAAAACATTGATACCATCATAAGATCTCTACTTTAAGACTAGTTCCTAACTCTATTATGCAACTTAGTTTGATAACACTACACTTCACTCAAAGGTTATAGATTTTTAAAATAGTCTTTTGAGGAAATGTTTGTTTGTGAGATGATAAGGAAGTTGCAGAAGTACTTCAGGCCTTAAAATGATATTGTCTTCTGTTCATATGGTTATGAATCAATTATAGATTTTAGAACAAGAAGAGGTTTGTAAATAATGAAGGTTTTTTTGTTAAGTTTAACAACTGAAGTAATCTAATATGCAGTGAATGACAACTGAATGTGGAGTGAAAATGCAATGAGTTAAGCTAAAACTGAACTTAAGATGTCACTAATCTAAAACAGTGCTGAACTACCAAGTCATTATCAAACTTAAAACAAAATAACTGAGCATGAGTTAAGTGCAATTAAACTCCGGAGTATCCTAACTAAGCTATCATGCATTATTCTATGGAATCATACAGTCTGTTTGTCCATCATGATTGGTATTTTGGAAGAGTTTCTTAGAACAATCCTAACTGTACAATTCAGTGCAAATGCAAACATAAAGACTGAAAGCAATGAAAAACTAATATATCATAGCTATCTCCTACCCATCATTATGATATTTTGGAAGAGCATTTTAAGAGCAAGAACAGCTATGATACTTAGTGCAAACACACAACTGAAACGTTCAAGATCACAATCATGCTTAAGACATTATAAGGATTTTTTGGAAGAGTTTCTTCTTTTGGAAGAGTACTTAGCATAAGTATAACTGTGATGGTGAACAAAAGAGATTGCAATTAAATCCTACAATACTATAGCCATTTTCCCATTCATGATCATAATCTTTTGGAAGAGCTTCTTCTTTTGGAAGAGTTTTTAGAACGAGTATAACTATAGTAGCTAATGAAAACAACTACGAATTCAACTTCAAAAACGTAAAGGCAGCTAGGATACTTATCTAAATTACGCAAATAAAACCGTGCAGGAGGCAGGGGCCCTCTACCACCAGACGGAATCTAACTCCAAATCAAATCAACGCTTTGAAAACAATACTGTCTGCTTCATTAAAGGAGAAATAACTTGAACAGAGCAATCTACGTCTTCAGAAATGTAGCACAGAATCTAAGCAAAATCTAGCCTAGCTCTCGGTTTCCCAAGTGTTTATATAACAAATGTACATAACAAGACTTGCAACAATTCCAGGATCATTGTCTTTCCTTATCGAAATCACATTAGGACTCTTGAAGTGGCTGCGTAAAAAGGAAAAGGACATCTGGACTAAGACAGTCCTATTAGAAGTCTGTCTTCTTAAATGTATTCCCACATACCAAAACCATATCCAGAATTCATTTCTTCCTTCATGGTGAGCAACGAACAATGTAGACATGACGTGGAATATACCCATATGCGGTTTTTCTTGAGAGGCCACCTGGAACATACCCAAACGTGAAGACAGCTGCAGAATTGCCGGTTAGCTACGGAATGTCTGCATTTTGCAGCTAGTTCCGGTCAAAATGCATTAAAATGACAAAAATCACAAAAATTTAGCAAGTCAGTCATGTTAATCATTCTAAAAGTATTTTTAACTAAATTCATTGATCAATTGGGTCTAGGATAACAATGGACAAAGGAAAATGAGGTAAATTAAGATGAAAGAAAGCACAATCTTGAGGCTCAACATACCCCCACTGCTAACTTCTTGCATGTCCTCATGCAACTTATCCTATAAACTCAGAGGCTTCTGCAAGAACATCTAATCCTCTCCTTCTCCTTTTCCTGGAAGCTAGAGATCTTCTGGGTTTTCTGATGACAAGTTTGAACCTTAAGTTGATAAGTGCCCTGATTAGCTTCTTGTTCCTCTTTTTCAACTTTTCATTAGCCTTTTCCACTTTGTCTATATGTAGGGATAAGGTTGAGTTCATATCAGTTTTGAGTTTGACTTGTTCCTTCAGAATGTGATTCTCATTTTTGATATGTCTATTAAGTATTTCCAGCTCATACCTATCCCATCTTAACACATCTATTTCGGACAGTGGAGGACTAGGGGTTCTCTCTCTACTCTCTGAAGCTTTCCTTTCCAAAGTTTCAACATAGTCATAAACTTCTTTCTAAGCAGGGTCAATTTCAGGGGTTCCTTCATTAAAATCCTCTTCAACATCTTCTTCAATAGATGTTTCCTCATCTTCTATATTTATCACCCCTGTTTGTTTGATTTGAGTTTTCCTTAGTTTCCCCTTTAGTCTATGGCTTCTTCTTGGTTGAGAAGATCCCTCTCCATTTCTAAGCAATCCCGTAGCTTCTGCAATGAAAACTTCAGTGACAGTGAATTTAACATCCCCCACTTCAACCTCAGCTCCTTGAAATGACCTTGCAAATGTTTTAGTGACTTCTTTGTGGAAGCCATTAAACTTCTCAAGAAATTGTAGCCATCCTATCTGTTGCAACATTTCTTTACATTGAGGGTAGCCTTCTAGGTATTTTGTACCCACTGGTTCAGTTTTTACAATGAAACCCATAATTGCTTCTTCAATGTTCAGATTAATACTCTTTCTACCCACTGAAACAATAACTTTCACCTTCGAATTGATATGCCTCAGGTTCTTAATGACAATGGCTTCAAACTTCGGACTGATATACCTCTGCGTTATAGTGATAATGGCTTCAAACTTTGGACTGATATGCCATTGGTTGATAGTGACAATGGCTTCAAACTTCGGACTGATATGCCTCTGGTTGACAGTGACAATGGCTTCAAATTCCTCACTGATATATCTCTGTCTCTTGGTGATAATGGTTTCAAATTCCACACTGCTATACCTCTGTCTCCCGGTAACAAATGGCTTCAAATTCTTCACTGCTATACCTCTGTCTCCCGGTGACAAATGACTTCAAATTACACACTGCTATACCTCTGCGTTTATAGTGATAATGCTCACTCTCTGCCCACGGTGATAGTGCTTTGATATTCAAACTGATATACCCTTTTTCTCTTCTCACGGTGATAAGGATATCTCTGTTTGCGGAATGAAGTGCTGGCTACAGAATGGAGTGATGGAAGTAGTTACGGAATGAGTAAATGGAGTGAGGTGGAGGAAATGAATTAATGATTGAAAAGACGGCGGAGATTTTTACAACGGAAAAGAGAATCATCATTGAATGATTTGGTTGGGTGACGTGAAGAATTCAAACACTTCAGCCATTTTAACCGCTTAAATGATGTCGGGTATGGAATTTGAAATGAGAGATTTTAATCCAAAGTTTGTGGAGGGTATTTTGGTCATGATCAATAAAAATAATTAAAATAACCTTTTCGAATGATTCATAACTAAAACTATGCTAAACTTTATGAAATGCCATTATAATCTAAACTTGTTACCTCTGCTTTTCAACTGATTTTTGTAGTCTTTGTCTTCTTTGTTCTCCTTTGGAAGAGTCTTCATAATACTTCTTGATTCTTCTTATTCATGGATACACTGGATCATTTTGTTGCAATTCTAATGTCTGCTGACTAATGCCTTCAGGATTTGTAGCTGCGGAATGACTGTCTGGCTGCGGAAAGGCTGATCAGCTGCAGAATGTCTGTTAACCTGCAGAATGTACCTGTAGAGTATTTTAATCATGGAATGGAGTGTTTTTGGAATATAAGTGAAATGTTATATGGCATGAATGAAGATGGATGATGAGACATGATATGTATGAAGTGGATGATGAAATGGAATGGATTCAGTTTATGAAATGGAGTGAAAGAACATAAGAACTGCCCTGCAATCCATGACATGTATTATTCATTTGCAGTAAGACATCAGACTTTAAATTTTGACATGAAAATGAGGTGAATGGAGTATGGAATGGGATGAATGAAATATGGAATGAAGTAGAGTATGAATGAATGAATGAAATGGAATATAGATGGATAAGTGAATGGAGTGAAATGAAATGAGATGGATCATAAGCACTATGGATCTGAACTTATGATTTTGTAATAGCTGCTTGCAAAAACAAAATGGAAAAGTTAGAGTGTCAGAGAGACTCTGATTTTCACCCTATCTTTTCTGTATAAACATGCCAATCAGTGATTGGTTTTCATGTTTATACTTTTATTTATTTATTTATTTTTTATTTTTATTTTTATTTTTCAAAAGAAATGCTTCAAAAAATTCAATCAAGTTGATGAAGAAGAAAGATTCTTCTTCATTAACTTCACATCACTGCTTTCTTAGAACTTCTGGACAAATTCTTCTCTTGAGAGTGGTTTGTGATACAACTTCAATCTATGACCATTCACAAGAAAAGTGACCCCTTCTTCATCTATAGTTCTGATTTTTACTGCCCCATTATCAAAAATTTCAACAATTTCATATGGCCCAAGCCAATGTGTCTGAAATTTACCTTGAAAATCCTTGAATTTTGAATCAAACAAGAGAGCCCAGTCACCTTCTTTGAATTTCTTCTCTTTGATGTACTTTTCATGCCATTTAGCCCTTTTCTATTGGACTAGACTTGTTTTCTGAACTGCATCTTGTCTGATCTCATCCAATTCATTAATTTGCTTCAATCTACGCTTCTGTGCCTCTGTCAAATCAAGTCCTAACTGAATTTCCATTTTGAAGGTTTGAATTTGGAACTCTATGGGAAACAAAACTTGCTTTCCATAAACAAGCTCATAAGGAGTATGGCCTGTTGTGTTTCTCCATGTAGTTCTATAGGCCCACAAGGCTTCAGGAAGCCTATCTACCCAATCTCTTCTATGTAGATGAACAGTCTTTGTTAGGATTCCTTCAATGACTTTATTAGTGGATTCCACTCGACCATTTGCTTGTGGATGATAAGGAGTAGATGTTCTATGTCTGATTTTGTACTTGTCCATCATTTGCTCCACTAGCCTTGATGTAAATTGAGCTCCTTGATCTGTAAAAATTTCCCTTGGGACACCAAAACGAGTAAAAATATCCTAAAAAAGAAAAGTAACTACAGATGCTTCATTAGCAACAAGTAATGGCTTAGCTTCTACCCATTTAGTAACATAATCAGTGCAAACTAATATATACCTTTTCTGTCTTGATGGAGGACTGATAGGTCCTACAAAATCCAAAGCCCATTTTTCAAAAGGTTCAATATGTACTTGAGTTTGTAATGGCATCTCACCTGAAGGAGAAGGTTTCCCTACCCTTTGGCAACTGTCACACCTTTTGACATACTCTTTAGCATCTTTAAACAAGGATGGCCAATAATATCCTAAATTAAGAATCTTATAGGTTGTCCTCTTATCAGCAAAGTGTCCGCCACAAGGTTCATCATGACATGCTTTGAGAATCTCAGGCATCTCATATTCACGAACACACCTTCTAATGATTAAATCTGGACCTGTCTTGTACAACTCATTAGCAACCCATGAATATTTTGCACTATCATTAATGATTTTTCTTTTATCCCTTGCATTCATTATTGAAGGAAATTTTCCTGAAACTAAATAATTAGTAATATCAGCAAACCATGGAGTTTGAGTAGAAATTGCAAAAAGATATTCATCAGGAAATTGATCTTCAACTGGAGTGTCATCTTTGATATTTTGGAGTCTAGATAGGAAATCAGCTACTGTGTTTTGTTTTCCAGGCCTATCTAGAATGGTAATGTTGAATTCTTGTAAGAGCAACAACCATCTTATAACTCTGCCATTAGTGATTGATTTGTTCATTAAGTATATAATTGCAGAATGATCAATGTAAACAAAAGTTTCATAGCCTGTTATATAGTGTCTAAATTTGTTTATGGCATGAACAACAGCTAAAAACTCTTTTTCAGTTACAGTATAGTTTAACTCTGTAGGAGTCAAATTTTTACTGGTATAATAGATGGCATAGGGAATCAAGTCTTTCTGTCCCAATACTGCTCCTAGAGCTGTATCGGAGGCATATGTCGAGATATGAAAAGGTAATCCAGTTAGGTCCCCTTAATATAGGTGCTTCAGAAATTTTGGTTTTCAGGGTTTCAAAAGCTAACTGGCAATCAGAAGTCCATTTGAATTCACAATCTTTGGTGAGTAATTTGAAGAGTGGAGATGCTATTTTGGTGAAGTTTTCTAGAAATCTACGATAATATCCTGTAAATCCTAGAAAACTTCTAACATCTCTTTGACAACTTGGAATGGATAAGTTAGATATGACTTCAACTTTAGACTCATCAACTCTAATTCCATCCCCTGAAATGTGATGCCCTAAAACAATACCTTCAGTAAACATCATAAAACATTTTTCATGACTAAGTGAAAGATTTTCTTCCTGACATCTCTTTAAAAAATTTTCCAAGTTTTCTAAAGCTTCTTCAAATGAGTTTCCATAAACTGTGAAATCATCCATGTACACCTCTACACAATCATGTATTAGATCTGAAAAAATTCCTAATACTGCCCTTTGGAATGTTGCAAGTGCATTGCATAATCCAAATGGAAATACTCGGTAAGCATAGGTACCCCAAGGACAGGTAAATGTGGTTTTGTCTTGATCTTCAAGTGCTACTTGGATTTGATTGTAACCACTAAACCCATCTAGGAATGAAAAGTACTTTTTGCCAGCTAATGTATCTAATACTTGATCAATGAAAGGTAAGGGAAAATGGTCTTTAAGAGTAGCTTTATTTAGTTCTCGGTAGTCAACACACACCCTCCATTTTCCATTTTTCTTTGGCACAATTACCAAAGGATAAACCCACTGACTATCTGAAATAGGATAGATGAAATTGACATTTAACAATTTTTGTAATTCTTCTTTAACAATTTCCCTAAGATTTGGATTCATCCGTCTTTGAGGTTGTCTGATTGGTTTTCAATTTTCCTCTATATAGATGTGATGAGTGCAAGTCTTGGGGATTATCCCTTTCATGTCAGTGTATTCCCATGCATATGCAGAAGAATGTCTCTGTAATACTTTGACTAACTCTTCTTGTTGAGACTTTTCTAGGTTCTTGTTTATGTTCAAAGTTTTGCCTGGGAAAATCTCACTTGTAGAGCTGCCAAATTTGTCCATAGAATGAAGAGACATCTGCCTTGATGACAAAAACTCAATATTGGATCCCTCTTGAAATGATTCATGTTTGTGTTCTGGAGAGGATTCAAAATTTTCTAGAGTATTCAAAATTTGATTATCTTCACTAATTTCTGAAATTGTGAAGAGAGGTTGTAAATCTTCTCCATCCTCTATCCATTGAGTGTCATCTAAATCTGTAATTGTCCTAGCTGGAGGATATAAAGTGAATTTCTTAGTTGAAATACCATCAGAGATATACATATCACCGGATCTACAACTAATAAAAGCATCAGCTGTAGCCAACCAAGGTCTTCCTAATATAACATGATGGCCTCCTAGATTATTCTTAGGAGTTAGGATCATGAAATCCACAGGGTACTCCCAAGAATCTAGGGACACTGGAATGTATTCTATTACCCCATATGGTTTGATCACAGATCTGTCTGCTAATTGTAATAGTGTGGGTGTAAAGAGAAGATTAGGAAGTTTCAGTTTATCCATGATTTGTCTACTCATGATATTGATTGTTGCTCCTAAGTCAATGAGTGTGTTTTGGATTTCAATTCCATTGATGTGAATTTTGACAACTGGATTTCCTGGGTCAAGATACTTTGGAATAGAAATCTTGCCCATTATAATGTCTGCTATTTGTCCTACCAGTTGAATTTTCTTTGTTTCTCTTATTCTTTTTCTTGTTGTCTTCATACTCAACTCCTTTATTGTTTTGGCTAAAATTGGAATTTCCTTGATGGCTTGTAATAATGGAATTTTAATGCAAACATTTCTCGGCTCATCTAGGAAATCATAATTAGGCACCATGATTTGTTTTTCTACACCTCTATCAATTTGTAATCTTTCCGGAAAGGGAGGTATAGAAGTAGATGTAGATGGTTGCTCTAATACAGGAGTTGAATTTATTGGATCTTTTTGCTTTAATTTTTTAGTGTTTGGGTCTTGAAAGGATGTGTCTTCCTCAAGACTTTTATTCACCCGTAGAGAGTCTTCCTCAGAGTTATCTTGTTCTTGTATAATCACAGAAGGTTTCCTCTTTTCAAGTATTCTTCCAGACCTAAGTTGAACATCACTAAGGTCTAGAAGAGTAATTAAATAAGTTGGAAACTGTTGGCCTTCTATCATGTATGTATTCTGAGGATTTTTATTATTGGGGTTTGGTATGGGTTGAGCAGGCAATTGATTTTATTTTTGAGGAAATGGTAATGGGAGTGGTTGATTTTGATGTGGTTGGTTCTGATGATGTTGTTGAGGACTTTGTTGAAAATTTTGTTGAATATTTTGAGGAAAATTTTGTTGAGGATTTTGAGGATAAAAATGTGGGTATGGTGGATAGATTGGTGGATACTGATAGTATGGAGAGTATCTTCCATAGGAACTTTGTGTTCCTTGTGCCCAAGTATGAGATTGATTTTGAAATTGGGGCTAAGGTTTCTGCCAAGAATTCCAAGGTGGAGGTTGATTATACATTTGATCATGGAATCCTTGTGTTTGAGGTCCCTGCCAAGGTCTTCTAGATACAAAATTGAGAGACTCTGTGGAATCTGTAGGAGTTTCCTCCTGAAAGACAGCTTTGAGACCCGGAAGAGAAGGAAAATTCTTGGTCTCATGTTTTTCAGAACAAATGACACGGGTTTCTACAACTTTTACATCCAAAGGACACTCTCTCAAGGCATGTTTCTTTCTACATTTGGGACAAAAGATTGCCAAGGCATCAGATTCAGCCTTTTGCTTGTTTTGTATCTTAAGGGTGTATATTTGCTCACTAAGACTCCCTAAGATGTCAGATTTAAAATCATCAAGCATGTGTCCTATTTCTGATCTACTTACTGTCCCAGAAGCAGACTTACTTGCCCTTGCAAGAGCAGGATCTCTTGGACCTTTGACAGTTTTAGATTTCCCTCTTGAAAGGTTGATACATAACTCGGATATTTCAGGTAATGTGAGCTGTGATATATCCCCTTTTCCCATCATGTTAAGGATATCCAACCATTCATCCCTAATTGTTTTCAACAAAAGAGCTTTTAAGGTGTCTTGATCTAGGTTTTCCATTTTTGCTCTTTTGATGTTGTAATTAAATCTCTCCAACAAATCTTCCAAGTTTTCATCTTCTTTTTGTAACATCTTAAACACTTCTTCCTTATGATTAACCGGCATACAATAATCCAAATACCTCTCTAGAAATGCTTGTTTCATGTCTTCCCATGTTCTAATAGAACTGCTGATCAGACTCATAAACCACTTCAATGCTACTTCTTTCAAAGTTGAAGGAAATAATTTCAGTTTTTGAGCATCTTGTAAGTAGTCATAAGTTCTACACAGAAATTCAAATTCAAATAGGAAGGTTTCAGGATCTTCAATTTTAAGTCCATAGAAGTTTGGAAGGACAGAGGGTGAAATGTTTTTCATGGTTGTATTGGTTTCTTCATCAATTATAGGGAACCCAAAAGAGCTTCCTATTCTACCTCTTCCTCCATCTGCACCTCTACCTCCTTCTCCTCTACCTCCTTCTCCTTCTCCTCTACCTCTACCTCCAAATAGTGTGTGTTCCCCATTGAAGACTCCTCCTCCTCCTTCTTCTGCCGTAGTTGACTCTCCTGTGGAAGTGGAAAGGTTTGTGTCCCTAACAGGAGTTTTTATATCTTCTTCTATGGCAGGTTCAGTGGATGAAGTGGAAGGTTTCTTTAATGGAATAGTTGACCTTAGATCTTCTAGAAGTCCAGGATCAGGAGAGGATGGAATATGGGTCTGAGTTGAAGGTGTACTAGCTCTGGATCTAGATGAAACAAGTGGTGTTCTAGAAATCAAACTTTTGCCTCTGCTGCTTATGAATCTTCCCCTTGAATCTCTCTCCCTACGCATATAATTGTTTTTGGATACTAAGAAACAAAGGTTACCTAGTTTTCACTTCCCCGGCAACGGCGCCAAAATGTTTGGTCTCAATCTAGTCTCCTAAATTGAGCTCATTTAATTGTCAACCAGGGTTGGTAAACTGCTGAAGTGAAGTGTACCGTATGTACCTAGGTGTTTGTTTCTTAATGCGTTGTGTGTAGTGTTTTATGATGTTTTTGGTCTTTTGTGATGATTTATGATGTTTTTGGTCTTTTGGTAGTTTTATGTTCACAAGGAAAATGACTAGAAAGCTAGTGGAAAGAAGCTAATGATTAAAAACAGAGTGAAGCCTAATTGGTTGATGACAAATGACAAATGCAATTGCAGATATTGAAACAGAATCAAATCCAAACTATGACTAAGCAAAAACAAAGCTTGATAATGAATTTTAAGCAAATGATTCAAAACATAAACTCAACTTGTCAAATTCTTTCATCAAAGGTATTTTGAGAGAGAGCTTGAGACATGGTCAGCTAAGCATGCAAATCCTCCTATCTAAACAGTTAAACAACTAACTTATAATGATGCAACATTTTATCCATGATTAGAGATTTGTTGAAGCATATTTGGAGTAAAACATTGATACCATCACAAGATCTCTACTTTAAGACTAGTTCCTAACTCTATTCTGCAACTTAGTTTGATACCACTACATTTCACTCAAAGGTTATAGATTTTTAGAATAGTCTTTTGAGGAATTGTTTGTTTGTGAGATGATAAGGAAGTTGTAAAAGTACTTCAGGCCTTAAAGTGATACTGTCTTCTGTTCATATGGTTATGAATCAATTATAGATTTGGAACAAGAAGAGGTTTGTAAATAATGAAGGTTGTTTTGTTAAGTTTAACAACTGAAGTAATCTAATATGCAGTGAATGACAACTGAATGTGGAGTGCAAATGCAATGAGTTAAGCTAAAACTGAACTTAAGATGTCACTAATCTAAAACAATGTTGAACTAACAAGTCATTATCAAACTTAAAACAAAATAATTGAGCATGAGTTAAATGCAATTAGACTCCGGAGTATCCTAACTAAGCTATCATGCATTATTCTATGGAATCATACAGTCTGTTTTTCCATCATGATTGGTATTTTGGAAGAGTTTCTTAGAACAATCCTAACTGTACAATTCAGTGCAAATGCAAACATAAAGACTGAAAGCAATGAAAAACTAAGATATCATAGCTATCTCCTACCCATCATTATGATATTTTGGAAGAGCATTTTAAGAGCAAGAACAGCTATGGTTCTTAGTGCAAACACACAACTGAAACGTTCAAGATCACAATCATTCTTAAGACGTTATAAGGATTTTTTGGAAGAGTTTCTTCTTTTGGAAGAGTACTTAGCATAAGTATAACTGTGATGGTGAACAAAAGAGATTGCAATTAAATCCTACAATACTATAGCCATTTCTCATTCATGATCATAATCTTTTGGAAGAGCTTCTTCTTTTGGAAGAGTTTTTAGAACGAGTATAACTATAGTAGCTAATGAAAACAACTACGAATTCAACTTCAAAAACGTAAAGGCAGCTAGGATACTTATCTAAATTAGCAAAGAAAACCGTGCAGGAGGCAGGGGCCCTCTACCACCAGACGGAATCTAACTCCAAATCAAATCAGCGCTTTCAAAACAATACTGTCTGCTTCATTAAAGGAGAAATAACTTGAACAGAGCAATCTGCGTCTTCAGAAATGTAGCACAGAATCTAAGCAAAATCTAGAACAAAATCTAGGCTAGCTCTCGGTTTCCCAAGTGTTTATATAACAAATGTACATAACAAGACTTGCAACAATTCCAGGATCATTGTCTTTCCTTATCGAAATCACATTAGGACTCTTGAAGTGGCTGCGTAAAAAGGAAAAGGACATCTGGACTAAGACAGTCCTATTAGAAGTCTGCCTTATTAAATGTGTTCCCACGTACCAAAACCATATCCAAAATCCGTTTCTTCCTTCATGGTGAGCAACGAACAATGTAGACATGACGTGGAATATACCCATATGCGGTTTTTCTTGAGAGGCCACCTGGAACATACCCAAACATGAAGACAGCTGCAGAATTGCCAGTTAGCTACGGAATGTCTACATTCTGCAGCTAGTTCCGGTCAAAATGCATCACAATGACAAAAATCACAAAACTTAGCAAGTCAGTCATGTTAATCATTCTAAAAGTAATTTTAACTAAATTCATTGATCAATTGGGTCTAGGATAACAATGGACAAAGGAAAATGAGGTAAAGTAAGATGAAAGAAAGCACAATATTGAGGCTCAACAATCACTATCACAATAGTGGCACAGAAAACACATGTATCTGTCAATTTTTTTTAACTAGCCATAGCATCACGAGCATGGGACATGCCCACCTCGTTGAAATTTTGAAAATATGTTGTATATTTTGTCTGCTTGCAGGGGGTCCCTTAGGCCATGGTTATCTTGGAAACGGTGCAAGGTGTAGTCTATTCTACACGCAGGCCTCGCTCTCTCTCTCTCTCTCTCTCTGCGTACGATACATAAAAGAAACTATAATGTATTTCGGTTATACAGTTCTTCCTAGACCTCACACATTAGGGGGAAACTGTTAACACTGGAAAATCGTACAACAAAAGATGACATCAATTAATGTCGAGCCCAAGGATTTACAGGACAGGGATACATTATGGAATCAAGAAGTATTTAAAATCTCTAAGGTTTTGAGAAAATCAAATTTGAACTAGTCATAGATGCTCAAATGCGCGTTTTTTCCTTCGAAAAGAGCGCCTTTTGCACGCACTGGAGCCCGATAAGCACGCATTCCTGGAAGTAGAAAAAATTCACTTTCTGGGACGATAAGAAAGCAAAGGACAGTTTCTCCTTATGTGAAATTTTCCTAAGGATAGCACCAGCGCCTCCTTAGACATTATGTGAGCACACAAAAGCATATTTGAGCACACAATGGAATCACACCCCTCCCTTGGGTCACCATCCATCATGTACCAAGGGAGGGAAGGAGGATTTGAAGCTCACCTATATAAACCCACCAAGAGATGAACAAATGGTGATCACAAGGTTATGTTGGCCAAAGTTTCCCAAGCAACACCAACATCGTGTGTGACCCAAGGAGCTGGAGCAAAAGAGGACTCAATGGTTGGCCACCCAACATCTTAGTCCACCACAGCAGAGAGAGAGAGAGTTAGACTACGTCAGAAGGCAGAACTTGAAGGACAAACATCCTTGCATCAGGACCTAGAGCCATTGCCTAGGGGCCCTTTGGCAAGTGGGTAAGATTTGTTTTCATTCCAAGCATTCAACAAGAAGAGGCCATCGAGCCATTGTTTACATTGTTACTGTTTGGAACTCTCTATATAGCTTCTTTTATGTTTTTAGTTTTAGTTTTTTAACAGAGCATACTTCAGCGTATTACTTCATTTAAGTTTTATGATTTTGAGCTCCCCCCACATACTGCCTGTTACCTATATTTTAGAGGGTAGACCACACTCTCTAAACTCATGCAATTTCGTACACCCGTGTGTCGAATCCACCACAACAATGGGTATGGAAAATAGTTTGGCCTTAAATGGATCTAATCTTCCTTCTTGATCTAGAATAAACTCGGTCTCTTGATGCTTGTATGTCTTTCAATAAGCACAAATGGAAGAATGAAGTGATCTTCCCCAAGATCTAACTAGGGTGGCACCCGAAGTCCACTGGAATCAGCTTACAGTTTTGCTTGAAACTCTTAAGTCTGAAACTCACTTAGGCTTCCCTTCAATGTCAATGAGATGATAGAAAAATATAATACCCAAGAAATTACTCTCTCCTCCTCTTATAATTTATCTCCATCCTTCTAGACTCCCTTTTTAATAATATTTTATTGGTGGGGGGAATTTTCCACTTAGTGACTTTTTCCACCATTTTAATAAAATAATAATTTTCCACCCTTTTCCAATAAAATATTAATTTTCCACCATTCTCAAACAAAATATTGTTTTTCCACCATTCTCCAACAAAATATTATTTTACCTCCATTCTCCAATAAAATACTATTTTTTCCACCATTCTCTAGTAAAATAAAATTTTCCCCTTTCTACTAATATTACCAAAATTGGTTGAGGCAAAGGCGGGGGTGGTGAAACTCAATTGGTGATCGAAGTAATGTAAAATATGTGAAAACTAAGAGATCCAAGGTTAAAATCCCCCTATTTGCGACCCATTTTATGGAAAGGTGGACAAGTCGTAGACCCCCAGAGGTTTACTAGTAGTTACGTGTCAAGCATGCTGTTAGATTCCTATGGATACAATTTTTTTATATCAAAATTGGAAAATTTAATTCGTAATTCCCATGCTCACAAAATTGGGGATATTACAGGTCGTGTATCCTCACAGCGAGACCAGGTATAAGGGAGTGCTAGACTTGGTGCACTCAGAAATTTGTCGTCCTATGTTTATGACATCGACCACAAGGTCCTTATACTTTGTGACATTCATAGATGATTTTTCCAGGAATACTTGGATCTACTTCCTGAAGACCAAGGATGAGGTCTGTGTTCAGTTTTAGGAGTTCAATGCTCTTTTGGAGAACCAGAATGAGAAGAATATTTAGGTACTGAGATCAGATATTGGGGTGAGTATACCTCCAATGAGTTCCAGGATTTTTGTAAGGAAGTAGGGATTAAGAAGGAGCTCACAGTATTACCACTCTCAACAAGATGGGTTTGTCAAGAGGAAAAATAGGGTCATAATGGGGGCTATGAGGGAAATTATATATGATTAGGAATTGCCTATGTTTTGGTGGGCGGAGGCCTGGAATAGAACTGTGTATGTGAAAAATAGGATTTCTCATAGGATATTGGAGGATGTGAATCTCAAGTATTTATTTATAGGAGTGAAACCGAATGTGCACCATTTGTGCATCTTCAGTAGTCCATTTTATGTCCACGTTCCTACGGAGAAGAGGACTAAGTTGGAGCCCTTGTAAGAAAGGGGTGTATTTGTGGGTTACAATGAGGTATCAAAGGCCTATTGAGTCTACATTCCAGGACAAAGGAAAGTGATATTGAGTCAGGATGTTGGATTTGATGAGGGCAAAACCCTTAGGAGATTTCATGAGAAAGAGCCAGCAGTGTTAGAATATCAGGAGCGAGAATATCCTAAAGCTGAACAAGGACCAACAACACCAACAACAGAGACAATTTGTGGATCTAGAGGATAAGATATATATTTGTTCAAGCTCTACTAAGAGGAATTGAAGAAGAATTTGAGGGATGTTGAGAAGCATGTGGAGGCTCCTAACAACACATTTTTCTAGTTATTTGGCATTATTGGGCAACTTTAGTGAGTTCATGCCTTCCACTTTTGAGGATATTATAGGTGAGTAGGCCTAGAGGGATGCCATGGTGGAGGAGTATAGCTCCATAATGAGCAATGATGTATGGGACATAATTCCAAGATTGGAGGGAAAGTATTTGGTTACTTCTCGATGTATCTATAATATCAAACAAGTAGTTGAAGGAAATTCAATAAGTACAAAGCGAAGTTCATGGCGAGAGGGTTCTCCCAAAAGGAGGGAGTGGATTATGAGGAGACATTTGCACCTGTCACCATATATGCATTTGTTTGAGCAGTTATGCCCATTGATTCATATATGGGGTGGTGGATACATCAGATGGATGTGAAGATTTCTTTCCTCTATGGGGTGATGGATGAGGAGGTGTAGATTGAGCAACTACATGGCTTTGAAGTGCATGGGAGAGAGTCTCATCTATGTAGGTTGAAGAAGGCCCTTTATGGGCAAAATAAGACTGCACACACATGGTACACCAAGATCGATGCCTATCTTCTTGGTTTGGGCTTCACCAAGAGTGAGGCAAACTCCAACTTATAATATGTACTTGTTGAGGGTGAGCCACTCATCTTGGTACTTTATGTGGATGATTTATTCTTGAAAATATCAAATAATTTCATAGGGATTTGCAAGGACAACATTTCTTCAGAGTTCGAGATGAAGGAAGTTGGCTTGATGCACTACTTTCGGGAATTAGGGGTGTGGTCACGACTCAGACAGATTTTCCTTGGATAGGGAAAATATGTAGTTGAGATCTTGAGGAGGTTCAGGATGGAGGATTACAGGGCTTTGTATACACTAAGGATCAATAAATTGAAGAAGCCAAGTGATTCTAAATGAGAGTTTGTGGATCACACACTGTATAGGAACCTGATAGTTTCCTTGATGTATCTAGTCCATTAAGGGAATTTTAAGGTCTAAAATGGGCCTCCTAAGAAAAATGTACAACCAAAATAAAATTTATAAGAACCAATAGGATTCAAAACGATGATGTCAACCATGGGGGATGATTCACCATTTTTTAAGTAAAAGGGTAAAAAGAATAAAAAATAATAAAATAATAAAATTGCTTTTGTCAACTCGTATTTTCATCTTATCTCCCAATTTTTTTACTCAAATTTCAAGCAGGAGTACTTGTTGGATGCAAAATTTAATTCCTCATCCAAGGAGTACCCATGTTGCATACTTTTGATGGACTCTGCTACATGAAAAATGAGAAATACATTAAAAAACGTGATTGCAACCATGTTTTTCATGTATTTCTCATTTTTCGTGTAGCAAGGTCCATCGAAAGTATGCAACATGGGTACTCCTTTGATGAGGAATTAAATTTTGCATCCATCAAGTACTCTTGCTCGAAATTTGATTAAAAACTTTGGAAGATAAGTTGAAAATATGAGTTGAAAATGTAGTTTTTCCTTTTTTCCCTCTAAAATTTGATGATGTAATCAAATCTTATTTTATGATGTCCACTATTATTTTATAATTTCCTTAGGAGGCCCATTTTAGACCTCAAAATTCCCCTAATGTACACTAGTTCGTATATATGTTTTGCGGTGAACACACTCAACTAGTTCATGGTAGAGTCAAGAAAGGTTCATTGGTGGGAAACAAAGCATGTGTTGAGGTAATTGTGAGGTACGATAGACTTTGGATTGAGATATGTCAGTTTTGGAGGATTGGATTTATAGGGGTACAAAGATTCTGATTGGGAAGGGAGTGTGGGGGACAAAAAATCCATGTTTGGATTTTGCTTCAACTTGGGATCAACTATGATCTCATTATACAACATGAAGTAGAAATCAGTGGCACTTAGTTCGAGAGAGGCAAAGTACATGGAAGCGAGTATGTCTTCGTAAGATGCTTCTAGGAAGATTTGATCTACAGATGGGTCCAACGATGATTCCGCTGTGATAATCAAAGTTGCATCAAGCTCTCTTAAAATATCATGTTTCATGACCAATCCAAGCACATCAAGATAAGATATCACTTCATTAGAGACATGATTCGGAGAGGTGTTGTGAGACTATAATAAATTTTTATAGAGGAGAAGGTGGTAGATATTCTCACTAAGCCTCTAGTAAAAGGGAAGTTTGTGAAGTACCAATATAAGTTGGGGGTGGTAGAGAATCCCTTGCTTGCTAGGATGGAGTGTTGAAGATTGGGATAGCTTCAGAAGGTCTTATGCATAGGTTTGGTGTCTTAGAATGTGGAATATGATTGATTTACTCTTTAGATGCTTGCTCGGTGGAGTAAGTGATTTATGTCTTCTTTCCTAAGTCTAAATTAGGAAAAGTACAATAACTAAAGAAAATTAATTATTGTGGACAATTAAGCCATTTTTAAGGATAAATAATTTAATTATTTTAGTGACTTAGAAATAATATCAACCATTGATCTCCAATATCTTCTAGAAGGGAGATTAGGATTAGATATTTGGGCTTAATGAATATTATAAAGGAAGCCTAGTGAAGAGTTGAAGACACACAATAACTCAAGAGAGTGAGTCATAACAAGAGAGAGTGATTTTGTCTAGTGCAACTGGCTGTTGAGATTCAACAAGATGATGAGCTTAGTGAAAAGAGTCGCCTTCACTAAGTGGGCCCGCGGGCTATTTTTGGCGCAAGTCTATTTTTAGACATGATGATCATATTTCAGAAGTTGCAGGATGCTATTTGTGGATGGTTGATCAAGTTGGAAAAATAGATGAAATTCTATTGTTAGAATATTGGGCGAAGTCTATTTATAGATCGCTGATCTAAAAATAGATGCATGTCAATTATTATTAGCTCTTAATAATAATCAGACTCTAAACAACAACTTATTCTCTTGGAGCACTTTTTTTCAGTGCACAGATGTGGCACATCAGTGGACTAAGGGAATTACAAAATTCCCAAGGGTTTACTGGAGCTAATGCATGGAGGACTCAGTTAGAACTCAAGTGGCAGAGTTATGACACAGTTGGAATAGTAGTTATGGAGTTGTATTCAGTTTAACTCAGTTAGACTCAGTTGAGCTAGTTGTATCTAGTCTAACTGAATGATACAATAGTGAGAGTGGAGTGAATTAATTATTTAATTAACTCACAAATAATAACTCATTAATCAACTGAACAATACAGCAGTTAACTACAGTGCATGGTAGTTTCAGTGGAGACCTAGTGGAGAGGTAGGTGAAAGGGCAAGATGGACTATATGTTGTGAATATAGTGATGCATTGATTGCATCACACACACATTGGAGTTTCCAATGAGGATTGCAGAGTCAAGGCAAGAGAAATTCGAATTCATTCAGAGCTATTCTTCAGCAAGGTTTACGCAGTGGAGGTAGGCTAGCAGGAGGCAGAGATCGGTGCATGGATTTGCAAGATTGTTCTTGATTAGTGTATGAAGATTGTACTGTACTGAGAGCTTGATAAGCTTTGTATGAGGATTTTCATATGAGTCCATGATACATAATATATAGTTGGGGTTTTCAGCTTCAGGCTTTCCAGGTTAAAAACAACTGTGTTATGTGCGATTATTTTTATTTATGCTTTACATGTGTGTGCAATTAATTTTCCACAAAATATTAACAGTGGAATGATATAGTATCTTGCAAGAAGTTAAATATTGTGAGATCAGGTGAATCTAGGACATATGCATGCTTAGTGCATATAATTAATACATGGTATCGGAGCATTGTTAATTGAAGATTGCAATTGTAAAGTGAGTTTGTGCTGGTGGACAATTCGAATTTGCTACAGAAGATTCTTGGTGTAGAAGTTGAGTATACATTGAAATGGCTTTCAATGGATTGCGATTGGAGTATGCCCTTGATGGGAGCTCAAATTACATGTCCTAGAAGGATAGGATGGAAGCAGTGCTGGATGATAATGGACTGAAGGAGTTCATCAATAGCGATGTTCCTAAGCCGAGATATAGCGATGCTGCATTACTTGATGCATGGCAAAAGAAGACAACAAAGACGAGAAGGATTCTGTTGGAAGGTGAGAAGGACCATATTGTGTCCAACCTTCATGGGAAAGACACTTCATTCTTAATGTGGAAGGCTTTGACAGACTTGTTCCAAAGCAGAAGTGACCAGAGGAAGTTGGCGCTTAAAGACACGCTCAGAAAAATAAAAATGGAGAAAGGCGACAATATTCCAAAATACCTCACGAAGTTTGTCCACTGCAAGGATGAACTGGGAAGTGTGGGGGTTACTGTTGATGATAAAGACTTGGTGAGCTTGGCTCTCCTTGGGCTTCCAAAGAGTTGTCATAGCTACGAAGACTCTGTTAATGGACGGGTGAAATTGCGAGGATGGGAGTGACTTTGGTCGGATCTTGTGCAGGAGGAGATAAGGCGGAGTACTAGGGATGGATCTTCATCGAAGAATGAAGATGAAGAGAATTGCGCTTTGGCTGCCAAAGCAAGGAAAGGGAAGGGGAAGAAACATCCTTCAAAATTCGAAGCTAAAGGCAAGAAGCAGGATTTTTCCAAAGTGAAGTGTTTTCATTGTCACGAACATGGGCATTTCGCCACTAACTGTCCATAGAAGAAGAAGAAGAAGAAGGTTGTTGGATCTGCAGCTGTAGAGGCCTTAGCCTCGCAATTTTAACTTGATTTCTCTTTGATCACATGCTTGGTTTCAAGCTGTATGGGATCGATGTGGTATCTTGATAGTGGTGCGTCTTTCCATATGACGAGAGACAAAGAGTTGTTTAGTAACTTGGAGGAGAAGGACCTCTAGATGCGTATAGAGATGGGTGATGATGGTCGGTACAGTGCGACTGGCATTGGGACCATTACCTTTGAGAGGGAGTTCAGTAATCCATTATTGTTGAAGAATGTTATGCATGTTCCAGGTCTGAAGAAGAACTTGGTCTCAGTCGCAATGCTGGAAGACAGAGGTTATGATGTTGTTTTCAGTGAGGAAAAAGCCTTCCTTCGACATAAAAAAATGGGTCAAACCAAGAAGATAGGGGTTCAAATTAAGAATACCTACAAGCTGGAGGTAGATGGCTGCGCTGCAATGGTGGGAAAAGCAAAAGAAGTGGTGAGCCGAGATGAGGGCAAATTATGGCATAGGAGATTGGGCCATCTTCACCATGGCACTTTGAATATTTTGCAGTAGATTTCTACTAGACTTCCCAAGGGTACTCTTGTGCAGTCATATCAGTGCAAGGGATGTACTATGGGTAAGTTTGTGAAGACCACCTTTCATGAGAAGGAGAACTGTGCTTCGGTGATCCTGGAGAGAATTCACACAGACGTGTGTGGACCTTTCTCGGTTGCTTCAACAACAAAACACATGTATTATGTTATATTTGTTGATGACTATTCTCGTAGATGTTGGATCTTCTTCATGCAGAAGAAGAGTGAAACATTCTCAAAGTTCTGTGAGTTTAAGCATTGGTGGAGAAGGAGTCGGGAAGCAAGTGAAAGCTCTACGGAGCGATAATGGTGGTGAATACATCTCAAGTGAATTCAAAGACATTTGTAGCAAAGAAATAATTCGAAGAGAACTCATAGCGCCTCATAACCCACAGCAGAATGGGGTCACGGAGAGAAAGAACAGGACGATCGTGGGTGCTGCACA
Organism: Pinus albicaulis; assembly: GCA_034641835.2. NCBI lineage: Eukaryota > Viridiplantae > Streptophyta > Pinopsida > Pinales > Pinaceae > Pinus > Pinus albicaulis. The sequence goes on from CM076574.1 coordinate 588,913,293, forward strand.
AGCGATGCCGCATGACCAGGTACTACTGCACTTGTGGGTGGAAGCATGCAACACCGCGGGGTTTATGTGAAAAACTATTGTCCTCATAGAGTACTTGGCATGAGTACACCCGAAGAAGCTTTTACCGGTAAGAATCCCGATATTTCATTTGAATATTTTTGGCTCATCTATTTACATTCATGTGACAAAGGACGCCAGAAGAAGCCGAGCAGATCGCAAAGCCGGGATATTTGTGGGTACATGTAAATCACCCTCATAATTATCGTGCAGGAGTTTTCCAGATAATGGATGATCAAGTAGCGATGGGATATAAAATTCAATGAGGTGAAGCTATGAAGTCAAGCCGCTTGAGAGGGAGCTACACTTGCATGCGAAGGAGGAACTTCTTGTTCCCAAAGATGAGCCTCTGGATGTGGATCAACCACAGGAGGAGATTCATGGAGTGGAGGAGTCCACTCATGCAGAACCAAACATCAGACAAGGCAAAAAACGTACCACAAAAGCTGAGAGACTGAAGCTTGATGCGGCACAGAATGTAGGAGTCCCTACATCATAGCGCAAAAAGAGACAATCACCTGACCGATTTACTGGATACATGGCTTTTATGAGCAAGTGTATTGTGACAGAGCCATCTTCTTTTGAAGAAGCAGTGTAGGAGCCCACATGGGTAGATTCCATGGTGGAGGAGTATGAATCTATTGTCAAAAACAGTGCTTGGGAGATTGTTCCAAGGCTGGTGGGAAAATTAGTTGTAGGATCAAGATGGATCTACAAGGTAAAGCAGGCTGCTGATGGGAGAGTCGAGAAGTATAAGGCAAGATTTGTTTCCCAGGGCTTCTCACAGATCAAGGGGATTGACTATGAAGAAACCTTTGCACCTGTCGCACGGTATTCTCCCATACGGACCATCCTTGCTCTCTCACCGCAGATGGGTTGGCACATTCATCAGATGGATGTGAAGACTGTGTTCCTTAATGGGATCATTGAGGAAGAGGTGTACATTGAGCAACCTAAAGGATTTGAGATCTTCAGTAGCGAGTCGCATGTGTGCAGGCTCAAAAGAGCGTTGTATGGGCTGAAACAAGCACCACGTGCTTGGTACACTCAGATCGACAGCTATTTCACTGGACTTGGCTTCACCAAGAGTGAGGCGGATGCAAACCTATACTAGATTGTGGTGGAGGGTAAGCTTTTAATCATTGTACTTTATGTTGATGATTTAATACTAACAGGTGATGAGCAGTCGATACACTCATGCAAGGCAGATCTTGCAAAGGAGTTTGAGATAAAGGATTTGGGCCTCCTTCATTATTTCCTTGAATTGGAAATATGGCAGTGGGAAGGTGAACTGTTTGTGTCTCAAGGCAAGTATGCCCGGGAGATACTGGAGAAGTTTCACATGCAAGGCTGTAAGCCTATCAACACTCCTCTTCCAGGAAATTGGAAGAAAGAGGATGCCACTGTTTATTGACAGTTGGTGGGTTCACTCATGTATTTAGTCAATACAAGACCGGACATATGCTATGCGGTGAACCAGCTTTCACAAGCGATGGTTAAGCCTACCAAGCTCTTTTGGAAGGTAGGAAAGCATGTCCTGAGATATCTCAGGGGCACATCTGAGTATGGTTTATGGTACAGACAGACGGATGAGGTGAAGTCGCATGGCTTCACGGATGCAGATTGGGCAGGAAGCCCAACAGACAGAAAGAGCACATCAAGAGGGGTTTTCAGTATCGGATCTACGACAGTTTCTTGGTACAAAAGGAAACAAATATCCGTGGCACTCAGTTTAGCGGAAGCAAAATACATGGCAGCAAGTCAAGCTGCATGTGAGGCTATCTAGATGAGGAAGATCCTGGTTGGTTTGTTCGGTTCACATTTAGATCTCACAGTGATACATTGTGATAATCAGAGTTGCATTAAACTCTCGGTTAATCATGTGTTTCATGATAGATCTAAAAATATTGATATATGGTATCATCATATCAGAGATTGTGTGTAGCGGAAGATCATGTTGCTTCAGTACATTCCTACGGAGGATCAGGATGCAGATATTCTGACGAAGGCGCTCACCAGGAGAAAATTTGAATACCATAGAGGCAGGATCGGGGTGAAAGATAATCCCTATCTTGTTGAGAGGGAGTGTTGAGATTCAACAAGATGATGAGCTTAGTTAAAAGAGTCGCCTTCACTAAGTGGGCCCACAGGCTATTTTTGGCGCAAGTCTATTTTTAGACTATGTCTATTTTTAGACATGATGATCATATTTCAGAAGTTGCAGGACGTTATTTGTGGATGCTTGATCAAGTTGGAAAAATAGATGAAATTCTGTTTTTAGAATATTGGGCAAAGTCTATTTATAGATTGCTGATCTAAAAATAGATGCATGTCGATTATTATTAGCTCTTAATAATAATCAGACTCTAAACAACAACTTATTCTCTTGGAGCACTTTGTTTCAGTGCACAGATGTGGCACATCAGTGGACTGAGGGAATTACGCAATTCCCAAGGGTTTACTGGAGCTAATGCATGGAGGACTCAATTAGAACTCAAGTGGCAGAGTTATGACACAGTTGGAAGAGTAGTTATGGAGTTGTATTCAGTTTAACTCAGTTAGACTCAGTTGAGCTAGTTGTATCTAGTCTAACTGAATGATACACTAGTGAGAGTGGAGTGAATTAATTAGTTAATTAATTCACAAATAATAACTCATTAATCAACTGAATAATACAACAGTTAACTATAGTGCATGGCAGTTTCAGTGGAGACCTAGTGGAGAGGTAGGTGAAAGGGAAAGATGGACTATCTGTTGTGACTATAGTGATGCATTGATTGCATCACACACACATTGGAGTTGCCAATGAGGATTGCACAGTCTAGGAAAGAGTAATTCGAATTCATTCAGAGCTATTCTTCAGCAGGGATTGTGCAGTGGAGGCAGGCTAGCAGAAGGCAGAGATCGGTGCATGGATTTGCAAGATTGTTCCTGATTAGTGTATGACGATTGTACTGTACTGAGAGCTTGATAAGCTTTGTATGAGGATTGTCATATGATTCCATGATACATATTATATAGTTGGGGTTTTCAGCTTCAGGCTTTCCTGGTTAAAAACAACTGTGTTATGTGCGATTATTTTTATTTATGATTTACGTGTGTGTGCAATTAATTTTTTGCAAAATATTAACAGTGGAATGATTTAGTATCTTGCAAGAAGTTAAATATTGTGAGATCAGGTGAATCTAGGACATATGCATGCTTAGTGCATATAATTTCTACATTGGCTTAGTATACTAGAGTGTATATGTGGATAAGTATGGGAGAATTTGAGGGTGAATCAAGAGGATGAGTTGTAAAGATTGCATGATCGAGTTTCTGAAGTGAGGCGTAGTTGATGGAGAGGCAAAATTATTATGGCTAAGTTGTTGGGGATAGAGGTTGATTTCTAGTGGTCAGTGGGGTTGGTTTCCTTCAGGAAAAATTACTTCTAACGATGATTTCTAAGTGGCCAAATTGCTTGCTTCAAATTCATCTTGTGGGGGTTGAGTTACAAGTTCCAGTTATTTCATTTTTCCTTGTACCTTCTTGGGTCGAAAATCAATATTTTTTTGATTAATAGATGACGAAGAATTTTTGTGGGTGAATTATTTTGCAATGTGTTATTGGTCCCTCTGATTTAAATTCCACTGAATATATATATTTATAGAGGTTAAAAACACTTGTGATTTTATTTTTTTGGTAATTTAGAGTTTACTTAGCTAAAGAAATGAATTATTTTGAATAAATTTAATTGTCACGAGAAATTACGTCTGGATGGTATCTAGAAATTTAACAGAAAATATCCAAGCATGCCAATTCTAAATGGAATATATTTTGTACTCTTTCAAGACAACTTGTGTATCCATGTATATAAGATCAATGATTTTCAACCATATTGTAGTTTTTAAACCAAAAATATATAGTGCAATTATTCTCATAACACATGAGTCTCAACTTCATCTAATATAATTGAAGTGGAAAAAGAGAGAGAAATTTATCCATGGCCAAATGTGGGTACATCAACAACCTTTACATTTTGTCATTAAAATTGGGAGTCAAAGGAATATGATCACCTCAACCATTATTAACTAATGAAATTTGTTACCCAAACCCACCACAACCCTACGACATTAGATGGATCAATTTAGGGAAGGATTTTCACATTACACACCATTAATGAACTTTTTGACATGCCATTTATCTAAAGAGGGATAGAGTCACATGAAACATAGGACCATTGGAGCTTTGAAATATTTTATTGAGAGAACCTTATTTGTGGGAATGGCATGGCTTACATGACTCATCCCCTCAAGCACTCTCATTAACATCAAAGGGATGCATTCTTTAATTCAAAATGGAAAGACCAAGTTAAATGTTTCTTTGAATTCTATGGAATAATAATTAAGTTTATTAAACATACCTAGAAGTTGATCATTTAATTAGTAGTAATGCAAAATATTACCATGTTAGTGCAAGTTTATACCATTATATACCCACATTGCATAAGTAATTTCCGATATGTATTTATGAATACAATGATGTTTTCAAGAATTCCTTTGGAGTCCCACTCACTATAAGGTCCATGATGAATTTGATTAATCCTTAATGAATTAGTTCACAATAGACCATTATCCCATAGATCCTTGTACTTGGAGAAAGAAGGATTTTACTGATAGATTAAATATCTCTTCTAAAAGAGACATGTCTAAATAAGAACTTCTTTGTTTTGGAGCCATGTTATTCTCACGCTAAAGAAATATGGTTTATGGATCCTCCATCATGCACTAAAAAACATTATTTTTAAGAAAAAGTACCAAACACTAGGGGTTCACTTAAAACACATATGGCATAGTATGTTCATTTGTGGGATAAAATAGATATCACTGATGCCTTTTTTCTCTTCCCAAAATATTATATTGAACCCTTCCAACACACCTTCCTAAGGAAAAGACCCCCTATTTTCTCTAGATATCATAAGTATATTCCATTTTTTCTCATGAAAATTTTCATACCAATTTTTAGTTCTATATTTAGTATGTTGGTCCCAATATATTATCCTCTTTTCATCTACTAATTTTCAATCCCCCCTTCCTTTGCATTCAAAACCACTTAAAAATTTTCTTTCTTAGGTCATGTTTAAGTTGGCTTGACTTTCTTCCTTCTTGTGCCTTCTAAAACAACTATCCCCGCATCCATAAGTATATGAAAATACACACCACAGTTATAGATATTTTCCAAGGAAAACCTCGTGGGATCCTCCCCTCTTAACCAAAATATCTATATGGAGGGAAAATCAACTACCATTCACAATAACAATTGTTGATCTCAAGGGACTTAAGCATATTAAAATTTTTGATCTATAATAAACATATGATAGAGCTAACCCTCAGGGCTACATCCCAAAATATGTATACTATACATATGCTTACTAAAATACCCTCCCACACCCTTATTTCTCTATAATACTTGCTTGTGTTTTGAATAATTTTAAAACCCACAATATGGAAGAACACGATAGAGTATTTCCTAATTAGTGAACTCCCATGCTACCAAATCCCTTATATTGATTCCTATAGGACACATTGATGAGAGAAAAACTCTTAAACAAAATTCAATTGAAGTTTGGATTGCACCAATTTCTTACTACTCGATGTTTGAAAGATGGTATTGAAACCTAAGGGTAACTTATTTGAGTGGTTGTTGATTCATTTTAGTTTAATGAGTTATGCTAAAATGTTCACATGCATTACCAATAACTCTGTATAAATATTTATAGAAAAAATTGTTATAAATTATCCTAGTGATGTGTTGATTTTCAATAAAAAAATGGATAAACACCTTAGTCAAATAAGCTTGGTCATTAAGACCCATATGACTAAAGTCTCTATGTAAACTTAGGAAAACTTGATTTCACTAGGAGGTGTATTTGGTACCTCAACTTCATCATTGGGAAGATAAATGTGTGAAAATGAGGTCTTCATCTTTTGCAATAGGCCCAACCTCACATAGTTGCAATTTTTTTGGGTTTGACCAAATTTTATAGAATATTTGTGTTCAAATTCTCTCATATTTCACATCCTCTTCATTCTTTTTTTGTGTGAATAGAAAGAAGATCACATTTACATAGAATGTAATGCAATAACAAAAATTTTACGTATGGAAGAGTAGATTATGTTCTAAGCAACTAGTCTTTCCCTTGCTTGATTTACATGAGCCCTTTGAAAATCAACACCTGAAAGTAATCCCTTGCTATTTTTCTCCTTCAACCTAAATACTCCATAATTCATCAATGTGAATTTTTTAATTATGCCATTAGGAACTATTCAAGATACCATATTGCCATATTTTTTTCTTTTATACCAACAAATTTTACCATGATGAGGGGTCCTAATTATACATGTAATACGATGGGGATAATTCCTACTTGAGGGTGGTGTAATAGCTTATTTGTGCATCAATATGCTTATAGTTTGTGTTGGGCCTATACTCCAACCCTCGACGTGGCAAACAAATCATGCACTAGAAATTCTATCAAATCTTGTTAGGCTATCTTGACATGCAACCAATGATTGTTCTACATTATTCTTGACACCACACATGTGAACATTGCTTGATATTCAATATACTAATGGTCTGTTTCTCACATTTAATTCAAACGGTGCTATCTCAATAGATATAAATGTATGATTCACCATGCCACTGTAGTGACAACTTTATATTCCAAATCAATGGCACATTATAAATCTAAGATTTAGTGGGACTAACAAGTTGGATGACCAAATTTGACTTAGTCAATGTTGATTTTGTGCAAACGATTAAATTGAATCATGTAAACACACACCTATTAAGATTCCATGATTCAAATGACAGAGGGAGTACTCATCGACATTCAACATTTGTAAGGGAAAACATTAGAGAACACCTCCATTCATGCATGCTAACATTCAACTCTATATATATATATATATATATATATATATATATATATAAGAAATGTGTGTGTGTGTATGTGTGTTAAAGTTGAATGTTAACACACACACACAAAGCTAAAAGGTATCATGTATTAATGGAGGCGTTCTTTAAAGGTTGGCCTCATTCATAGTGAATGCAGATGTGTGGATATCCATATGCACATTATTAAAGGAAAAATACTTGAAGGTGTGTCACACTTTCCATTGAAATGTGGTGATATGAATTTGATATTTTACATATTTTTTAAATTGAAACCCTCAAAACTCATATATGCCTTCAAATTTTATACACATAATATAGTTGATCCCATATATTTTCATTTTTTTAATTTGAAAATTTGTAATTTCTATTATTTTTCAAAGTAACTAATAATAGTTTAAATAACATTTTACACACATTTTTGTTGCAAGAAATTCCTTTTCCCTATTTACATCTATTAAAAAAATAGAAATGTATTTTAAAAGATAAAATATGCGTGCTTATCCCAAATACTTTTGTTAAATGTTTGGTTTTATTCTTTTTAAGATATTGATTTATCTATCAATGCATCCACAAGTAGGGAAAAATAATTGTATATAAGTTACATGGAAACATGAACTATTTAAATCTAATATGAAAAAAAAGGGAAATTATATGCCACTGGAAAGAGAATTCAAGATGAATCCACTAGTGTCAATTCTACCACATGACATGTAAGAGATGAATGGATTTCACCATTTGGAAGTTGCACCTCTTCTACAAAATGGAAAATATTGAGGACTTATAAAACCTATATGATTAAATTTGGATCACATGCACACAAGAATATAGGTGCAAAAAGAAACAAAAATTGTAATTACAAGCTTCAAATGAAAGAGAAAGAAGAGAAAATGGGTGACCAAAGAGACCATTTCAATATTGCGATAAAGGAAAATAAAGAGACTAATTCGAATTGCATTGCATTATTGAATGAAATAGTACATATTTATAGAATACTCTCAAGGAAAGAGGTAATGTGCACTAGGTCGGGCTTTTAGTGCATGCACATGTTATGAAACCAGCTCCAAAAATAGAAGAAAAGAGAGATCAATGCCTTAGAAATCAGCCACTTTGAGGGGGCAACCTCCAATAAATTACATAAATGAACAATTATTGGATGATACAAATGACCAAAACTTCCTTCTATATATAGGAGTCCATGGGCCCACAATATAATCCTAGCCGACCTAATAATAACAATGTAAGGGCACAATAATATCAATATTGGGGTTACAGGGGTATAAAAGTAACAATAAGGGGGCTACACTAATAACAATAAGCGACTAAACTAGTAATATAGGGACCTAACATGCCCCTCCCCTTCAAGAAAGTGTTGTCCTCAATGCTTGAGTAGCTCTGGGTGCTTCTGTATAAAATTCTCATCCTCCCATGTAGAATCTTCAGTGGGTAAGTTCTTCCACTTGATGAGATACTCTGAAATTGATCGATTTACGTAGCATTTGTCAAGTTCTTGTTTCACATTGACAGCTTGAGTTCCAATATGATTTCTCCTTCCTCATCAAGTTCTGGAAAAAAATTTTGAACTGGAAGATTTTCACCTATAACCTTCTTTAAGCATGAAACATGGACAACTGGTTACACTCAGTAAGATGCAAGAAGCTCCAATTTGTATGCCAAAGTACCAATCTTTTGCAACACCTTGTAAATATCATAGCACTTTGGCGATAATTTATCATCCTTCTTAGCTTACTTGAGGGATATTTGTTTGTATGGTTGTAGCCGTAAAAATACCCAGTCACCTACATCAAAACTTATTTCGCTATGATGTTGATCTTCCTATTGTTTCATTTAATTTTGCACCAAAATGAGGTTATCCTTTAAGAGTTGGGGAACTTGTTGTTGATGCTCAATGTCATCTTCCACCGCTTAAACCTTATAATTTTCTCTTAAACATGATGTGATGGATGGTGGATGGTATCCATAAAGTGCCATAAATGGGGTCATTTTTGCTGCAATATGGAAGGAAGTGTTATACCACCATTCAACTAGAGGTAACCACTTGACCCATTATGTTTTTTTATCAGATACAAAACAACGAAGATATCCTTCCAAACATTTATTCACTATCTTCGTTTGACCATCCGATTGAGGATGATAAGATGAGATATGAGCTAATTGAGTACCCAAACAAGAAAATAACTCCATCCAAAAATTTCCAGTAAAAATGGGATTTATGTCACTCACAATAACCTTTGGGTTTCCATGTAGCTTTTGAATTGTTTCCATAAATGTAGTGGAAACTGTACTTGCTTTAAATGGATGAGATAATGGACAAAATTGTGCATATTTGGTAAGTCTATCAACAACCACCATGATGACACTCTTTCCTTCGGACTTAGGTAAACCGATGAGAAAATCCATGAAATCTCCTCCCAACATTGACTTGGAATGGATAAAGGTTGTAGAAGACCTGGGGTCTTAATTGTCTCAACTTTGTTTTTTCGGAAAACCAAAAATTCCGCTACAAACGTTTGAATATTAGATTTAAGGCCATATTAAATAAATTCTTTCTTCACCATGTGGTAAGTTTTTAAAAATCGTGAGTGACCTCCTAAAGGAGAAGTGTGCAATTCCAAAATAATCTTTTGTTTTAGTTGGGAACTCTTACAAAGATATAAGAGATCTTTGTAGCATAAGGAATCACTTTTCCAACTAAATGTATCACATGTACTAGGATCTTGCTAGAATTTTGAATGAGTGTCCACACTTCTTCGTCCTTCTTCCATTCATCTCTTGCTTCAGTTATCCAATCTGGTTGGATAATAGAAATGGCACAAAGCAATGCTTCCACCTCTTCATCCTTTCTTGAGAGTGCATCTGCAATAACATTTAGCTTCCTTTTTTGTAGATGATTTCAAAGTCGTAACCCAACATCTTTGTGACCTATTTTTGCTGCTCTTCTGAAGATAGTCGTTGTTCCAAAAAGTGTTTAAGACTATCATGATCAGTTTTTACCTTGAAGTGTCTTCCCATTAGGTAAGGTCGCCATTTCTTTAGTGCATGTAGTATTGCCAACATTTCCTTCTCATAAATAGCCTTTTGGTAATACTTTCCTTTGATTGTTTCAAAGCAATGGGTCTTCCTTCTTGCATTGACAACACCAATTCCATTTCCTAAGGCATCACATTACACAATAAAGGTTTTTTGAAGTCTGGCATAGCTAAGACCGGTGCGAGGCACATTGCCTCTTTAATATGTTCAAGGCCTTAGTTGCTCCAGGAGTCCATGAAAATTCATCTTTATTCAATAATGTTGTTAGAGGTGTTTCTATTCTCCCATAATTCTTAACAAACTTGTGATAATATCTTGTTAACCCGAGAAATCCTTGCAAGTTCTTTATGGTTGTGGGGACTGTCCATTCCTTATTGGATCTAATTTTTTTAGGGTCTAGCTTAACACCCTCCTGAGATACGATATCACCCAGATATTTCACCTCTTGTACTCGAAAGAAACATTTGGATGTTTTTGCATATAATTGTTTCTCCTCCAATAGTTTGAGCACCCTGTCAACATGTTGAACATGATCCTTCCAAGAACTGCTGTAGATTAGTATATCATCAAAAAATACTAGCACAAATTTTCTAAGTGTTTGAAAATGGAATTTATCAACCCTTGAAATGTAGAAGGTGCATTGGTAAGGCCAAAATGCATGACCAAAAATTCATAATGACCCTCATGAGTTAGAAATGCTATTTTCGGAATATCTTAAGTCTTCATTCTAATTTGATGATATCCTGAACGAAGATCCAACTTGGTAAAATAAAGTGCTCCATGTAATTCATCCAATAATTCATCAATCACAGGAATGGGAAACTTATCTTTAATGGTGAGCTTATTGAGCTCCCTACAATCCGGACATGTGCGCCATGATCCATCCTTCTTGTGTACCAATACTACAGGAGCAGAGAAATAACTTTGACTAGGTTGAATTATACCCACCTCTAACATTTCTGCAATCCATCGTTCCATTGCTCTTTTTGACATAGGGAAGCTATAAATTCTATGATGTTCGGAGGAGCTTCCTGGAATCAAATGAATAGCATGATCATGATCATGAATAGGTGGGATTCCTTTGGGAGTTTCAAACACCTTGGAATGATTGTCCAAGACTTTTTGGAGATCTGCAGAAATAGATGATTTTGATGTTGGAACTTCTAGTGGGCATAATCGTGCAATTACGCCTCATTGTTCTTTATTTAGAAGCTTTTTCATAACATTATAGCTTATTATGTTTCCTGGCTTCCCTGCAATACCCCGTAATTCAACTTCCTTTCCTTCTTAAAGAAATTTCAAGAAAAGTTCTTGAAAATTAAAGGCTACCATTCCCAAATATTGTAACCATTGTACTCCTGGTACAACATCAACACCTCCCATTGGGATGGAAAGGATTTGAATATTCAATACATATTCCCCCATGGCTAGCTTGATCTTATGGCATTTTCCAGAGCAATTTATAGTTTCTCCATTTGCAACCATCACTTGATATTCTGGTGCTGGTTATAGGAAACAATTGAATTCCTTGGCTACCTTAAAATGAATAAAATTATGGGTAATACCTGAATCAATCAAAACTATTACATTTTTCTTCTTGATATGTCTTTCTATTTTGAGAGTTTGAAGAGTAGTAATTCTTGCCAATGCATTACATGATATGGTCAGACTCATTTCTTCCTCTTCTAGGGCTGGTTCCTGGTGTATATCTTCTTATTTTGAAGATTCTTGTTCATTTTATTCTTCCTCTTCACAATCTATGTAAAATAATTTCTTCTCAGCACACTTATCACCTTTAGTGTATTTTCTATCACAACTGTAGCAAAGCCCTTTTGCTCTCTTTTCTTCCAATTGTTGCGGTGTCAACCTTTTGGGTTATGGAAATCTAGGAGTAGCAACAATTCCATCTTTATAGAAGTGAGTGGTAGGCTTCCTTGTTACCATAATTTTACATTCGTTTTTTTCTCCAATGAATCAGGTTCCAAAACGCGAACTTCATGTTGGATGTTATCCTTTAAAGTACCTATGAAGAGATCAATCCCGTGTTCCTCTGGAATATCAGTTACCCTTATATTCAATTTTTGGAAGTCCTCAATGTGCTCCCCCACTAAGCCCTTTTGTTTGACATTTATCAATTGGCTAAAGAAGGTGTTGCTCTTTGTATCCTCATAATATGCTATCATTTCCTCCATAAAAATTGACCAAGTGACAATTTTTTTAAAGGAGCAAAGCCATCGATACCATACAAATGTATTTTGTTCTTAATGTAAAGTTGCAATGCGTACCTTTTGTGTGTTTTGCACATTATTGAGATCAAAATATTGCTCCATCTGTAGTATCCATGTTACAGGATCCTTGCCATCGAACTTCCTCATGTCCATCTTTGGAATATGTTGGTTCTTCAATCCAACATTAGAGTTTATGAAATCGTGATTAACATGTATTTTGTTCTCATCATGAGTTTCCTCTACTATCTTTTCGCCATTAGGAGTTATTTCTTGTATCAACTTTGTCAAACCTTCCATGTCTTCTTTTAGATCATTCTTCATGTTTTCCATACATTGTCTTTCATTTTTTCATGATCTATCAACTTCATATGTCATCTTAGCTTCCATGCCATCCATCTTAGCTTCCATGCCCACTTCCATGCCATCCATCTTAGCTTCCAAACCATCCATCTTAGCTTCCACGCCTTTCTTCAAACCATCCATATTATTTTCCACGCCTTTCTTCAAAACTTCCATTTCATTTTTTTTTTCTCTTTGCGATAGCAAAATTTGGTGCACTTGCTCTTGTAATTTTGATATCTCATGTTGTGTTTCTTCGTCTTCATGAGCCATATTGGAGCCTTCTGAAGGCGTAATGGGTGTTGAATTCTTTTTAGGGGGAATTTTATACCCAATACTGATATCTATTCTTCAATATTCCCTTGGAATAAATTCAAAATAATTTTTTTTCAAACGAGACTTATGTAATTCGAAAAAAATACACACATTTTTCTTGCTTTTGAGGAGGAGCTCGATATTGAAACTGAATTATCTCTGTGATTTCGGATCTTCAATATCTAAAATTCAGCCCTAAATTAGTCCTCTGAATCTTCTTTCGAATGCCATAGGTCTTACATGATTTGGATTTTTCAAGGCAAAGTTATGCCCAATCTCCCACAATGACCTAATTATGGACTGGTTCAATAGAATGAACTTGTACGACTTGCCATGTGTCACTGTTTCCTCCTTTGGCTCTGAAATTGATATGAAAAAAACTAAATTCCATGTACTTGCGGCCACCTTTTACAGAATCCCAATCCAACGCTCAGAGAAAGAGTTATGACGTTTTTCGCACGGTCACCTATTTGAGATGAAATTCGGGAGCTTGAAACAATCCTACCTTCCACGGATCATATCTCAAGAAATATTGTGAACCAAGATCTGAAATTTGTACATGATGTTCCTCAGGATTTCTTCTTTTCTCTGTGAAAATTTCAGCTTCTGAACCCTCGTAGAAAATTAGTTATACCGAAAATTCCGTGATGACCTGTTTAGGTTAAATTTAGGAGTCTGCACAATTCCCTAACTTCCACAGATCATATCTCCTAAGATATTGCGAACCAAGCACTGAAATTTTGCGACGATGTTCCTTAGGATTTTTTCTTCGCGCTCTAAAACTTTCAACTTCTGAACATTCGTAGAAAAAAAGTTATAGCAAAAATTCCATGATGACCTGTTTGGAGCAATGAAACCCTAGAATCCAAAGCTCTGATACCAAATGTTATGAAACCAGCTCCAAAAATAGAAGAAAAGAGAGATCAACGCCTTAGAAATCAGCCACTGTGAGCGGGAAACCTCCAATACATTACATAAATGAACAATTCTTGGATGATACAAATGACCAAAACTTCCTTCTATATATGGGAGTCCATGGGCCCACAATATAATCCTAACCGACCTAACAATAACAATGTAAGGGCACAATAATAACAATATTGAGGTTACAGGGGTACAAAAGTAACAATAAGGGGGCTACATTAATAACAATAAGGGACTAAACTAGTAATATAGGGACCTAACAGCACAAGTAGGATGGAAAATATATTACCCTTTAGTGTCAGTTAATTGGACCAAAAATGGAGCTAGTAAGCCAAAAATGGTGTTAGCCATAAATAGAGTGAGAACTCATGCAAGTGAAACTAGAGAGTCATGTAACTCATGCACTTGTCTAGGAGGAGAATTTTGCCATTGCAAGTGTGATATGATCCATGTCATTTCCACTCTTCATATCACATGGCAGAACATTTATAAATAAAAAAAAAGTTCCAAAAATAGACATGCTATAAATAGTAGTCTTCCTGAATAGTAGGAGAATGTGCATGTACTCCGATTTCCCCTTGAAGCATAATTGGGGTGTGCATAGTAAAGGGGTCACGATAATATGTAGCCATGTTAGGTACCCAATTGCAAAACGACTATGAGAAAGTACGAGGTAAAAAAGGAAAACCAAGTGGGAAGAACCTCCCTGTGCAAAATATAATGCTAACAATATCAGTTTCTATGCGATTGTGTCCTTCATACCCAAGAGATCTTGCAAATATGCAAGCTTTTTCTTAGTGAAGGTCAATGTAATCTAATATATTGAGAGTATATTGATGGCTAGCTTTAGAACATTTAAGACACGCTAGAAACATCCATTATCAAGATCCACTCTACCTTTTATGTAGACAAGAGTATCATATCCAATTAATATAGGAGATCTAATGCCAGATTACAAAGAGAGAAAGTATCCTACGAAGCAACCATATGATGTGAGGCTCCAAAATCTAAAATTCGTGTATTGGGAGGAAGTAATAGATTTTAAAACATGGCCTTTACCTTGATATTTCAATGGCTTATCTCCATAGATTTTCTTGAAATTATTAGATATGTTATCTTCAAGACCATGTTATTGAAGAGCTTATACCATTAGATCTATATTATTCTGTATGCATGAATGTTCAAGATGAAATCCCTTGTTGCAATAACTGCAATTTTTTCTCTCCTTCTTTGAATTTCCTGCTTTACAGTTGGAAGACTCCTCAGTGGGTTTTTTTTTCTCCCTTTTTGTGATTAGGATCCTTCTTTCCTTTTGATTCCACCTTGTTCTTCTTGTTTGTCTTACTACTTTCATGTACTACAAGTGCATGGGCTTTAGAATTGTTGAAAGCACCCATATTTATGAGCTTATCTTGGTCATGTATGAGTGATTCAATGAATTCATCCAAAGAAGGCACCTTCCAAGCTTTTCCCATTGATATCTCTTTTGTATGAAGGAAAAAATGAAGATGGAGTACTTAGGATATATTTTTGACAAGATAGAGAAGATCGGTTGCTCCTATTTCTTATCAATCCCACATGCCTTCACTTGTTGCAACAAATATTTGAACTTTTTGAAGAAGTCTTAAAGTGTGTCAAAACTACTTGGGCTCAATGAGATGAACTCATTCTCCAATTAGTGTCTTCGTAGTTCATCATGTTTCCCAAACAAACCCTTAAAAAGGATCCAAACATCATTAAGTATGGTAGGATATTCTATGTGGAAAAGTAGATATGGAGAAATTGACAAGCATAAAAACCCATATGCTTCATCCATCCTATTAAAATACTTTTTTTTCTCAACTGCAAAATTAGTGTCTAGTTCAATTCTCACAGTAACCCTATAGAGTCCTTTTCTTTTCAGTAAAAGTGCAATCTTGGGCTTCCATTCAAAATATTGCATGGTGTGAGGATCACTGATATCGGTTGAACCATTTTCTATGTTCACTTCAATAATTTGTTGTTTGCAATAGAAAATATGTGTTTCTCATTGTAATGTACTCCAATGTTTTGATACTATGTAAGATTGTTGGCTCACTTGCACATTAGAAAATAATTGCGAAAAGAAACAACTATAATTGCAACTTTTAAACAAAAGAGAAATAAGAGAGAATGAGAGACCAAAGAGACCAATTCAATCTTGAGATCAAAGGAAAGAAAGAGACTAATTGAATTGCATTGCAGTATTTAATGAAGGAGTACATATTTGCAGAAGACTCTCAAGGAGAGAGGTAATGCACTCCAGGTTCGACTTCTAGTGCATGTGAATGTAGGACCAAAAAATTAACAACTTGCTAGACCAAAAAATGAAGCCATAAATTGGGTTGCCCGTGAATGGAATTAGCCATAAATGGAGTGGGAATTCAAGTGAGAACTCACGGATGCAACTCATGCAAGATAACTAGAGTGTCATGCAACTCATGCATGCATAATTAACTGAACTCCAAAAATAGAAGTGAATTGACGAAGTGTGTGCTTATCTAGGATGAAAATTTATCCATGCAAGTTCTATATAATCAATGTCACTACCAATTGTCATCCTACATGGTATAACTTGCTAAAATAAACCTTCTATAATTCGACCACCTACCATAAATAAACATGCTATAAATAGTAGTCCTCCTAAATAGTAGGAAAATGTACATGTACTTCAATAAAACCTTGATCAAGGGATTAAGTTATGAGTTTAAGAGAAGCTCAATTGAGCTTTTTACGTCAACTCAAGCCCTTGATTAAGATTTTAGTCTCTATATTAAGATATTAAAACCCAATCATGATTATTCCTTATCAAATATATAACAAGTTCATTCTCTCACCCCCTACCTGCCAAAAGATTCAACATAAATTCATGGATTCACCCTTTCAAAAATGGCTAAAAAAAAGAGACTAATTCAACACATCTTTATGAGATCAAACTCCATAATGGTTTCTTTACATGATTTGAATTACAATGTTCTCATAATGCTTTAATCTTGTCTACAAGTAAAAATGTACACTCATCTCCATTTATATTTACATTCTCTAGTGGATGTGTTGAGTGTTTTATTAGTGAGAGTTTATGAATTGACATTATTTTAATTAGTTGTTTTAAATTTATACATTAATACATTTGTATGATAACGTTTTTGTTTTTGTTTTTTGTTTTTCTTCTTGAGGTAGTGAAGCATCCAACTTAACGTTTAAATTATTGAACAAGGCTTGAAGTCATTACAACAATATACTCAATATAAACTGGACATGTCACTTGTGGAAATTGAAATTGGATAGAAAGAACATCAATATTCCTCCCAAACACCTAAAATAAACCCTTACATATTATTAACCCTTTAATAATTATTATGTAATGCATCAATGTAATCTTATACATAAACTTTAAATACTTAAACATTTGTTCTTCTATTAACAATTAGGTATCCACTGAATCATTTAAATTTAAGATAAATCTTTTCCATCAAAAATAACCTTCACACAACTAAACAATATAACGAACTCAATATATTCTCATCTTAAATTCACTATCTACCAACTTAGATCCATCTTAACTTTGATTTACCATTGAGAAAGATCAAATCTTTTTCACTAGAAAAAATATTTGCATCTTAAAAAATGTGATCCTTGTAGGTGCTTTATAGATCTAGAGTTAAGATAAACCTAAATTGATTTAATTTCCCCCTTTAAATAAACTATATTTTACATAAATACCATGAGTCTCCATAAACTTAAAACTTAATTTATAAAAATTAATAATTTATTTCATAAACTTAAAGCTTAATTTATAAAAATTAATAATTTATTTCATAAACTTAAAACTTAATTTATAAAAATTAATAATTTATTTTTATTTTATTGTGACACCATCAAAATATTTAAAAAACATAACATTACAATACATCTCTACTTTACAATTTTACTAAATTGCACCTCTCAAAACAATAACCAACCCAAAAAAATTCAAACCATCTAATTTATAAACATAAGCCCTTACATATATTAAAATTTGCACCTACCATATTGCACCAATTAGAGTTCATAGGAAAACGGATGGGGTTGATTTTTAACTCCGAAATAATTTATCGAAAGTAAGTTATAGTCGATATTATCACAGCGAACGATCCCAATAAAAGAAATGTCAGTTGGAAAGTATTTTTAAAGTAATCGACATGATTGAAACATATTGCACGCATTTAGGTAAGCCAGAGCAAAATGTATCGATGTTGATTAAATGCATGAATTAAGATAATAAGTATATATTTAAAAATATTCATGAAAAATTGGTTAAGGGATGGTTTGGGTTTTTAATTAAATTTATTTTTTTATTAAAATTTATAGATAATTATTTTGGTGGGTTGTAATGTTTTGTTATTTAAATAGGACATTGTTTAACTATTTTAAATTTTGGAGTTTTAAGTTTGAATTTAGTGAAACAATTTTTGGTTATATCTTGATTGTTTTGTTGTTTAAAATGTATTTTTGAATGTATAAATAGTTGTAGTTAAAGACTTCTAGAGAACTGTGTGTTGTGTTCATGGATTTGTCCAAAGTTTCATGTTCAAGGATTAAAAGCAACAATTTATGGTCATATTTTAATTTTTTTCTTTAAAATGTATTTTTGAATGCATAAATAGTTGTTGTTGAAAACTTTCTGGTGAAGTGTGTGGTGTGTTCATGGATTTGCCTTAAAGTTTCTGGTGAACCCTTCACCCATCTTCAAGCACTAGAAGCTCATCAAATAAGCTTCTAGTCCCTGAACATGGGTGAAGGGTTCACACTAAAGGTTGGGCAAATCCATGAACACAACACACAACATTTTATTGAGTGTGGAAATATCCATGCTAAACTGCATAAATAGTTTCACTTCCTTGAAAAACTTCTAGAACACTTGGATTTTGTAGAGTTCACAACTCAAATTTGTCATTCCAACAAATATCTACCAGATTTTTGGGCCCAAAAAAACTTCAAAACATAAAACAATTAGACTACAACTTTAAATCAACCTAGATCCATCTTAATTCAGAATCTAGAAAGTGTTGAGAGGGATCAAATCTCTTGAGATGCAAACCTCTTTTAATTAATTAAAATTATTCATTAATTTAATTTTTTTATTTTAATTATTATATTAATTTCACAAAGTCAAAATATTTACACGACGTGACATTACAACATTTACAAGTCTCTATATTGAAGAAGAATAGCTGTACACTAAGCTCCATGTGAATGCACTGCACCCCTGAGGACTTAACCAGTGCTATGAGTGTGAAGTTGTCACAACTAAAAAGCTTCAGGGTTTTGGGTGTCTTATGGGTTATGCATTTTTTATGGTGTCGAATCCATTTCCACCAATAAAAAACAATTAAAACACTTTCACAATTGCATTTTTGGAATGAAAATGATGGGATTATGGCTAGAAACGACCATCCAACCAAAATTGTGACCTTAATAAACAAAGCCTTGAACATTTTCTTCCATTAAAATATCAACCACCACCCCCAATACCTAATGCCCCACTACTCCATTCAATGTGGTTGATGGGGCCGCATATAGATCAAAATGAATTCAACGCCATAAAAAAAAAACCCATAAAACACCCAAAATCCTGAAACTTAATAATTGTAATCTAGATTTCCAAAAAAATTTCACCAAATTCTATCAAAATTCTACCTAATTTCTATTATTTTTCAAAAAAATCGTGGTCTCCTTAAACTATGCGAATGGTTCAACGTCAATGTTGTACGAGAGTTGGGCCACTTTACTTTTGCTGGACAACACTGTTGCATTGAAAGTAACATATATACAATTTGATAAGTACAGTCGGATAAATTTGCAATCCATATATTACTCCGTGCCCATTTAACCCTAGTGAAGTTTTTTTTGAAGTAGAAAAAAACGATTATCTTTTTTTATTAAAAAAAAAAAATAGTTACAACCATAGCGAATTCGGACGAACTAGAAAAAAAAGCCATAGTCTAAAAAAGTAACAGAATGACCCGGAATCCGGCAGAGATTTTGAAAAAATCTGGCAAAGATTTTATCAGAATCTTGTTTACAGTTGTTAAACTTCAGTATTTTGGCTGTCCTAAGGGTTTTTGATAGTGCTGAATCCATTTCCACTCTCAAAAATGGATTCCAAACACTGCAACTACCTCATTTTTTGAATTTTACTGAACCGGATTCCAGCAAAAACTTGTCGTCCAGGCTATTCTGTTGCCTGAGAAGACAACTCCGAAAAAAAATTCGGAAATTCGTTAATACAATTCGAATCGAATTATTTTTCCATTCGAACGTGTCCATAACGAAAGTATTACCGGTAACGCAGGATTGAGTGTTGGACTTTTTGGTTAGATTTGAGGTTGATAGGTATACTTTGGCTGTGTGAATGGATGGGTTACTTAGAATTGGCTGGCATAGAATTTTAGGGTTTGAACATATATAAAATTTAGATAATTATATCAATTTAAAAGCTAACAAAAAAAAATATAAAAATTATTTTAAGTTGGAAAATATTTATTTTTTATTTTTACTTTTTTTTAAAATAAATTTAAACTGTGAATTTTGTATTTATCTACTAAATAAGAATTTGGGAAAAATAATTTTTGCATTTAAAAACTCACATTAAATTTAAATTTTGAGAAGAAAGAGAAAATGTGGATTTTTTTTTGTTGCACTGTAGTTCTAAAGTTGTTATATCATCCCGTTGTTATCTTATCTTATATTGTTATATTATAAATTATTTAAAACTTTTGGAGAGAAAAGAAATTGTGGATAATTGTAGTTCTAAAGTTATTATATTATTTAGATTTATTCAAAATTATTCAAATTTAAAATAAACTAAAAAGAAAAACATCAAAATACTTCATAGTTAGTTATAGGACAAAAAATATAAATATCTAAATATTTAAGGTGTATGCTATCGAATTTTTTCCTAATTAAAAACTTTTCATTCGAATTTTTATCATATTATATCGAATTCAAATTCAAATTCAAATTCGAACTTAGTAACTATGGTTACAACATCATAATTCATTGACTGTATATCACCATCATCTCCTTATTACCAAACCAGCCTAGATCCATCTTAACTCCGAATCTATCATGCGCCGAGAGGGATCAAATCTCTCGAGGTGCAAACCTATTTTTTGAGTGAAAAACTTGAGGAAAGGTGTGCACCTCGAGATATTTGATCCCTCTTGGCGCTTGATAGATCCAGAGTTCGTGGGCGACCAAGGAAAATCTATAGATAATATGAGGAACATATGATTAATTTTATCAATAATATGTAAATACATCTAATATTTTATAGTCATTTTAATTTTAAATTTGCTTAGTTACCTCAGTTTGTTGAGATGATAAATATTGTAAAATAACTTGAATGGCGAAAAATGATGAAATAAAAATATTGAATGTAAAGTGACAATGTAATAATATTGACTGTAAATAATAAGAATGTAGTTAATTACAAATAGTCTTTATTGTGATCAATCTCAAACTATTTTCTTCTAGTATTCTTATTGTCACCCTTGTTAGTTTTGTCACCTTTTCATATCGATTATATGAAAAGGGCAGTTGGAATTGTAAACCATTTAAACATTTAGCTCAAGCTGTTGTAGTAAACATCATGCCTTCTCCCCCTTGCTCTCCAAGATTAAAAGGTTTAATTACTATAACACAAAAATCAATGTATATTGTCAATAATTTTTTGTGCTTACACTAAAATCAATGCACACTATTAATCCAATGACTTTAAAATTAATGTACCATCATACATCCAATTACATCAAATCATAAATAAACATATACATTGAAATCAATGCATCTAATGCAAGAAATCAAATAAGACTAGCAAACAACATCTACGTTGAAATCAATGCATCTAATGCAAGTAATCAAATAGGATTAGAAAACAACATCTACACTCAAATCAATGCATCTAGTGCAAGTAGGAAAATGGGATTAAAAACCAACATCTACACTGAAATCATTACATCTCGTGGAAACAATCAAATAGGATTATAAATGACCATCTAAACTGAAATCGATGCATTTATTGCAAGAAATCAAATAGGATTAGAAATCATCTATGTTGAAATCAATGTGTCTAGTGCAAGCAATCAAATATATTTAGAAATCAACATCTACATTGAAATTAATGCATCTAGTGCAAGAAATCAAATAGGATTAGAAATCACCATCTACATTGAAATCAATGCATTTAGTGCAAGTAATCAAATATGATTAGAAATAATTTACATTGAAATCAATGCATCTAGTGCAAGTAATCAAATATCACTAGAAACCAACATCTACACTAAAATAAATGCATTTAGTGCAAGCAATCAAATAGGATTAGAAATCACCATCTACACTGAAATCAATGCATTTAGTGCAAGAAATTTTCTTCCCTCTCCCCCTCCTCCATCTACATCTATATCTCCCTTCATCTCTCCTTCTTTGTCTCTTTATCTCACCTCGCCAACCACACACACTCTCTCCCTCCATAGATTCTATCAATCTCTTTGTCCCCCCTACTTGTCTCCAACTATCTCTTCTTTCTCTTCGACTTCCATATATATCATGATCTCCCTCTGTCTCTCCATATCAACCTCAAAACATATACTTTCTTTCTCCAATCTATCTATATAGCAGTCCCTCCTCCTCTCCCTCTCCCTTCTGCTATCCTCTCTCCCTCTCTCTCCATCTTCTCTCTCTCTCTCTCCACCTTTCACTCTCTATGTCTTTATTCTTACCTCCCACTCTCTCCCCCCCCATTGCTATCTCTCTTTCCCTACATCTCTTCACTCTCTATCTTCCTTTCTCTCCCACCTTCCTCTCTCTCTCTCTCTATCTTAACCTTCCAACTTTGTTACTATATGCCTCTCTCTCCCCTTATCTCCCGCCTTCTCTCCATCTCTCCTTGTTTGTCTCTTTATCTCACCCCCAATCATACACACCCCCTCTCCATCTCTCCCTTGTCACTCCCTCTCTCTCTCCACTACTCACTCTCTATGTCTTTCTTCTTCCCTACCTCTCTCCCCATACAACTCCATCTCTCCATCCCTCCCTCTCTCCCCCTACAACTCCATATCTCTGTCCCTCCCTCTCTCCTCCTCTCTTTCAAGACCCCTCTCTATTCCTTCCCCTCTCTCCCTTTCTCTTCTACCTCCCTCTCTCTTCCCCCATCACACACACGCACACTCTCTCTCTCTATCTCTATCTATATCTCTCTTACCCCTACAATCCTTTGTCTTCCTCCATCACTCCCTTCCCATCTCTCAAGTCCTCTCTCTCCCTTTCTCTCCCGCCTCCCTCTATCCGCTCCGCCACCCCCACCGCCCCCCTCCCCCTCTCTATCTTTTCCATTCAATCCTCTCTCTCTCTCTTCCCCATCACTCTATCTCTCTCTCCAATTATGTTACTGTATCCCTCCCTTTCTCCTTCTCTCTCATTCTCTCTTGTTGAGATTCAACAAGATGATGAGCTTAGTGAAAAGTAAGCACCTTCACTAACTGGGGCCCGCAGGCTATTTTTAGGTGTATGTCTATTTTTAGACATGGTGAGCATATTCTATAAGTTGCAGGAAGCTATTTGTACATGGTTGATAAAGTTGGAAAAATAGATGAGATTTTATTTTTAGACATATGGGCAAAGTCTATTTTTAGACTGCATATCTAAAAATAGATCGCATGTCGATTATTATTAGCCTTTAATAATAATCAGATTCTAAATAGTAACTTATTCTCTTGGAGCACTTTATTTCAGTGAAAAAGTGTGGCACATTAGTGGGCTGAAGGAATTACGCAATTCCTAGGGTGGTTGGTGACTCATGCATGGAGGACTCAGTTAGAACTAAAGTGGCAAAGTTGTGACAGAGTTGGAAGAATAGTTATGGGAGTTGTTATTTAGCTTAACTTAGTTAAGTGAGTTAAACTCGGTTGTGCTAGTTGTATCTAGTTCTAACTGAAGATACACTAGTGAGAGTTAAGTGAATTAATTAGTTAATTAATTCACAACTAATAACTCATTTGCAACTGAACAAATACAACAGTTAACTACTTACATGTCAGTTCTAGTGGAGAACCAGTGGAGATATAGGTGAAAGGGTGAGATGGACTATCCATTGTGACTATAGTTATGCATTCAATGCATCTACACAGACATTGGAGTTTCCAATGAGGATTTCGCAGTGCAAGCAAGGCCATATCAAATTCATTCAGAGGTCTTCTTCAGTAGGGATTGCGCAATGGAGGCAGGTTGTCATGAGGCAAGAAATTGGTGCATAGATATGCAAATTTCTGCATGACAGTGTGTGACGATTCTATATTGTACTGAGAGCTTGATGTACTAAGTTTTGTATGATATTGTTACATGATTCAATTGATATACATAATACATGATAGTTGGGGTTTTTAGCTTTAAGATTTCCCGACAAAACAACTTGTTTATGTGCGATTGATTTTCTTCATGTGTTTGCAATTGTCGATTTAATTTCTGCAAAGAATTAAGTGGAAGGATTATGTATTTAACATAACATTAATTTGTTAGATCAGGAGAATCCGGTAATACATATCAGTATTAATAAATTTCTACATGGTATCAGAGTAGTGTTAATCACTGGAGATTGCAATAGTGAAGCGGTGCTGAGTTCTGCGCTGGTGGACAATTCGAATTCACTGCAGAAATTTCTTGGTGCGACAGTTGAGTATTCATTGAAATGGATTTTAATGGGTTGCGGTTGGAGTATGCCCTTGAGGGTAGCTCGAACTACATAGCCTGGAAGGACAGGATGGAGGCAGTGCTTGAAGATAATGGTCTGAAGGAGTTCATCGATAGCGATGTTCCTAAGCCTACTTCTAGCGACGCTGCATTACTTGATGCATGGCAAACGAAGGTATCAAAGACCAGAAAAATTTTATTGGTAGGTGTGAAAGACCATATTGTGTCAATCCTTCACGGGAAAGCCACTCCATTTGTAATGTGGAAGGCTTTGACAGATCTTTTCCAAAGCAGTGACGACCATAGGAAGTTGGCGCTGAAAGATAAGCTCAGAAAAATCAAAATGGAGAAGGGTGACATTATTCCAAAATATCTCACGAAGTTTGTCCAATGTAGGGATGAGCTGGGGAGTGTGGGAGTCACAGTTGCAGATGATGACTTGGTGAGCTTGGCTCTCCTTAGGCTTCCAAAGAGTTGGCACGGTTACGAAGACTCTGTCAATGGATGGGAGAAACCGCCAGATTGGGAGCGACTTTGGTCGGATCTTGTATAGGAGGAGATAAGGCGGAATACCAGGGATGGCTCTTCATCAAAGAAGAATTATGAAGAGAATTGTGTTTTGGCTGCCAAAGCAAGGAAAGGGAAGGGGAAGAAATCCCATCCAAAATCCGAAGCTAAAGGCAAGAAGCTAGATTTTTCCAAGGTGAAGTGTTTTCATTGTCACGAACATGGGCATCTCGCCACTAACTGCCCACAGAAAAAGAAGAACAAGAAGGTTGTTGGAGCTGCAGTGGGTGAGGCCTTAGCCTCGCAATTTGAACTTGATTTCTCCTTGATCACATGCTTGGTTTCAAGCGCAATGGGATCTGTGTGGTATCTTGATAGTGGTGCTTCCTTCCATATCACGGGAGACAAGGAGTTGTTTAGTGACTTAGAGGAGAAGGATCTCCAAATGCATATAGAGAAGGGCGACAATGGTAGATACAGTGCGACCGGCATTGGAACCATTACGTTTGAGAGGGAGTTAGGTAAACCATTTATGTTGAAAGATTTTATGCATGTTTCAGGTTTGAATAAGAACTTCGTCTCAGTCGCGATGTTGGAGGACAGAGGTTATGACGTTGTTTATAGCGATGGAAAAGCTTTCCTGCAACATAAAAAAACAGGTCAAACCAAGAGGATAGGGATCCGAGTTAAGAATCTCTACAAGCTGGAGGTAGATGGATGCGCTGCAATGATGGGAAAAACAGAAGCAGTGGTGAGCCGGGATGAGGGCAAATTATGGCACAGGAGATTGGGCCATCTTCACCATGGTGCTTTGAAGATTTTGCAGCAGATTTCTACTAGACTTCCTAAAGGTACTCTTGCACAGTCAGATCAGTGCAAGGGATGTACTATGGGTAAGTTTATGAAGACCACCTTTCATGAGAAGGAGAACCGTGCTTCGGTGATCCTGGAGAGAATTCACATAGACGTTTGTGGACTTTTCTCGGTTGCTTCAACAACAAAACACAAGTATTATGTTATTTTCTTTTATGACTATTCTCGTAGATGTTGGATCTTCTTCATGCAGAAGAAGGATCAAACATTCTCAAAGTTCTGTGAGTTTAAAGCATTAGTGGAGAAGGAGTCGGGGAAGCAAGTGAAGGCTCTGCGGAGCGATAATGGTGGTGAATATATCTTGAATGAATTCAAAGACTTCTGTAGCAAAGAAGGAATTCGAAGAGAACTCATAGCAGCTCATAAACCACAGCAGAATGGGGTCGCAGAGAGGAAGAACAAAATGATTGTGGGTGCTGCACAAGCTATGCTGCATGACCAGGGCCTACAGATGCACTTGTGGGCGGAAGCACGCAACACTGCGGTTTATGTGCAAAATCGTTGTCCTCATAGAGTACTTGGCATGAGTACACCTGAAGAAGCTTTTACTAGTAAGAAGCCTGATATTTCTCATTTGAAGATTTTTGGCTCATCTGTTTACATTCATGTGACCAAAGATGCCAAGAAGAAGCTGGAGCTGACTGCAAAAGTTGGGATATTTGTGGGGTACACAGAAACACCCCATAATTATCGTGTGTATTCGCCAAACAGCTAAATGACTGTGGTGCGACGAGATATAAAATTAAATGAGGTGAAGGCCATGAAGTTGTCGCTTGAGAGGGAGCTACACTTGCATGCAGAGGAGGAGCTACTTGCTCCCAAAGATGAGCCTCTAGATGTGGATCAGCGACGAGAGGAGATTCATGGAGTGGAGGAGTCCACTCATTTAGAACCAAACATCAGAACAGGAAAAAAGCGTACCACATAAGCTGAGAGACTGAAGCTTGATGCAACACAGAATGTAGGAGTCCCTACATCACAACGTAGACAGAGACAGTCCCCTGACTGATTTATTGGATACATGGCTCTTATGAGCAAGTGTATCGTGACAGAGCCATATTCCTTTGAGGAAGCAGCGCAGTAACCCACCTGGTTAGATGTCATGGTGGAGGAGTATGACTCCATTTTCAGAAACAATGCTTGGGAGATTGTTCCAAGGGTGGTGGGTAAATCAGTGGTAGGTTCGAGATGGATCTACAAGGTAAAGCAAGATGCTAATGGGAGCGTTGAGAAGTATAAGGCAAGATTTGTTGCCCAGGGCTTCTCATAGATCGAGGGGATTAATTATGAAGAAACATTTGCACCTGTCACACGGTATTCTTCCATAAGGACCATCCTTGCTCTCTCAGCATAGATGGGTTGGCACATTCATCAGATGGATGTGAAGACTGTGTTCCTTAATGAGATCATTAAGGAAGAGGTGTACATTGAGCAACCTGAAGGATTTGAGATCTTTAGCAGCGAGTCGCATGTGTGCAGACTCAAAAGAGCGTTGTATGGGTTGAATCAAGCACCTCGTGCTTGGTACACTCAAATTGACAACTACTTCACCGGACTTGGCTTCACCAAGAGCGAGGCGGATGCAAACCTGTACCAAATTGTGGTGGAGGGTAAGATTTTAATCATTTTTCTTTATGTTGATGATTTAATACTAATGGGTGATGAGCAGTTGATACTATCATGCAAGGCAGATCTTGCAAAGGAGTTTGAGATGAAGGATTTGGGCCTCCTTCATTATTTCCTTGGATTGGAAATATGGAAGCGAGAAGGTGAACTGTTTGTGTCTCAAGGCAAGTATGCTCGGGAGATACTTGGTAAGTTTCACATGGAGGGGTGTAAGCCCATGGATACTCCTCTTCCAGGAAATTGAAGGGAAGAGGATGCTACATCGACAGAGGTAGTGGATGCCATTGTTTATCGACAATTGGTGGGTTCGCTCATGTATTTAGTTAATACAAGACCGGACAAATGCTATGCGGTGAACCAGCTTAGTCAAGCGATGGTTAAGCCTACCAAGCTCTTTTGGAAGGCAAGCAAGCATGTCCTAAGGTATCTCAGGGGCACATCTGAGTATGGCTTATGGTATAGATAGACGGATGAGGTGAAGTTTCATGGCTTCACGGATGCAGATTGGCTAGACAGCCCAACGGACAGAAATAGCACATCAAGAGGGGTTTTCAGTATTGGATCTACAATAGTTTCTTGGTACAGCAGGAAACAAAGATCTGTGGCACTTAATTCAGCGGAAGCAGAATACATGGCAGCAAGTCAAGCTGCATGTTAGGTTATCTGGATGAGGAAGATCCTGGTCGGTTTGTTCGGTTCTCATTTAGATCCTACAGTGATACATTGTGATAATCAGAGTTGCATTAAACTCTCGATTAATCATGTGTTTCATGATAGATCTAAGCATATAGATATCCGATATCATCATATCAGAGATTGTGTGCAATGGAAGATCATGTTGCTTCAGTACATTCCTACGGAAGATCAGGATGCAGATATTCTGACGAAGGTGCTCAGTAAGAGCAAATTCGAATACCATAGAGGCAGGATCGAGGTGAAGGATAATCCCTATCTTGTTGAGAGGGAGTGTTGAGATTCAATAATATGATGAGCATAGTGAAAAGTAAGCACCTTCACTAACTGGGGCCCGCAGGCTATTTTTAGGTGTATGCCTATTTTTAGACATGGTGAGCATATTCTATAAGTTGCAGGAAGCTATTTGTAAATGGTTGATCAAGTTGGAAAAATAGATGAGATTATATTTTTAGACATATGGACAAAGTCTATTTTTAGACTGCATATCTAAAAATAGATCGCATGTCGATTATTACTAGCCCTTAATAATAATCAGACTCTAAATAGTAACTTATTCTCTTGGAGCACTTTATTTCAGTGAACAAGTGTGGCACATCAGTGGGCTGAAGGAATTACGCAATTCCTAGGATGGTTGGTGACTCATGCATGGAGGACTCAATTAGAACTGAAGTGGCAGAGTTGTGACAGAGTTGGAAGAGTAGTTATGGGATTTTTTATTTAGTTTAACTTAGTTAAGTGAGTTAAACTCAGTTGTGCTAGTTGTATCTAGTTCTAACTTAAGATACACTAGTGAGAGTTAAGTGAATTAATTAGTTAATTAATTCACAACTAATAGCTCACTTGCAACTGAACAAATGCAACAATTAACTACTTGCATGTCAGTTCCAGTGGAGACCCAATGGAGAGATAGGTGAAAGGGTGAGATGGACTATCCGTTGTGACTATAGTGATGCATTCAATGCATCTACACAGACATTGGAGTTGCCAATGAAGATTGCGCAGTGCAAACAAGGCCATATCGAATTCATTCAGGGGTCTTCTTCAGCAGGGATTGCGTAGTGGAGGCAGGCTGTCAGGAGGCAAGAAATTGGTGCATAGATATGTAAATTTCTGCATGACAATGTGTGACGATTCTATATTGTACTGAGAGCTTGATGTATTAAGCTTTGTATGATATTGTTACATGATTCCATTGATATACATAATATATGATAGTTGGGGTTTTTAGCTTTAAGTTTTCCCGGTAAAACATCTTGTTTATGTGAGATTGATTTTCTTCATGTGTTTGCAATTGGCGATTTAATTTCCGCAAAGAATTAAGTGGAAGAGTTCTGTATTTAACATAACATTAATTTGTTAGATCAGGAGAATCCGGTAAAACATATCAGTATTAATAAATTTCTACACTCCCCCTTTGTCTCCATCACTCCTATGGTTCTTTATCTCACCCCTAAACATACACACTGTCTCTCCATCTCTCCCTTGTCACTCCCTCTCTCTCCACTTCTCTCTCTCTATGCCCTTCTTCTTCCATCCCTTTCTCTGTCTCTCTCCTTCTCTCCCCCCTTGTCTCCATCACTCTTATGTCTCTTTATCTCATCCTTAAATATACACACTCTCTCTCCATCTCTCCCTTGTCACTCCCTCTCTCTCCACTTCTCACTCTGTGCCTTTCTTCTTCCCTCCCTATCTCCCCCTCCAACTTTGTCTCTCTATCCCTCCCTCTCTCCTCCTCCTCTCATCCATCCTCTCTCCTTCTCCCTTTGTTACCCTTCTCTACCTCTCTCACTCCTCTCCCTCTCCCTCTCTTCTTTCCTCCTCTCCCTTCTCCTCCAATTTATCTCCATCTCTCTCTTGTTACCCTCTTATTTCTCCCTTGTCACCCCCCTATTTCTCCATCTCTATAATACGTATTTGTTCTTCCCTCCCATATATATATCTAGAGTTAATATATATATCATGATATATTAAAATATATTATAATATAACAAATTTAATATTGTATTAATATAAAGCTATTAAATTTAATAATATTACTATTATAATATATTAATATGAATATTATATTTAACATTAATAATAATAATAATATTTTAATATTAATGTTAAGGTTAATAATGTTTTTTTTAAATTTTATTAATAATAATTTGGTCCATAGACTTCATATATAATTAGATGTTGATTTCTAATCCTAATTGATATATTTTTATTTATTTACCTTACCTCTATATACCTCTTTTATATTGATTTATTTACCATATCTATTCTATAAAATGGTATTTGGCCCATGGTATCCCATGGTATTTGGCTCATAGGCATCACTTAAATAAAACATTTTTTTTGAGCTTTTGTAAATATAGATGTTCGTGGAGTAAATATAAAAATAGGTCTTATTTATTTACCATATCTCTAGTTTATTTATATTTTTAATTATCTATCATACTTCAAAAGTAAATATAAAAAGAGATATGATTTATTTACCATTTCTCTGATTTATTTATATTTATATTTATTTACCATATCTCTTGTTGAGTAAATATAAAAAGAGGTTTTATTTATTTACCATACCTCTAGTTTATTTATATTTTTATTTATTTACCATATCAGTTTTGATTGTTAGTAAATCTCTCATATTTTAAATTCATATTGTTTAAATTTATTTTTAATAAATTTTTAATTGTTTATTTATATGGTTATGTAAGTGATTGTTTAACCCGGCATTATTTAGATTTTATTTTTTAAAATTTCTTTAATTTTTTATTTTATCTTGGTTTCAGAGATACTTACACATCCAAATCATACTGAGCTATAGAGTAAAACACAATCAGAACATGACATATAAAGTATCTTCCAACCAATTGCAATACAAAAACTTCATATGACTTATCAAACAAAGGTAGAAAACTGTTATGAAAACCACTAAAATAATATATACTTATTACTGCCGAGAAAACTGCTCTTATATGTCATAAAAACAAAAATGTAAAGATCAAAAGTTTCGAAGTGCCAACACAGTAACACTATATGATGTTGATGCTCCGTGCATTTGACAAAAGACAAAAGCTGCCATAGACAAAAGCTGCAAAATTGATCACGCTCAAATCAAATCAGTCAAATCAGTCGACACTCATCCCTTTGACAGAGAGTCCGCAACCTGATTCTACTCCTTGAAGATGTACATGAAGGGTATTCGTTGAAAATACTTCTCCAAGGTACGGATGCTGCGCATCCAGTTGGTGATGGTGAGCGATGGCAGACGGAAATGTGTAAGTCCCATCACCTAATCAATAATACCTTTTGAATATCAAAACACATGAAAGTCGTCATTCACACTCGGAATATATTCGGAAGCCCCACAATGCAGTGATTTCTACGCGACTATAGGTCATCCATTCCCAACCACTTGGCATATATTCGGAAACCCCACAATGCAGTGATTTCTGCGCGACTATTGGTGCGTTTTACACCCTCCCACCTGGAGTGGTAGTATCTTCCAAGTTCTTTAACTATGTATGCTCTTTGGTCAAAGCAACCAACAAGGTTATTCTTCCATAAGTCCATGAGTTGTAATGACTTCTTATTCTGCTTCTTCTTCGTAGGACCGATCTCTGCATAAAATGCAACCATCTTTAACATTGTAGTACTCCTAGCATCTGCATCCTTTTGTTCAAAAATCGTAGAATTTCGGCTCTCCATATGCCATGGCAATGCACAATATTAATTTTAATTTTAAGTATCAAACCAGTGTGATACACAATCCTCTACCGAGCTGTCCAACCATATCACAATGATGTTTAGTAATTGTATTACCTTGACCCATACCGCAGACGCAAATGGGCAAGTGAGAAATAGTTCTCTCACATCTTCTAAATCATTCATACACATGCAACATCTACCAGGGTTTATGAAACCTTCTCCCACATGAGGCTAAATCATTCATACACATGCAACATCTACCAGCGTTTATGAAACCTGTGTAAAAAGTTCTCCCACATGAAGCTTGCTTTTGTTATGTAGAGCCAGCCAACAAAAACATTTTATTTCTTGTGAAATCTCCTATTACCATGATTTCTGAAACCAAAGCCTATTTTCAGGGGAATCTATAGCCAAAGATAGTCTTTTTAGTTTTTTTGGAATCTCCTAATACCACGATTTCTGTTATGTAGAGCCAGCCAACAAAAACATTTTATTTCTTGTGAAATCTCCGAGTACCATGATTTCTGAAACCAAAGCCTATTTTCAGGGGAATCTATAGCCAAAGATAGTCTTCTTAGTTTTTGTGGAATCTCCTAATACCATGATTTCTGAAACCAAAGCCTATTTCCAGGGGAATCTATAGCCAAAGATAGGCTATGGTATATCTCTCTCACCACTATCTGTCTTTTGTTAATCTTTCCATCCTATGTCAACTCATCCTCCCGTTCAGAGAATAATGCCAACTACGCATAATGAGTGAAAAATAGTAAAGAAATTATTAACAACAGAGATTTGCTTCAGAAAGAAGATACCTTTCCTGCAGGTGACGTTACCCCTGAACTTTGTGAAGTAATCGTTGTGTTTTAAGTGGTATTGTTGCGTTTAAGCGAATTCAGGTGGCATGTTTTTTTTTCCTTGATATTGGTAATATATTTTTTATTTTTTTAAATATTGTTTTTGAAAATTTTTGGTAATATATTTTTTTTATTTTTATTTTTTTAAATAATTTTTTTGAAATTTTTTGGTAATATATAGAATTTGTTTAGAATTTTGGCTTTTGTGATTCATGGTAAATATTTAGAATTTTTTAGATAATAAAACAGTATCTAAGTATTTAGAACTAATTAACAAGTGTGGTTTATCATCGAATTATATATATATATATATATATATATATATATATATATATATATATATATATATATATATATATATATATATATATATATATATATATATATATATATATATATATTATTTTTTTAAATCACTGTTTTTGAATGCATAAATCAATTCAGTACTTTGCAAATTTTTTAGACATTTGGATTTTGCAGAGTTCTCAAAGATTTCAACAACTTCTTGTCAGCTTTAGACAAATTTAACCTAAAAATATGACAAAAAAAACTCAATAGTTTAACTATAGCTTTCCAGATCTAATAACCCTTGTACCCTCTAATATGAGTCTTTCATAAGGTGTCTTGCCTTCAAATTACTAAATTCAAAGTTTTCAAATCAAACTTATGATTTCAACAAATTCCCATCAAATTTAACCAAAAAATATGACAAAAAATCCTTACTAATTAAACTATGACTAATGTAATATTCCAAATCTAATACCATGGAATATGAGTCTACCATAAAGTAACTTACTGTTCCCTTAAATATCAATGAGTCTGCCATAAATTAACTTAGTATATTCTCAAATTATTGAATTCAAAGTTTTCAAACCAAACATATCTTTTCAACAAATTCTTGTCAGATTTGAGACTAGAAACATATGACAAAAAACCCTAAGGTTAAACTATGGCTAGTTATGCAATATTCTAGATCTAATAACCTCTATACCATCTTATATGAGTCTACCATAAAGTACTGTGAAGTTACTGAGTTCCAAGTTCCAACTCCAATAAGGAGTTGTCTACGGAGGCAGAAGAATTGCCTGGACTGCTAAAAGTAGTCAGAATCTGAACACTTTTTTTTTAAAGAAATCTTGCAGTAGCAGTGTTTGAATCAGGTTTTTGATGGTGGAAACCCAAAATGTTGAAGTTTGATAGCTATAACTTGGATTTACAAAAATCCCTGCCGGATTTTCTTAAAATCTTATTAGAATTTCCATGATTTTTAAGGCAAAAAAGCACTTTGGAATTTCCATGATTTTGAAGGCAAAAAAACACTCTGGTTACACTATGGTCTCCAATGAAGATTGTACACTCT
Organism: Pinus albicaulis; assembly: GCA_034641835.2. NCBI lineage: Eukaryota > Viridiplantae > Streptophyta > Pinopsida > Pinales > Pinaceae > Pinus > Pinus albicaulis. Next base: position 588,947,498 of record CM076574.1, read on the forward strand.
TCAACATCATTTATGAATGTACTGTTGTAAAATGATCCAATAAACTCTACACTATACATATTCCCTGGGATATAGGATAATAAATGCCATTAAATTTAAATTCATTTAAATTTAACAGTATGCATATATTGCACAATAACATTTATTATCCTATAACCTAGAAAATAATGATTGCCATAAACTCTATGGACTCTTGTGCCATGAAATTAACGGAGCTCCAAATAAATATATACCTAAAAACCAAAACTCTGTAATTTTACACCATGTGTTTGTGTAAACCATGAGATTTTTTCAAAAAAATAACATGAAATAGCTAAAAATAATATATTAAAAAATTAAACAGAAATCCACAGTTTTGCATTACCATTTTCTTTTTTATTACTTAATTTTCTTTCTTTTATTACTCTAATTTACTCTAATTTAGATCTCTACAGTAGGTGTTCTATGTGTTTTTGTCACTTTTCTTTAAATATATTTTTGTTTTCTAAAGTTAGGGAGCGATCATGATTTCCGTATTAAGAAAATTATTTATTTTATGAGAGTTATTATATTTCTTCGGAAGGTAGTCCTCAAATATAATAACCATGGATGAGGGGAGTGGCAATTTTTTTTACTTACATTCCAGATCCAGATTTTACAAGTTCCTTAGGTTGATTGATTAATGATCTCTGAATGGTTGCTATTTTAGCTTCTTAGCAAATGGATTTCTTAATAGGTTCTACCTTCATCCAAGGGAATGGAGCTACCTTCATCCAATATATAGTTTATAAAGATGTGACTGAATTTCTGCATCATATAAAATGAAGTGCAGGAAAAGGAAGTTTAACTAATAATAGATAATTAAAAGGTTTAACAATCATATCATTTATAATAATAGGTAATTAAAAAATTTAACAATTATAATATTTTTACATAATAAAATAATAAATAATTAAAAATTTTAACAATCATAAGATTTTTACCCAATAAATAAGGTAAAAGTCTAATTTTAAGTAAACAACACACACTTTATTACATAACATTTAATATCATTTATACTAGAATGTGTCCCAAATTATACTTTATTACATAACATTTAATACCATTTATACTAGAATGAATGAAGTACAGAAAAACGAAATTTAACTATAATAATAGATAATTAAAAGATTTAAAAATTATACGATTTATAATAATAATTAATTAAAAAATTTAATAATCATAATTTTTTTACATAATATAATAATAGATAATTAAAAGATTTAACAATATTTTTACATAATAATAAATAAAGTGAAAACCTAATTTCAAGCAAACAAAACACTTTATTACATAACATTTAATATCATTTTAATATTACATAACATTTAATATTATTTATATTAAAATGTGTCTCAAATTATACTAAAATATGTTTCATTTAATCTATAGTAAATAGTTTGTAGCATATTTATTATTTTAAATATAATAAAATATATTTTAACTTACAAAATATTAAATGATTTATAACTTATTTTGTATTATTAAAACTCTTTCTAAAACTATTCCACTAAATCTAACATATAAGGTAAGACATGTTATCAACTCTGTCCGATGAAATTACAATCAATGTATAAGACAGGGCTGATTGACCTCTATGTTGAGCTTATTACTCATTCATAATACACAATAAAATTTTATACTCATTGATAATTATACTCATTGATAATATATGATAAAATTTTATACTCAAACTATTGTTATGCAACATTTGCATTTCCAATTATAATCAAAACAGTAACATATTAACTAGGTATCCATTATAATATTGTAAAGACAATCAAATTGCTAAAGTTACTCTATTTCAGCCTTGATTGGCAATGTTTTATTTGTGGTGAAACATTCTTAGTCTAAAATACCTGCATTAAAATAGTTACATACCCAATGGCAAGGCCACTCTGTTTCTAAATTTTAACCCCAAGTGGCATTGTTATACTTGTTATTATAATAAGTGACTGCAAATTGTTCAGATGAAAACTGGACAGTTGCATTGGTATGGATTTGATGAAAACTGGACAGTTGCATTGGTATGGATTTCTGTTGTTGTGTATTATACAATTTTGTGAAAAACTATTACATGTAGATATAAAGCTAAACCAGATCATTTTGCAAGTAAAAACTTAATATTTAAAACTGTATACAAAATTGTACTGTCTCATTAAATCGTGTAGGAAAAGTGTAGTGTCACTCAATCCATAGAATTGTGTACAGTAATGTCACATCTGCAAAACCCTTTGCATATAATTTTCATTCCATCCAGTTTCAAATTATGTGTGAATGTTATATTTTTGGTTTTAGATTGGGGAAGGTATTTTGTTGGCTTGAGTTTATGTTTATTGTAGATTTTGAGAATATTTTGAAATTTAATAGTCACCTAAGAGGTTAAACAATTGACTTCTCTAGTGACCATCAAATTCTGAGATATTCTAGGATTGAAATATCCTAGAATCTAAGGAGTACTTTGGAATTTGATCAAACAGATATTCTAGGATTGCAATATCCTAGAATTTGATAGTCGCTACAAAAGTCAAACAATTAACTTCGAGTGATCATCAATTTCTGAAATATTCCCAGAATCTACAATCAACATAAAAATGTCCAATTAGATTGAGATAACAATAGATATATTCACTAAACATTCAAATCTAATAGAAAAGTTTAAAAATTCAAACTTTTTTTATCTCATATATCACCATTATTGTAAATATTGGATTTGAACCAATAATATAACCTCCTTTTATTTTAAAGAGGGTTACAATTATTTGTATAATACTAATGATAAATATTGTTACATTTTAGGAAGGAGGCTATCTAATTATTATAATTTTTGAAGTTTTTGATGAAAATTTGGTAAAACAAAAATAATTAGGGTATTTAAATTATAGAGAATTTACAATTTAAATTTGTGATTTTAGTAAATTTTGATTTTAATAAATAATTAGCAATTTTAAGCAAATTAAAAAAAAAATATTTCCAAAAAACTCTAAAACTTCTAGCCAATAAAACACTACTTTAGGATGTTTAGGTTTCAATAAAATGTAATTCATCCTTTATACACGTATATTTGATTACAAATCTTATTACAACCAGTCACACCAAAGTACAGGCAGATATCCTGGATCTCTTAAAGACTCTAAATTTCATTTGAGTTTATTTTGGTTGAATACTAAATTATCTGAGGGCCAATTGTTCATAGTAAATAGATGATTGACAAAGATGTTGCATAATGAACTTTGAAAACTTTGAAGTTCGTTTTGGCTCAATGCAAGATTCAGGCTGTTATCTTCTTGAAGTTTATTTGTCTATTTCGGTATGGTTTGCTGCCTTAGATTTTGAAATTTAGTTTTGGTTCGGTTTACGGAATTAATTTAAAGTTCACAGTATCTTACTTAAGAATCCGACATGAACGGCTAGAGTATTGCATGATAGAGAAGACTCGAATATTTGGGAATGCATTTATATGCAGAATCAGGAAACAGAAGCGCGATAGCAGACAGTACACTTCATCGCGCAAAAAGTAACCTCCCGAATCTTGGCGTGAATGTTAACAGTTAATTGAACTCAAAGCCAACGTACAAAGAACATAAAGATTGAAGACATCACAGTTAAAATAAATAAATTCAAAGGAAGTTCTGCGGATTACCATTGCAAAGCACGAATAATACGAGAAGGATCAATTCCTTTAAAGGACACGCCTTTTGCTTTTCCTTGCGTTCCTCCACCTTGCAGCCTGGACAATTCTCATAGTACTTGACATCCTTCGTCAGGAGCGGCTCGCTCTGCTCGTCACAACTGGCCATTCTTTCTTCGAGATCAAATATCAGAAAATACTGCGATAAATCGCTGAAATGCGGATCGATTTTCGCAGGTTTCTCGAAGTTTCCGTGAGTTTCTTTCTGAGGCTAAGCAGAATCCTCGCAATCTTAGCCTGTTTTCACGATGTTCAAATTTCACTGCCGGCTTTGACCGACAGTTGCAGAAGGCGTCCACTCTCTCCACACAAAACATGCACGCAGGTGCCTACCGGCTTTCCAAACTGAACAGAATCGACGGCTTCCTCTCATATATGCCAAATCTTAACTTTATTTCTCCTAATCATGCCTCTGTGATTTACAAAACTACTCGGTTGTTATTTATTAAATTAATTTGGATTATAAAATACAATTATTACATTTATGATCATATATATAAATATCAAATCGCTGAAACAATTGGATGCTCAACTCAACTAAATTGTGATATTTTTTTTCATTAAAAATAACTGATCAGATAAATTAAATAATATAATGTTTAATTAGCCTATTGGACGATAGACGGATGGTTGGAATATTAATAATTGTTGGATCTATTTTTATTAATTTACTCTTTATTTTTATTAATATAATTAATTTTTTTTAGCGTTTGATTTAAATTTTTGTTATAAAATTTTTATTTTATTATTATTATTTTTAATTTGATTCACTCTTTTTCTTATAATTTGATTTTCTTTGACTTTTTGTTATGTATATTCAATCTATCTTGATCTATTTAATTTTATTCTTTTCTCTAGTTTATTTTTTATAATTCTTTGTTTTATCAATAACTAGACTTAAATTTATTTCCTTTTCAAATAAATATTTTATTATAGTATATTTTGTCTTTATCTAATTTGAGATTCTCTTAATCCTATTATAATATTTTACTCTTTTTCTTCTTTTTGATTCTCTTTATATTCTTTTTATATATATAATAATTTACTATAACTATTAATATAATATTTATTTATATATTAATTTTATTATAACAATTTATATTTGCATTTATTTTAATTAGAATTCTTTCAATATTTGTAATTTCCATGAGTTTTTTTGTTTTATCTTTATTTTTTTTTAAATTTTAATTATTATAAGTTTTTAAAGTTTATTTTTAACATTATAATATTTAATTTCTTTCATTTTTTCTAATTTCAATTACTTCTCATATATTATTTTTACATAATTTATTTAATCTATAATGTCTAGTTTTGGGTTTAGTAGTTATATCTTTTTTTATATAAATTTTTAAATGGATCACACTATCTATCTTTCTCCTCATAATGAACTTGTCACATCTCTTAATGTGAATCTTCTTCATTAAACCAAAATCCATAAAAAAGAAGAAGACACATTTAACTTACACATCTTGAAAACAATTTAATTGCTAGAGATTATCTATCTATGCTTTTGTCTAAACTCTACTTTACATTATCATTTGTACACTCTTCCTATAAAATTATTTACATCAATATTCATAAAATATCAATCCCACTGTGTGTGTATATATATATTTGACGTTGTATGAATTAAACCAACTCGAAACTTATACCATACTTTATAGGTTGGAATTGATTCTCATGCAATTTACTAAGTTTATCACTGGGGTATATCTCGGGCTTATGGAATTTATATACATTGACACCTCGAATTTTATTTGCAAACAAATGACTTACAGCTGGCGCCCACCTCCCAACCCAGGTGAGGTTACTCTGGTGTAACTTACCCAGGTTTGGGATCGAACCCTCCAAAAGCTGTAGTGCGTATCCATCTGTCACTATAGATCGTCTAGGTTAATAAATCACTTCACTAGTTGAATTGTTCCTTCTATTTAGAGTTTTTATTGGTATACATAATGACTACTCGTTATGATTCCTTCTATCTAAAAGGATGACTGTACAGGTAGTCCGAGAGACTGTTTCATGTATAAACCTTACAATAGTAAGGCTGGAATCAAATCTTTGCTCCTAGACTTATAATTTTTTTACCTATTTAGTTTGTAGAGCCTACGTCAGTTTCTTCTCCTCTTACCGAGCTTGCCCTCTGATTTATGTCTTGGTGTTAATACTGTAATTTTGACGCTAACTCGGGACTCTTGCAATTTCCTAAAAATTGTAATTTCATATAGTGCACCATTTCACACAACATACTATCTTTCCTTTTTATGTTTCATAACAGAGTAGCACATGCAACATTCATACATTACATATAAACGTTGTAACTACCTTTACTACTACATCATTTGATGTAATACATATATTATTTTTCTGTTCCTATTTTCTAGTATTCATATCAATACTGTTTGAAAAAGAGGAATAAAAATAAATTTTTAAGGTAGTCATTCATAGCACTAGAGCTCTATTTATGGTTTAAAAGGGTCACAATCATATTTATTGTTTAAAAGGGTCACAATCATCATAAGAGGAAGTTTCCTCCCAACCAATGATACTACTGACTTAATCTCCTTCTGTGCGAACCTTGCCTGTAAGGTAGTTTTCTTTCATGATCTTCACTCTTATTGCTGACAACTATATGGTCCCAACCAGACTTAGTTCAAGTAACTATGTTCATGAAAGAATATGTTTTCCCTTGGCCAACCAGAAAGAAAACATAAAAGAATGACATTGTTTTTTCAAGAGTCTCTTTTTAACTCTCCAACTACCTAGACATGTGGTTTTTCTTTAACTTCCTCATCATATGATTCTTGTATACGTAAACATTTCCCTTTTATAACACAAATATTTCAAACTTTAAAATAAATCTTTTACCTAGTATGTCAAATAACATTATGTTTGTTTGTTTTTAACCACAGTAATAAAAATAATATTTATGTTTACCAGGGGAGTTGATATCTTCCCCCTAGGCAAGAACACCGTCCTGGTGTTCTCTCTGCATTAGAACAGGCTTGGAAATGGGTGTTCTCACTACCTCAGAACAGGCTTGGAAACTCATCCTCTCAAGCTAGCTTCCTCTCGGCCAAAGGGTTTCCATTTCACTTTAACCTGGGTGATAGCTCACCTCCACAACATTACTTCTCTCTGATTGAGCATACATAGAGGTTGGACCATGAACTCTTTTTCCGGTTCTACATGTATGTATGACATTACAATCATTAGTAATATATATATATATATATATATATATATATATATATATATATATATATATATATATATATATATATATATATATATATATATATATATATATATATATATATATCACGTTTCAAAATACTCATACAAATGCAACAATACAATTTTTCTACATGTATGCTTTGCCAATCGATAACATGTCTAGGATAGTATATGTACTTGAGACATGAAACACATTATGAACATGTATTGGCTAAGTAGGGTTAATTGGTATGCCACTGGTACGATTCAGGCTAAAATATGAAATGGACCACAAAATCGGGGAGCCAACTTGGCGCAACTTCCCCAACAAAGAGTGCTCTTCCTTGGTTTAACTCGAACATATACATGCTCTCCAACTTGAAATCCTCAATATGTCTGCTTCCTATCAGCATACGTCTTATGTCTATCTTGGGAAGCTTTTAAGTTTCCTATTACCTTCCTTATCGCCTCTTCCATTTCCTTTAACAGATATGGTCCTAACAACAACTTATCTTCTAGTTTGTTCCAATTAACACTTGTTCTGCACCTGCGCCCATATAATACTTCAAATGAGATCATTTTAAGAGATGTATGATAACTGTTATTATAAGCGAACTCCACCAAGTGAATGTAGTCTTCTCACTTAGCTGGTTGTTGCATTACATACATTCTTAGCATATCTTCAATTACATGGTTCACTATTTTAGTCCGCCCGTCTGTTTGAGGGTGCTATGTTGTACTAAAATGTACCTGAGTACCTAACCCATTAAATAGGGCTTTACAAAATGCAGATGTAAACTTTACATCTCTATTTGAGATCACTACCTTTGGTATACCATGCAATATGAAAATATCTTTCATAAATATGTTAGCAGTTTGAACCATTTTAAAGGTAGATTGTATTGGAATGAAATGAACAACCTTGTTCAATTTATCAACAACTACAATAATGGAGTCATTATGTTTTCTCATTTTAGGTAGGCTTGTGATAAAGTCCAACATAATAGTCTCCCATTTCCACTTCGGAATAGGTAGTGGGTGGAGCAATCTTATTGGGTGTTGGTGCGTCGCCTTCACTTGTTGACATTCTATGTATGCTTGGACAAGTACTCAACTACTTCTCTTTTCATACCAGGCCAGAAGTTCTCTTTTCTTAAAGAAGAAATTAATTTTTGGTATCTAGGATGGGCAACATAAGGAATTTTATGATATTAATCAAGAATTAACTATTTAATGCTAATCTGATTAGGAACATACATCATGTTCCGATATATCAACAAATTTTCTTTATTGATTCATACCGCAACTGATGTTCATTGTTGTTTAGGTATTTTACTTACAGCTAAATAAATTGGTACTTTGGATCCTTTTGAGCTGCCTCCTTAAGTTCCTTGAAAGCAATTTCCGCTTCGTAAATGGAATTTCATACATGAAATTTAGCTTTCTACTTAAAGTGTTCATTACCCAATTTTCCTTTCCCTTCAAATGCCTAATTTCAAATTCAAATTCAGTCAGGAATGCAACCCAACATGATTGTCTTTCATTCAAGGTAGGTTGCTTAAAATGATCTGTCAGATTGTTGTGGTCTGTCATTAATATGAACCTTTTCCCAAGTAAATAGTGTCGCTACATTTTTAGGGCATGTATAACAAATGTCAATTCTAAACCATAAGTTGAATACTTTTTTTCATGTTCTTTAAGCTTCCTAGATACATATGCAACAACTCAGTCTTCTTGCATAAGCACTCCATTGACCCCCTCCTTAGAAGCATCTGTGCACATTATGAATTCTTTATTTAGATCATTTATTCACAAGATAGGGGTTGTATTAAGCAATCATTTTAGTTGGTCAAAGATGTTTTGACACTCAGTTGTACACTTAAAAGTTTTTCCCTTCTTTTGCAAGGATGTAATGAGATAATCCACCCTTGAAAATCCTGCAATAAACCGTCTATAGTAACTGAACAAACCTATAAATTAGCGTATATTGGCCAAGTTCTTAGGAACATGTCACTCCATTGTAGTTATTATATTTTCTGGGTCTACAATGATTCCATCTTTGGTTATCACATGCCCTAAATATTGAATCTGTTCGAAATCCCAATCTCGGCTGGCAGGGTTTTTGTGTTTATTGACTTCTAAACTCGGGGTACACGATTTTTAGAAAATCTTTGGGTTGAATTTTTTACAGTTCATGCATAGCACCAGTCTTAGACCTTTGTGCTTATCTTAAAGTTATTATTCTAGACTTTGGAATAGTGGCGTAACATTTTGTATATATTTTTTAAGTTTTAATTAGGGTTTCTACCCTAATACTGTGGCTCTGTCACGAAACCAGTTCATTTGCTTATTTAAGAGGGAAAAACCCTATTTATTGATGTATTGACTTATCTGTTTTCTTTCCATGACCCTATCATGAGACGTACTTGGTTATTTGCTTATGATGATAAATAGACTTTGTGTGTTTATTTGAAACTAGTTGTGCCGAAGCAATGGTTACTCTGTGTTTATTTTAAGTTTAATTTCCCTGAATTCTGTTCTCCAATGTTGCATTTGTTGTTGCTTCTAAATTTGTTTACACAAAGACTTATGTACATATTTTTCATTTTGTTATCATATATAAGTTTATATTTTGATTCTATTGGAAGGAATTATTGGATCTTCTAGGTTACTATATCACTATGTTGGTTGAATTATTCCTTCTATTTAGAGGTTTTGTTGGTATACATAGTGAATACTCATTATTATTCCTTCTATCTAAAAGGATGGCTGTACAGGTGGTCCGAGAGACTACTCTAACTAACTATGAGACTTATCTAAATAAATCTCCTCTTTTGGACTTATAATTTATTTACCTATTTAGTTTGTAGATCCTAGTTCGGTTTCTTCTCCTCCTACTGAGCTTGTCATCTAATTTTTGTCTTGGTGTTGATATTGTAATTATTTCACTAACTTAGGACTCGATCACTTCTCTGCAATATGTTGTTGTTAGCATGCACTGAAAAAAAAATTCTAATTCACCCTTGTAACAACCTTCATAATCAAATAAAGAATGGTTCGAGTTACCTGAAAATTGTAATTTCATACAGTGCACCATTTCACACAACATGATATATTTTCTTTTTATGTTTCATAACAGTGTAACACATGAAACATTCATTAATTACATATAAAAACTATAACTACCTTTACTACTGCATCATTTGATGTAATACATATTTTATTTTTCCATTCCTATTTTCCAGTATGCATACCAGTATTGTTTGAAAAAAAGGAATAAAAATAAATATCTAAGGTAGTAATTCATACCACTAGAGATCTAGTCATTGTTTAACAGGGTCACAATCACCAAAAGAGGAAGTTTCCTCCCGACCAATGAGATTAAACTATTGAATTAATCTCCCCCTTGCTAACCTTGCCTGTAGGGTAATTTTCTTTCAGGATCTTATCTCCACAGTCTTACTGCTGACAACTATATGGTCCCAGTGAGACTTAGTTCAAGCAACTATGTTCATGAATGGTTTTTTTTTTCCTTTGGAAAACCAATAAGAAAACATAAAGGAATGACCCTGTTTTTTCAATAGTATCTTTTTCGAACTTGTGCTCGTTTTCTCCTTCAAGTTGCCTTAGGTTCCTCAACCCTCTTGGTTCCTTGACCTTTCTTGTTACATTTTTTTCTTTCAAGAAAAAATTTAACTATCCAACTACCTAGACAGATGGTTTTTCTTTAACTTTCTCATCATATGATTCTTGTATACGTAAACATTTCCCTTTTATAACACACACAAATATTTCCAACTTTAAAATACAACTTTTACCTAGTTTGTCAAATAACATAATGTTTATTTGTTTTTAATCACAGTTAGAAAAATAATATTTATATTTACCACGAGAGATATAGTAAGTGGTTGGAAACACGTCCAACTAAAAGAAATCTATGTAATTTATTCATAAGTGTCTTTAAAAAAAATAGTATTCTTTAAGTGCGACTTTGGAGTTTCCGACACATTTTTGGTCGTAATCTCATGAAAAAAAGTGTAACCAAATCTTGATTTGTATTATTTAAATTGTTTTTTTAATGCATATACGAATTCAACACCCTCAAAAACCTTTGGGGCACTTCGACTGTTAAGAGTTCACTAGTCAAAATTTTGGTTTCAATGAATCTTTGCCAAATTTTAGAAAAATTAGATCATAAAATAAACGAGAAAACTTTCCAAAAAAATTACTTACAAAAACTAATCATTTTTACTAAAATTTTTTATTTTATTTTAATATTTTTATCTTCATAACAATAATTACATAGGAAATTTATTTTAATTACACTCTTAATTAATTAATGTACCATAAAAGGAAAATAACATTAACTTATACAATTTTTCGTAAATATAGAAAACATTATATGTAGTTTTAGTTATTATAGCTTTTATTATCTCACAAAATATAAACTATTAAAAAAAAAAAAATCAATATATTTATTTTTTAACTAATTAATGTGTATAGAATTATGATATTTAAATAAAAATTGCCAAAGAAGGCGTCTCTTGCTTATACAAATCCTAACTAAAATTCGATTATTAATGACTAGTGTTTAAACAACTAGTTTTTCAATGACTAGTTTTCAACGACTAATTCTGGGCAATGATGCATCCACGCTATTTATTGAATAAGATCAGTTGGATTTTCACCTTGTCTTGAGGATGAACCACATTAGTTGGTTCGAAACGTCGCCCAAATCCTAATGATGTGATTAATCCGAAAATACATTTATTTACTTTATGGATCACAAAAGTCTCAGATCTAACATTTTTTATACTCGTTTATATTTTTTCATTAAATTTGAGCTCCATTTTTTATACCTGGAAATATAAAAACCCTTTACTCCCTATTATATGATCAATATATTATGTCATTTTTCCTCAATATATATCCCCAAATACAAATGCACATGGTATGGTATTTCTCCCCTAGTTAAGCCCCCATGTTAATAACAAGTTAAATTAGAAGTATACCCTGGGTTACAAGCCAACCCACTAACTTTTGACCATAAATGAGAAACAAGCCCACATGTGTGACCCGCTAGGATTCTAAAGATGACTTCATGCGTGAAATGTGCTCCAAATGCCATGCGTTAGTGCTACAAGGTGCCAAGTGTGATGTAGTATCATGTAAAAATCATGATTTGAGGTTTGGTCCTAAAATCTACCTCAATGGTTCTTTTTGGTCCCAAAATTCATTTGGGGCACCACAAAGTGGTCTCCATAGGTCTCCAATTAATCACAAAGTCCATCGATACTACAACATGGGGGGATTTCCAAGTTCTACTATCCCTTACATGTATCTGAAGGTAAGACCATCATCATCTCGACCCTGAATCAACTATGATCCCTCATAAGGTGTTAAGGTCGACCTAGGGGCATGTTGGGTTGAGGTGTGTCATCTTGAAGAATCATCAAATCTATTGCAAAGTGGTAGAATGTCCTCAGTGCAGGAAGTGCCCAGGGTCATGTTTGATGTGTTTCTACTTTTAGGAAGCATGTGGCTCTCAATACTTCACCTATTGGTGCTAATGTAATTCTCTAATGGCATCGGTACTTGTGGGTAAGGTGCCTAGGACATGGCTTGATGAACCACCTGAAAATCACAACATAGATTCTATTGAAAAGAACAAGCCATTAGGGACAATAGTCATTATTACGTCTAAGTGAACCAAAATTGAATATAATGGGATATTTAATACTTCAAACAAGGATTATGTTCCAAAATCAGGGCCTTGATCTTGCAATGACATTTCCTTCCTAGGTAGGAGTTGCTAAAGTGCAACCCTATTAAGTTTTTATAGCTCGTAATGGGAAGTAACATTTCCTTGATCCACCCTTCAATTGATATGTGTTAGTGAATAAAAATGATGGTATGGAAGGGAGAAAACTTCATGGCCAATGGTCAAAGGGACCAACATGATGGGGGTCCACATCCTCAGTGTATAGATGTGAGGGGGGAGAAATTGTGGATATAAGAGTTACCAACTTGGACTTTATTTTTCCACCCCTCATGTGTGTATTTTTCTTTTTCTTGATTTTTTCTTTTTATTACTACTCAAAGCTCAAGGGTTAGAGATTGCTTTGAATTATATAGCAATTGTGTTAACCCTTATTGATGAGTTAGTTTATCGCGCATTGGCTTTGGGGCATATAATGGTTACTTTTTATGATGTAATAGAGAACCATGTGCTCAAGAACTAAGTTATAGACATAAGGAGTGAGGTAGAGCTTGTGTTAGGATTTTTCCCTGGTGTTGATTTGTATATAATTTTTTTTTTTTTTTTTTGCATTTTGATATTATTTCTTTTGATTTTGTTTTATGGCCATGATATGCTCTTTATTTTTATTTTACCTGCATTAATTTCCCAGGGAAAAGTTCCAAGCTCGACCCAAGTATGGGTATGTATGGGTGACAAAAAGTACGGGGAGGTATGGGTGACAAATCCCAAAGAACCAATGGTCATTTCAACTCGAAGAGTGGATGTTAGATAATCGTTTAAAATTATGATGGAAAGTGGTAAGTATGACATGGGGATAGATGGAACTACACTATCTCAATCATGGATTTCCAAGTATTTCCCCTCATATACCCATTGGGCCAATAGGGGTGGTCCCACTGGACTAGGATCCAAGATTAACCCCCGCCCCCCCCATTTAAGGTGAGTGAACAAGATCACAGTCTAAACCCCTTTGTATTCCAAGCTATCCCATAATCCATATCAAAAGAGAAAATATAAATCAGCATAAGCACCTTATTGCAACATGATTATAGCACATTTTGATCAGAAGCCCACCTTCATTCATGTGCTCTTTCCAAGAAGCATATAGGTGATGTAGGTGGAAGAGATATAATGTCATGTCATCATATAGTTGTGGTTGTTAGGGGATGCATGGATGATCTATTGGCCGTGAAGAATAGGAGAAAAAATTCCTTCTGCAGGGTTACCCATTTTGGAGGGTAGCATATGGCTCCAACTTGGGGAAATGATCTCACTATAGAATGCATGATCCATATGCTTGAATGGGTAGTTCATGATAATTACAGTTATATTTGGGCTTGTATACATGTAACCTATGTATTTCAATCGACTTGTTTGGGAACATGTGCACTAGGTGTATGATATCCCCCATGTTTTATACGAATATAATAAGTCTATATAAAAAGGTAAAATCTACTCTAAATGAAATATATTATAGCATGAAACATTATATGAATAATTTTAGAATTCTCACACAATATGCAATGCATGCATACAATGCATGACCTACGTATATTCATAAAATAAATGCATCCAACATATCATTAGATCAACATAATACCATTTACCCTCGTTATTTATCATGATATAGAACAATAAATCATCACAATTATCTATATCATAGCTCTCACACATTGAATCACTCTGGAGGGAGGTAGAAAAATAAAAGGACCATGCATCTGAAGAGGAGTCATAGATGAAGGGGGAAAAGAGGAATCAAGCCTGCACCACCAGATCCTTTCTTGTAGCCTGAAGATGGAGTAATCCACAATCAAGCTCAAGAATTCTTGTTTAAGAGTTATATCAGGCTTGCAACTCTCATTAATTTCCTTAGGGACATGCTAGGAGTGGGAGATAAGATCCTACCACCCAATGTGTTCATCACAAGAATCAAATTCAAATCAAAATTTATGCACCTTGAATATGATTGAGGGATGACTACCGAAAGACCTAAGGATGGCTCAAATAAGTCAATAAACATGTCTTCCTGATTATATGGAGTGTAGGGCTAGACAAGGTAATTTTTAACATCATAATCAATATCAAAGATTAAGTCCTTGTAAAAATTATAACTACTTAAATATGATTTCCCTTCTTTTATATGCAGGAAATTACAAATGTTAACTCCTAGAGAATTTATGGGATCACCTCTTTCAAGGCTTTAAGAAAGTGCATCATATTCATCGTGATTATCACCATGCTCCCTTCTTGGATGATCTTTGAGTTTACTTTCAATGAGTTCGTCTTGATAATTTAGAAAGTACTCTTCTTCATCACAACCCTGATCAACAGAATGATTGAGATGATCAAGGGTGATATTTTCTACTAGGTGGCAATGATATTCAACTTCTTCAACATAATTAAGTACGCCCTCCTTTTGGAGAGAAATAGTCAACTCTTGAAGAATAACTTCAATATGGCACATCGGTCCCCATTAATTAAGGAATTATTCCATAAATACCTCAATATAAGGAATGGACTTAGCCATTAAATAACATTTAAGCCAATATGTTTGATCATATCCAAAGGAATCAATGAATAATGTTATGAGAGAATCCTTGTGTAAGCATTCTAAAGTGTGAACATACACTTCAAAATTTTGGCAACATGATTCATAAATTTTGGCAACATGATTCATAACTGAAGAAGGATTACCATCAATATTTGGGACATTCATAATATAATTTGTAACCCAATGATTTGGATATCCATGAATATCCTTGATATTCAAAGCAAGGTATATCTCATGCAAATACCAAGGAGAAATTTCCTCAAGTATTGCATAGAAACTGAATAAGGAGTCACAAAGGTGAATCTAAAATGCCTTAAATGATGCTTGCTTCACCCTACAACCATTGAAACTTCGAAACTCAATGAAGAACTAGGGCTTTGTTATTCCAATGGAGTCGCTAGAATAGGATCTATCTTGTTGTTAGATATTTTCCCCTTCAGAGGAATGAAGCTTAATCTTCATATTACATGGAGGTAGACTCGTTTAATCCTCGAAAATGACAAAAAAATGTTGCTACAAAATCTAACAGGACTTGTGGAGAGGTACCCTACAAGGAAATCACTATACCAAGTGACAAAAATAAGGTAGTAGCCCACTATCACAAAAACTACTACCCCCTTCTTTTTATGGATTTTCACCAATGAAAGGAGTCTCGGTATATAGGTCACCTAAGAGACATTTTAGGCTTAAAGGTATAGGGTGACACAATAGTCTTCTAATGGATCATACAACTTAGATACAAGGCTCAAGAAGTGAAGAGAGGAAATTCATTTCCCTTAGAGAGGCCACACTAGACCTAGGGTTTAATTAATAGTCTAGAAAATGGAATGACCCAAACCATGATACCAATAACATCTCACTGATCAAACAAATATACCAATCCAAATCCTATCAAATACCAAGTCAAACTATTTCCTTATTACCAAGCCAAAAAATATCCAATATCAAGTCAAACTCTATCATCATCAAGCCATTAAAGCTCCAATTAACTCAATGCAACCATCATGATACTATTATCAATCACTATCATTCCTTTCTTTTCATAATACCAACAACAACAAAACCTATAATCAAATGGACATCCAACTAGTTCACAGACCCATAACATCAATAGCCATATAAAACTCATGGGAGCTTCACTCAATGAACCTCTGGCACATCATGTGCCTTTGTGGCATATTAAAAAGACCTTAATTAGACTACATATTGAAAAATACCTCTAAAAATCACTTTATTTAACCCCCTACCAATATGAACTCAATACACCTTCCCAATTTAAAAATAACCCTACTTTCAGTAGATATTATAGGTATCCATTTTTCATTAACATTTTTTATACCCCTTTATATTTTTTCATTAACTTTGAGCTCCATTTTTTATACACAACATATAAAAACCCTTTACCCCCTATTATATGCTCAATATATTATGTGATTTTTTCCTCAATATATATCCCCCAATATGAATACACATGGTATGGTATTGCTCCCCTAGTGATTCCTCTATGATAAAATGGTTCCATACAATTCTCATAGACAAATAACAACAAGGAACCCTCTTACTCAATCAATGCTAATCCAAACTCCTGTTAATCAACACTTCCAACTCTAACCTCAGACTCATTTATTCAACCATTACCACACTATGCAATATCGTTGTTAAGTATATAGATAAAAACAAACTCAAATTAGCATCATCAATAGAAAACCATGAATACAATATCATTAGCTTCAATAAAAGACAAATAATAGCATTATCCACATCATATTTGTAAGCCTATGTCCCTTGCCTTGCATACAACCTCTGTCATAAACTTACACATACCACCATCCTTCTGTCATATATCTCATTAGGATCTCAACCATTTATGAATACAAACTAATCTCTATGCAAACTGGTGAAACTGATCATCAGAGAACTTTATCACAATACTAGTCACAAAGCAAGTCACACAACTATGTCACAGGAATAATACAGTTATATCATGATAAACATTGTTATAATAGGAAATTTACAACTATAAAAAGAATAAAATTACTGTAACAAGACCTTTTTCAACACTTTGCCTCAAATATTTCTCACATCATATTTCTCACATCTAGAACATCATGAAAACAATGATCTTCAACTATCATCATAGAAAAGGACTTATAAAATTTAAGTAGGACAAACAACAACATACAAATGAACAAACAATAGTTTTACACAACCAACCTTTACTAGTACAATTGTACACAAACTAAGAAAGATTAGGGTCTTTGTAAAAATTATTCTTGCACAACCAGTCACAAAAGCATCAAATTCATTTAATCAAGCCATATAGCTTCTCTACCTTAAGCATTCAATCTCAATTATTAATTCAATGACTTCTAATGACAATTTTTCATACCCAATGCAATGAACAAGGCCACAAGAGTTTTCATCAATTCTCTACAACCAATAGATCCATCTAATCAACCATGTAAGAAACTTATATGACAATAATAGAGGTCATTATGGAAATACATATCAATTGTGACACAATGTGTCACCATCATAGGAAGAACAAGAAAATTTATCTACCCAAAAAAAGCTATAAACCTCTAACCTATGCTCACACCCCAACAAAAATCATACAATATAGTGCAATGTTATATGTTTATGAGGCTCAAAATTAGGTCCTATCAAAATAGAGCTTTTTCATAATACTCTTCCCATAATTAAAATGCAATCTAGTTGCAAACATTCAATATTTGTGCATCAGAATGTAAGTTCAATAAAAACATCACATTGGTCCTCATTTTGTAGTTACGCACTACGCCGACTTGTTTTCATCTTATACAAATAAAGGACTATGGACAGCCTTCACACATTCATTGATGGGTCCCAAGCCATGCATCGAAATAATTTGCAAAACCTACAAAAATGAAATATTGATTTCTCTATGCATGACTCCACATTATAATTTACTTTAAATAAAAAAAAAATATATATATAACACATTGTATATGAAACAAATCATTTTCATTGGGTTGAATGTGAAGTTTAGATGTATTACCATCAATAATAATCACTTGACTCAGGTAGAGATGTTCAAAATATATACTTACTTGCTTGCTTCTATGCATTAAGGTAGATAATGACAAATATATTTCCAAAGACTCATCGACTAAAGACTTCAACTCTCTTGTCTTCCCACTTGGATATATCATAATTGTGCACCCAACAATGACCACATTGATCCCTTTTGTTAGGTCGCTATATTACTAGTGTATTCCCTTATTGTTGTTAGTGTAGCCCCCTTATTGTTATTTTTGTACCCTTGTAGTCCCCATATTGTTATTATTATGCCCCATAAAATCCCACTATTGTTATTGTTGTGCCCTTACATTATTATTTTTAGGTCAGCTAGGATTATATTGTGACCTCATGGACTCCTATATATAGAAATGAGGTTTTGTCATTTGAATCATCAAAGAATTTTTCATTTATGTAATGTAAAGGAGGTTTCCCCCTCGAAGTGGATAATTTCTAAGGCGTTGAACTCTCCCTTATTCTATTTTGGGAGTTGGTTTCATCACATTTGGTATTAGAGCTTTGGATTCTATGGTTTTGCTACTTCAAACAGGTCATCATGGAATTTTCGCTATAACTTATTTTCTACGATGTTTCAGAAGCTAAAAAAAACCCATGCGAAGAAATCTTGAGGAAATACGTGTAAAAATTTCAGATCTTGGATCGCAATATTGTCAGAGATATTATCTGTGGATGTTAGGGTTTTTGCAAGCTCCCGAATTTCATCTCAAATAGGTGACCTTGGGAAAATTGTCATAACTCTCTCTCTGAGCATCAGATTGGAATTCTGTAAAAAGTGGCCAAAATCACATGGACTTTGGTTTCTTTTATATCAATTTCAGAGTTGAAGGAGGAAAAGGTGACACGTGGCACACTATACAAGTTCGCTCTACTGAACCAGTCCATAATTAGGTCATTGTGGGAGATCCAACATATTGAAGAATCCAGATCAGGTATGACTTGTGGAATTGGAAAGAAGAGTCAGAAAGATACTATAGGAACGTAGCTCAAATATTGGGGATTTGAAATTATAGAGATACATCAGTTTCAATATCGAGCGCCTCAAAATCAAGAAAAGGGTGTGTATTTTTTTTAAAAATTGCATAAGTAATGTTTGAAAAATCAGTTGGAAGTGATTCGAAGGGCATAGTGAATCATAGATATCAATATTGGGTTCTAAAACCCCCCCTAAAAAGAATTCAATTCCCATTAAGCCGTCAGAAGGCTATACTATGACTCATGAAGATGAGAAAGTGCAACATGATATATCAAAATTATAAGAACAAGTGCAAAAAGTTTCGCTCTCGCAAAGAGAAACAAAAAATGAAATGGATGGTTTGAAGAAAAGCGTGGAAGCTAAGATGGATGGTTTGAAGAAAGGCATGGGAGCTAAGATGGATGGTTTGAAGAAAGGCATGGGAGCTAAGATGGATGGTTTGAAGAATGGCATGTAAGCTAAGATGGATGGCGTGGAAGCTAAGATGGATGGCATGGAAGCTAAGATGGATGGCGTGAAAACTTATATGGATGGCATGGAAGTTAAGATCGACGGTATAGAAGGAAACATGGAAGATTTGAAGAAAGACATGGAAGGTTTGAAGGAAGGTTTGGAAAAGTTTCTACAAGAAAATTTTCCTAATGTCGAAAAGGTAGTATATAAAACTCATGATGAGAACAAAAGAAATGTTAATCATGATTTCATAGACTCTAATGTTGGATTTAAAACCCACCATATTCCAAATATCGATATGAGGAAGTCCAATTATTTCCATTCCAATGGGAGGTGCTGATGTTGTACTAGGAGTACAATGCTTACAATCTTTGGGGACAATAGCTTTTAATTTTCAAGAACTTTTCTTGAATTTTTTTTTCAGAAGGAAAGGAAGTTGAATTACAAGGTATCACAGGGAATCCGAGAAATATAATAAGCTCTAATTTCATGATAAAGCTTCTAAAGAAAGAACAACAAGGCCTAGTTGAGCAATTATGCTCACTATAAGTTCCAAAATCAAAATCATCTATTTCTCTAGATCCCCAAAAAGTCTTGGAAAATCATTTCAAGGTGTTTGAAACTCCCAGAGGACTCCCACCTATTCATGATCATGACCATGCTATTCATTTGATTCCAAGAAGTGTTCCTCCAAACATCAGGCCTTACAGATATTCTTATGTCCAAAAAAGTGAAATTGAACGTATGATTGCAGAAATGCTAGGGCCTGGTATAATTCAACCTAGTCAAATTTCTTTCTCTGCCCCAATATTATTGTTGCACAAGAAGGATGGATCATGGGGCATGTTTCTGGATTATAGGGAGCTTAATAAGCTCACTATTAAAGATAAATTTCCCATTCCTATGATTGATGAATTATTGGATGAATTACATGGAACTATTTATTTTACAAATTTGGATCTTCGTTCAGGATATCATCAAATTAGAATGAAGACTGAAGATATTCCGAAAAAAACATTTTCAACTCATGAGGGTCATTATGAATTTTTGGTCATGCCTTTTGGCATTACCAATGCACCTTCTCCATTTCAAGGGTTGATGGATTCCATTTTTAAACCCTTCCTTAGAAAATTTGTGTTAGAATTTTTTGATGATATACTAATCTACAACAGGTCTTGGAAGGATCATGTTCAACATGTTGACCGGGTGGTCGAACTATTAGAGGAGAAACAATTATATGAAAAAATCTCCAAATGTTTCTTTGTAGGACAAGAGGTGGAATATCTAGGTCATATTGTATCTCAGGTGGTTGTTAAGGTA
Organism: Pinus albicaulis; assembly: GCA_034641835.2. Classification (NCBI taxonomy): domain Eukaryota; kingdom Viridiplantae; phylum Streptophyta; class Pinopsida; order Pinales; family Pinaceae; genus Pinus; species Pinus albicaulis. The sequence continues at coordinate 588,968,559 of CM076574.1, forward strand.
GAACCTAACAAAATTAAATCCATTAAGGAATGGAAAGTCCCCACAACCATAAAGAAGTTGCGAGGATTTATCGGGTTAATAAGGTATCATCGCAAGTTTGTTAATAATTGTGGGAGAATAGCAACACCTCTAACAACATTATTGAAGAAAGATGCATTTTCATGGACTCCTGAAGCAAATAAGGCCTTTTAACATCTTAAAGAGGCAATGTGCCAAGCACCGGTCTTAGCTATTCCAAACTTCATAAAAACATTTATTATGGAATGTGATGCCTCAGGAAATGGAATTGGTGATGTTTTAATGCAAGAAGGAAGACCCATTTCTTTTGAAAGTCGTCCAATCAAAGGAAAGTATTTACAGAAATCTATTTATGAGAAGGAAATTTGGCAATACTACATGCACTAAAGAAATGGCGACCTTACCTAATGGGAAGAAAATTCAAGGTAAAAAATGATCATGATAGTATTAAATAATTTTTAGAACAAATACCATCTTCTGAAGAGAAACAAAAATGGGTCACAAAGATGTAGGGTTATGACTTTGAAATCATCTACAAAAAAGAGAAGCTAAATGTTGTTGCAGATGCACTCTCAAGAAAATATGAGGAGATGGAAGCATTGCTTTCTACCATTTCTAAAATCCAACCAGATTGGATAACTGTAGCAAGGGAGGAATGGAAGAATGACAAAGAATTGTGGACACTCATTCAAAAGTTGCAGCAAGATCCCAATACATCTGATACATTTAGTTGCAAAAATGATTGCTTATGGTACAATGATCACTTATATATTTGTAAGAATTTGCAACTAAAACAAAATATTCTTTTGGAATTGCACACCTCTCCCTTAGGAGGACACTCAGGATTTTTAAAAACTTACCACAAGGTGAAGATTTTTTTTTTGGGATGGCCTTAAATATGATATTCAAAAGTTTGTGGTGGAATTTTTGGTTTTCCAGCAAAATAAAGTTGAGACAATTAAGACCCCGAGTCCGCTACAACCTTTATCCATTCCAAGTCAATGTTGGGAGGAGGCTTTAATGGATTTTATCACAGGTCTACCTAAGTCCGAAGGAAAGAGTGTCATCATGGTGGTAGTTGATAGAATTACCAAGTATGTACACTTTTGTGCATTATCTCATCCATTTAAAGCAAGTACAATTGCTACTGCATTTATGGAAACAATTCAAAAGATACATGGAAACCCAAAGATTATTGTAAGTGACAGAGATCCCATTTTCACTGGAAATTTTTGGACGGAATTATTTTATTGTTTGGGTACTCAACTAGCACATAGCTCATCTTATCATCCTTAATATGATAAGAAAATTGAGATAGTGAACAAATGTTTGGAAGGATATCTTCGTTATTTTGTATCTGATAAAAAAACACAATGGATCAAGTGGTTACCTCTCGTTGAATGGTGGTATAACACTTCCTTCCATACTGCAAAAAAAATGACCCCATTTATGGCACTTTATGGATATAATCCACCATCCATCACATCATCTTTTAGAGAAAATTATAAGGTTCAAGTAGTGGAATATCACATTGAGCATCAACAACAAGTTCTCCAACTCTTAAAGTATAACCTAAATTTGGCACAAAATCGAATGAAACAACAGGAAAATCAACATCACAACGATAGAATTTTTGATGTAGGAGACTGGGTATTTTTACGGCTACAGCCATACAAACACATGTCCCTCAAGCAAGCTAAGAAGGATACAAAATTATCGCCAAAGTACTATGGTCCTTACAAGGTGTTGCAAAAGATTGGTACTATGGCATACAAATTGGAGTTTCCTGCTTCTCTCTAAGTGCACCCAATTTTCCATGTTTCATGCTTAAAGAATATTCTAGGTGAAAAAATCCCAGTTCAAACAATATTTCTAGAACTTGATGAGGAAGGAAAAATCATATTGGAACCTAAAGAAGTCATAGAAACAAGAACTGGGTAGCTATGCAATTAATCAATTTCAGAGTATCTCATCAAGTGGAAGAACTTACCCACTGAATATTCCACATGGGAGGATGAGAATTTTATACAGAAGCATCCATAACTACTCAAGTGTTGAGGACAACAATTTTTTGAAGGAGAGGGGCATGTCAGGTCCCTATATTACTAGTGTAGTCCCTTGTTGTTGTTAGTGTAGCCCCCTTATTAGTATTGTTGTACCCATGTAGTCCCCATATTGTTATTATGTTTCCCCATAAAATCCCACTATTGTTATTGTTGTTCCCTTACATTATTATTGTTAGGCCAACTAGGATTATGTTGTGACCTCATGGAATCCTATATATAACAAGGAGGTTTTGTCATTTGAATCATCCAATACTTGTTCATTTATGTAATGTAAAGGAGGTTTCCCCCTTGAAGTGGTTGATTTTTAAGGCGTTGATCTCTCTTTTCTTCTATTTTGGGAGTTTGTTTCATAACACCTTTATTGCGCACTTGAGAAATTAAAACATGATTAAAACTTAGTTCACTGTAATTGACTCACTATCTTTCGACCTGTTCCAGAACGAAAGATGAGAAAATTATTTTAATTTTTATTGATACCAAAAGCTACCAACCTTCATATCTTCATCCCTGTGTCAAAAAATAAGGAAAATAAAACCAAAAAAGGCCAATATAAGCCAAATATTTCTCAAAATTGTGATCCCCAAGTGTGCACACAATGCTCTTTTGGATTACAAATTTATAGGTTTGGAGGGATGCCACAAACTAGGAAAACCATGGGCACAAATTTTTGATGTGATTGATAGTATTTGAGATTTTGGTAGTATCCTCAACATCAATTAATTTTTTATTTGGTCCAAGAAGTTTCTCTCCAACCGCTAATGACCATATCCTTTGGAACACATCCTCAATGTTCATGTTAACTCAATTGTCGGTGGAAAAACCAACTCCACAACCACAACCACATAATAAAGTATACTTTATGAAAGAGAATAGGTCCAATAGGGAATAATTTTAACCTCCCTGATCATAAACACCATAAATAAAATATTCTTTATGCAAGTGGATTAGACCATACACATTATAAAGTATTATTTATGACAAAGGATTGGTACAATAAAATATTATTTATACAAAAGGAAAACGCATTATAAAATATCCATTATGAAATGAGATTGGACTACTTGACCAACTCACATGGAATTGTAACCTCCATAATCGATGAGCTTGTAACATTCAACGTTAACCAAATGAATAATATGATTAATTGTAGAGATATTGTAACATTTAACCATTATGATATCATATTTGTTGGATGATATTGCACCTGTACTAATCCTGTGAATCATTAGTATCAAGAAAACTATCTAGGTTAACATTAAGGACAAAAAATTAGCAATAATTCCAAAATTCATTCTAGCAAAACAATGGCACGTGAAACTTTCAAGAAGCCCTCAATTTGAAGCTTAACCAAACTAGGTTTTCTCTTAGGGAATATAGCTAGGGAAAGAGAAATTATAGAGAAAATTGGATGAATTGGAAACCAATGAGGATGATTTTGATGCAACTTGATAAATCCTTATTGTTTAATCCTTCCAAAACAAGAAATTCCTCTCGCAAGCAATTTTGCTCGAAGCCCTGATTGAGTTGCTTATCCTTAAGAGGTTCAAATTTAAGAAGAGAGAGAAGATGAAAATTCAATTGTGGATAAAATTTAACTTGATCACCAGTTAGATAAGGCCAGTGCCAAGTCCTTCGGTTGATGGAATCTATGGATGCTTAAGATTATCTAGATAGTACAAAGGAGTAAGGATTTTTTGATGCCATGGTAATAAAATTGTAACTATTATCTTTGTGAGGGATCAATATTCACTTGGAAGAGATAATTCAAATATTCACAAAGGGCATTACCATTCACTTATTATTCATGATTAATGCATACAATAATGACATCTAGTTTCCATGCAATTGATTTTCAACAAATTAGGGCATAATAAGAAACCCCTATATTAGCAATACACTCCATACATTATACATAAAAAGAAAAAAATATCAATAAAAAGGCTCACTTACAAGATAACATGCACATATAATCCTTTGATTGATCCAAGATAAATTCTTCAAAGAAAAGAATATGGATCCAATAAACAAAATGATCCATAGGTCACATCTCTTTGAAGGTACAAGAAGGCTGGAATTCTCCAAGGGAGGAAAAATTAGTCCAAGTGATGATGATTGAAATGAAGGATCCTATCCTCTATTTATCATTGGGGAGGACGAACACTAATATTATCCTACAAGCCCATAATAAAAAGTTAAATCATAGGTATCCTTTGGGTTACAAGAAAACCCACTATCTTTTGAACATAGATGCAAAATACGTTTAGATGTGCGAGTCATGAGGCTTCTAATGATGGCTCCATGCATGAAATGTGCTCCAAATACCATGTGTTGGTGCTACAAGGTTCCAAGTGTGATGTAGTAGCATATAAAAATCATGACTTGATGTTTTCCCCTCAAATCCCCCTCAATGGCTCTTTGTGGTCCCAAAATCTAGCTAGGGCACCACAAAGTGGTATCTATGAGTCTCCAAATTATCATAAATTCCATATTCCATCATTGAGGGAATGGAAAATTTTAGGGACTAATATTCATAGGTGGGCTAATTTTCCATGCTTTTTCCAAAAGATAGATTTTCCAAATTTCCATTTTATCTATAATTTATTCGCCCAAATTTTATAGTATAAAATTATTTTACCTTAAAAATAGCTAAAATTTTATAGAGAATGATATGAAATCATTATAAATTTGAATATTTTTAGAAAAATAAATCCAAACATTTTACGCTTTGCATATTAGGGACTAGAAATATTCGCCAAGGTTCCTAAATATTAAGAAAAATTTACTCTCTTAAATTTTTCCTTGATTGAGGGCTTTCGAGGTGCTATTAGCCCACCCAAATATTTGAAGGTGAACCCATCCTCATCTAGGCCTTGAATCAACTTCCATCCCTCATATGGTGCTAAGGCCGTCTTGGGGGCATGTTGGGTCCAAGTGCGTCATCCTGAAGAATCATCAAATATATAGCAAAGTCGAACAACATCCTTGGGGAAGGAGGTGCCGAGGGTCATGTGTGTTGTGTTGTTGCCTCTAGGAGGCCCATGGCTCTCAAATATTCACTTACTAGTTCTAATATACTTTTCTAATGGCTTGGGTACTTGTGGGTAAGGTTCTTTGGATGTGGGACGATAAACCGCCTGACAGTCACAACATATATTCTAGTGAAAACAACCAGACATTAGGGAAAATAGTCATTATTTTATTTAAGTGAACCAAGATTGAATATAATGGGAAATTTAATACTTATAAGAGTGATTCCCTTCCAAAATCAGGGCCTTGAGCTTGCAATGTTGTTTCCTCCCTAGGTAAGAGTGGCTAAAGGACAACCCTATTAAGTGTTTACAACCCGTAAGGGAAAGTAACATTTCCTTAGTCCAAACTTCAATTAATAGATGTTAGTGAATAATAATGATTGTATAGAGGGGAGAAAAATTCATGGCCAAGTGCCATGGTCAAAGGGAACAACATGATGGGGATCCCCATCTTCAGTGTATAGATGTGAGAATGGAGCAATCATGGATACATGAGCTACCAAATCATCCATTGTTTTTCCACTCCTCATGTGCACCTTTTACTTTCTTGACTTTTCATTTGTATTACTATTAATAGCTCAAGAGTTAGATATTTATTTGAATGATATACCAATTTTATTATCCCTTATTGATGAGTCAGTTTATCGCTCATTGGCGTTGGGAGATGAAAGGGTTTATTTTTATGATGTAAGGGAGTAACATGTGCTCATGAGCCGAGTGATGGCCATAAGGAGTGAGGTAGAGATCATGCTAGGCTTTTCCCCATGTGATAATTTGTATGTTTGTGCCATATTTTTCATTTTTGTATTCTTTATTTTTATTTTGTTTTTTGTCCATGATATGCTCTTTCTTTTTCATTTAGCTACATTAACCTCCCAGGGAAAGTATCCAGGCCCTCCCCACATATGGGGATGTATGGGTTCCAAATCACAAAGAACCAATGGTTAGTTGAACCCAAAGAATGGATGTGAGATAAGGGCTTATAATGTATGATGGAAAGTGGTAAGTATGACATGGGGATAGATGGAACTATTTTATCTCAATTAGGGCTTTCCAAGTAGTGCCCCTCCTATATCCATTTGGTGATTAGGGGAGGACCCATTAAACTAGGATCATAGATTCTCTCCCCCCCCCCAAATATAAGGCGGGAGAAAAAAATCATGTCAAAACCCCTCCTTCTTTTAGGTCATCCCATAATCCCTATTAAATGCCTAGATATAAACAATAATAAGAACTGAATTGAAACATGATTAAAGTACCTTTTGATGAGAATCCCACCTTCATCCATGTGCTCTTGCTATATGGGTGAGAAGCATATGGCTAATGTAGGTGGCAGAGATATAATGGAATGGAATTATTTATTGGTGGGTTTTAGGGGTGACATTCTTGGCTGGATGGTCCTGAAGGATAGGAGAAAAGTTTTATCCTATAGGGTTACCCATTTTGGTGGGTAATAAGCCTCCATAATATACAATATCTCCACCTATTCTTCACTTCATTTCTCTTCAACCATGCTCCTCAGGGTGCTCCCTCTCCCGCACCAACATTTTTCCTAGAATTCCAACATAGTTACCGATCAAATGGTAACTATTACCTCAAAACGAGAACTCTAGCAAAAAAGAACTCAAAAAACATGAAAAAACACCCCAAAAACAAAAATTGTGTATTCCAGAATGCATTGACTTTTGTTTTAAGGTCAAATTTCAACATTTTTTAAAATTATGCTAAAAAATAAATTGTTTCTTGAAAAAAGGATTGAAAAATCACCCTAAAAAAAAAAGTGTTGATGGTGACATAACAAAAAAAAACTGTGACACAATTTTGACACTTTTTAACAATGGAATTAAAGACAACATATTAGGACATTGAAAAATTGTAAAATTCTAAAATTTTTGATACATGATGTTAAAGATAATAATATCATGCCTGAAGGCCTTATCATTTCCAATAATTTTCATCCATCTTGTTAAAGATAAAATATCTTGACTCTAAATACCCAAAAATTGTAATTATTGTCAACCATAACATTAAAGATAAAATATCGTAGCACATAAAAACCTTAATGACAAGTTTTAAATCTTAAGTTTTTAACATACTTGAACCATGGAATTATGGAGAAATTATATGACTTAAACAATTTTTAAAAATAAACAAGTAAATGAAATATTTATTATTCCAAGAGTAATTTTTATTTTAAAGGATAAAAATATATCTCTTTTCAAATCTTAGCCTAAGAAAACTTATCTAATTGCAACCAAAACCTAAAAATCAACCATCAAAACGAAGTGTCCCCTTTCAATGAGGCATAAAATTTAAATTTTTTTAAAAGTATCTTATACCAAATGTTAATAATACATAATATCATGGCAATATCACTACATAATAAAAAATTCAACATTAATTTCTATCTTTTTTTTTTTTTACTTTTAATCAAAATATCAACTTTGGTATATTGAAGATAACATAAATTATTTTTGTAATTCAATGTTGTGCTATGGATATTCTAAAGATATGAATTCTTCATAATTAAAACATATAATCCAACAAACATAGAAATTCCTCATAACTTCATGTAAGATCATATGGAAGTCAAAATGTTTATTTCAGGTTACCATGCAAACATCAATTACAAAAAAATGTCTTAGACATTTATTCAAAATCAATCATAGGTTCTCATACACCATTAGAACCTACATATTCAAATGAATGACTGGATGCAAATGAAGATGATCCATATTCTTCTCTTTCATTAACTATTGCTCCATCGGAGTCAACATGCATGACCACCATTTAAGATTTCAAAAGTCTTCTAGGTCTACAACTGCATTCAGTAGAGTCCCATCTCAGTACTATTTGTTCAGGTAGCAATTTCTTCAAAATATTTATGGTCTTCAAGCGAAGAGTTCCTCTATTTGTGAAATTGAAGTCATATACAAGTATTTCAACATCCTCCAATTTTAAGACATATGTACGACGACGTTTTATATTTGTGCCCTTTATTTTTCTCTTTCTGCCTATTATTTTTCACATTAGAGGAAATTTCAGCCTAAAAGTGCCCATGAAAATTTCACGTAATTTCCATGTCTTAATATGTAAACCAATCAAAATCATTTAAATTAAAAAAGAGGTACATGTAAATATGTTATGAAACCAGCTACAAAAATAGAAGAAAAGAGAGATCAATGCCTTAGAAATCAGCCACTTCGAGGGGGAAACCTCCAATACATTACATAAATGAAAAATTCTTGGATGCCACAAATGACCAAAACCTCCTTCTATATATATGAGTCCATGGGGCCACAATATAATCCTAGCCGACCTAACAATAATAATGTAAGGGCACAATAATAACAATATTGGGGTTACAGGGGTACAACAATAATAATAAGGGGGATACACTAATAAAAATAAGGGACTAAACTAGTTATATAGGGACCTAACATGCTCCTCTCCTTCAAAAAAGTGTTGTACTCAATGCTTGAGAAGCTCTGGGTGCTTCTGTATAAAATTCTCATCCTCCCATGTAGAATCTTCAGTGGGTAAGTTCTTCCACTTGATGAGATACTCTGAAATTGATCGATTTCGTAGTTGTCGAGTTCTTGTTACCGTGACCGCTTCAGGTTCCAATATGATTTTTCCTTCCTCATCAAGTTTTGCAATATTGTTTGATCTGGAATATTTTCACATATAACCTTCTTTAAGCATGAAACATGGAAAACTGGATGCACTAGCGAAGAAGCAGGAAGCTCCAATTTGTATGCAATAGTACCAATATTTTGCAACACCTTGTAAGGACCATAGTACTTTGGCGATAATTTATTATCCTTCTTAGCTTTCTTCAGGGAAATTTGTTTGTATGGTTGTAGCCATAAAAAAACCAAGTCTCCTACATCAAAACTTGTCTCGCTGTGATGTTGATCTGCCTGTTGTTTCATTCTATTTTGTGCCAAATTTAGGTTATCCTTTAAGAGTTGGGAACTTCTTGTTGATGCTCGATGTGATCTTCCACTGCTTGAACCTTAGAATTTTATCTTAAAGATGATGTGATGGATGGTGGATGATATCCATAAAGTGCCATAAATGGGGTCATTTTTGCTGCAGTATGAAAGGAATTGTTATACCACCATTCAACGAGAAGTAACCATTTGACCCATTGTATTTATTTATCAAATACAAAACAACGAAGATATCCTTCCAAACATTTATTCACTATCTTAGTGTGACCATAAGATTGAAGATGATAAGATGAGCTATGAGCTAATTGAGTACCCAAACAAGAAAATAACTCCGTCCAAAAATTTCTAGTAAAAATGGGATCTTTGTCGCTCACAATAATCTTTGGGTTTCCAAGTAGCTTTTGAATTGTGTCCATAAATGTAGTAGCAACTGTAATTGCTTTAAATGGATGAGATAATGCACACAAGTGTGCATGCATGGTAAGTATATCAACTACCACCATGATGACACTCTTTCCTTCGGACTTAGGTAAACCTGTGATAAAATCCATTGAAATATCCTCCCAACGTTGACTTGGAATGGATAAAGGTTGTAGAAGACCTGGGGTCTTAGTTGTCTCAACTTTATTTTGCTGGAAAACCAAACATTCCACGACAAAATTTTGAATATCAGATCTAAGGCCATCCAAAAAAAAAATCTTTCTTCACCCTGTGGTAAGTTTTTAAAAATCCCGAGTGTCCTCCTAAAGGAGAAGTGTGCAATTCCAAAAGAATATTTTGTTTTAGCTGGGAATTCTTACAAAAATATAAGCGATCTTTGTACCATAAGGAATCATTTTTTCCAACTAAATGTATTGGATGTACTAGGATCTTGCTGCAACTTTTGAATGAGTGTCCACACTTCTTCGTCCTTCTTCCATTCATCCCTTGCTTCAGTTATCCAATTTAGTTGGATAATATAAATGGCACAAACCACTGCTTCCACCTCTTCATTCTTTCTTGAGAGTGCATCTGCAACAACATTTAGCTTGCATTTTTTGTAGATTATTTCAAAGTCATAACCCAACATCTTTGTGGCCCATTTTTTCTACTCTTATGAAGATATTCTTTGTTCCAAAAAGTGTTTAAGATTATCATGATCATTTTTTACCTTGAAGTGTCTTCCCATTAGGTAAGGTCGCCATTTCTTTAGTGCATGTAGTATTGCTAACATTTCCTTCTCATAAATAGCTTTCTGCAAATACATTCCTTTGATTGAATGACTTTCAAAAGTAATGGGTCTTCCTTCTTGCATTAAAACAACACCAATTCCATTTCCTGAGGCATCACATTCCACAATAAAGGTTTTTGTGAAGCCTGACGTAGTTAAGATTGGTGCTAGGCACATTGCCTCTTTAAGATGTTCAAAGGCCTTAGTTGATTCAGGAGTCCATGAAAATGCATCTTTCTTCAATAATGTTGTTAGAGGTGCTACTATTCTCCCATAATTCTTAACAAACTTGCGATAATACCCTGTTAACCCGAGAAATCCTGGCAACTGCTTTATGGTTGTGGGGACTTTCCATTCCTTAATGGATTTAATTTTGCTAGGGTCTACCTTAACACCCTTGTGAGATATATATGACCTAGATATTACACCTCTTGTACTCCAAAGAAACATTTGGATGTTTTTGCATACAATTTTTTCTCCTGCAATAGTTTAAGCTCCCTATCAAAATGTGGAACATGATCCTTCCAAGACCTGTTGTAGATTAGTATATCATCAAAAAGTACTAGCACAAATTTTCTAAGGAAGAGTTTGAAAATGGAATTCATCAACCCTTGAAATGTAGAAGGTGCATTGGTAAGGCCAAAAGGCATGACCAAAAGTTCACAATGACCCTCATGAGTTCAAAATGTTGTTTTTCGGAATATCTTCAGTCTTCATTCTAATTTGATGATATTCTGAACGAAGATCCAACTTGGTAAAATAAATTTCTCCATGTAATTCATCCAATAATTCATCAATCATATGAATGGAAAATTGATCTTTAATGGTGATCTTATTGAGATCCCCATAATCCGGAGACATGCGTCATGATCCATCCTTCTTGTGCGCCAAATCTACTGGAGCAGAGAAAGAAATTTTACTAGGTTGAATTATACCAGCCTCTAACATTTCTGCAATAATACATTCAATTTCTCTCTTTTGGAAATAAGGATATCTATAAGGCTTGATGTTTGGAGGAACACTTCTTGGAATCAAATTAATAGCATGATCATGATCATGAACAGGTGGGAGTCCTTTGGGAGTTTCAAACACCTTGGAATGATTGTCCAAGACTTTTTGGAGATCTACAGAAATAGATGATTTTGATGTTGGAACTTCTAATGAGCATAATTGTGCAATTACGCCTCATTGTTCTTTCTTCAGAAGCTTTGTCATGAAATTAGTGCTTATTATCTTTCCCAGCTTCCCTGCGATACCCCGTAATTCGAATTCCTTTCCTTCTGAAAAAAAAAAATTCAGGAAAAGTTGTTGAAAATTAAAATCTGCCTTCCCAAAATATTGTAAAAATTGTACTCCTAGTACAACATCAACACCTCCCATAGTACAACATCATCACCTCCCATTGGAATGGAAAGCATTGGACTATTCAATACATATTCCCCCATGGTTAGCTTGATATTATGGCATTTTCCAAAGAAATTTATAGTTCCTCCATTTGCAACCATCACTTGACATTCTAGTGTTGGGTATAGGAAACAATTCAATTCCTTGGCTACCTTACAATGAATAAAATTATGGGTACTACCCGAATCAAGCAACACTATTACCTTTTTCTTCTTGATATGTCCTTCTATCTTGAGAGTTTCAGGAGTGGTAATTCTCGCCAATGCATTACAAGGTATGATTAGACTCATTTCTTCCTCTTCTAGGGTTGGTTCTTGGTGTATATCCTTTTCTTTTGAAGATTCTTGTTCATTTTATTCTTCCTCTTAAAAATCTATATAAAATAATTTCTTCTCAGCACACTTATGACCTTTAGTGTTTTTGCTATCACAACTGTAGCAAAGCCCTTTTTCTCTTTTTTCTTCCAATTTTTGTGGTGTCAAACTTGTAGGTTGTGGAAGTCTAGGAGTAGCAACACTTCCATCTTTATATATGTGAGTGGTAGGATTCCTTGTCACCATAATTCAATTTATCTTGCCAACTTGGATGCCTTTTCCAATGAATTAGGTTCCCAAACACGAACTTCATGTTGGACGTTATCCTTTAAAGTCCCTATGAAGACATCAACGCTGTGTTCCTCTGGAATATCAGTTACCCTTATATTCAATTTTTGGAAGTCCCCAATGTGCTCCACCACTGAACCCTTTATTTTGAGATTTATCAGTTGGCTAAAGAAAGTGCTACTTTTTGTATCCTTATAATGTGCTATCATTTCCTCCGTAAAAGTGACCAAGTGACAATTTTTTTATAGGAGCAAAGCCATCGAGACCATACAAATTAATTTTGTTCTAAATGTAAAGTTGCAATGCGTAACTTTTGTGTGTTTTGCATATTATTGAGATCAGAATATTTCTCCATCTGTAGTATCCATGTTACGGGATCCTTGCCATCAAACTTCCTCATGTCCATGTTTGGAATATGGTGGTTCTTCCATCCAACATTAGAGTTTATGAAATCACGATTAACATTTATTTTGTTCTCATCATGAGTTTTCTCTACTATATTTTTGCCATTAGGAAACATTTCTTGTATCAACTTTGCCAAACCTTCGATGTCTACTTTTAGATCATTCTTCATGTTTTCCATGTTGTCTTTCATTTTTTCATTGATCTTAGCTTCCATGTCATCCATCTTAGCTTCCATGCCCACTTCCATGCCATCCATCTTAGCTTCAAAACCATTCATCTTAGCTTCCACGCCTTTCTTCAAACCATCCATCTTAGTTTCCATGCCTTTCTTCAAAACTTCCATTTCATTTTTTGTTTCTCTTTGCGATAGCGAAATTTGGTGCACTTGCTCTTGTAATTTTGATATCTGATGTTACATTTATTCGTCTTCATGAGTCATAGTAGATCCTTTTGAAGGATTAATGGGTGTTGAATTCTTTTTAGGGGGCATTTTAGGACCCAATACTGATATTTATTATTCAATAGGCCCTTGGAATAAATTCAAACAATTTTTTTCAAACAAGACTTATGTAATTCGAAAAAAATACACACCTTTTCCTTTCTTTTGAGGAGCTTGATATTGAAACTAAATTATCTCTTTGATTTTGGATCTTCAACATCTGAAGTTGGGCCCTATAGTAGCCCTCTAAATCTTCTTTCAAATTCCAGAGGTCTGACCTGATTTGGATTCTTCAAGGCAAAGTCATGCCAAATCTCCCACAATGACCTAATTATGGATTGGTTCAGCAGAGAGACCTTGTACGGTGTGCCACGTGTCACTGTTTCCTCCTTTGGCTCTAAAATTGATTCATAGGAAACTACAGTGTGTTCAATTGTGGCCACTTTTTACATAAGTCCAATCGAATGCTCAGAGAGAGAGAGTTATGACTATTTTCCCATGGTCACCTCTTTGAGATGAAATACGGGATCCTGAAAAAATACCTAACTTCCATAGACCCTATCTTTGAAAATATTGCGAATCAAGCTCTGAAATGTTTCCACGATGTTCCTCAGGATTGCTTTTTTTCTCTGTAAAATTTTTAGCTTCCGAATCTTCGTAGAAAAAAGGTTATATCTAAAATCCCACTATGACCTATTTAGGTTAAATTCAGGAGCCTGGAATAATCTCTAACTTGCACAGATCATATCTCCGAAAATATTGCGAACCAAGATCTGAAATTTTTCCACAATGTTCCTTAGGATTTCAGCTTTGTGCTTTAAAAATTTCAGCTTCTGAACATTCGTATAAACAAATTTATAACGAAAATACCACGATGACCTATTTGGAGCAGCGAAACCCTAGAATCCAAAGCTCTGATACCAAATATTATGAAACCAAATACAAGAATAGAAGAAAATAGAGATCAACGCCTTATAAATCAGCCACTTTGAGGGGGAAACCTTCAATACATTACATAAATGAACAATTCTTTGATGATACAGATGACCAAAACCTCCTTCTATATATAGGAGTCCATGGGGCCACAATATAATCCTAGTTGACCTAACAATAATAATGCAAGGGCACAATAATAAAAATATCGGGGTTACAGGGGTATAAAAACAATAATAAGGGGGATATACTAATAACATTAAGGAACTAAACTAGTAATATAGGTACCTAACAAAACATTTTGGAGGGAAAATAAGAAAAACTATTTTTTTTCTTGTATTTTTAACTTATCTCCTTATAGGTTTGCCCAAATTTCAAGTGTAGACACTCATTGGATGTGGAATTAATTTCGCATTCAACGAATACCCATCATGCATACTTTTGAGAAGACGCACATTGATAAAAAAAGAAGATACATTAAAAAAGTGTGGTAATCACACTTTTTTAATGTATCTTCAATTTTTATCAATGTGGGTCTTCTCAAAAGTATGCATAATGGGTACTTGTTGGATGTGTAATTCAAGTCCACATCCAATGAGTGTCTACACTTGAAATTTGGGTAAAATGATAAGGAGATAAGCAAAAAATACAAGTAAAAAAAGTAGTTTTGGTGTTTTCCCTTCAAAATTCATAACTCTTATTTTATTATTTTAACTATTATTTTATTATTTTTCCTTAGGAGGCCACTTTTAGGTTGAAATTTCCTCTAATGACTACCATCTCTGGCTTGTACACACCATTGAATGGGTTTGTACTTTTGGCATACCAATGTACTTCAACAACTGTAATATCTTCATTTTCATTAATGACCTTTATAACCTTGGCAATCCAGAATGGATAGCCAAGTGGATCTTCATCTGCTAACACTACTATCATGAAACCCTCCTTAACATCACACACAAAACCCCTGTAAAGTTCTTCCATAGATTCACGTTGTGCATGTGATCTTCTAGAACCAATATAGATTTTTCTTTCCTCTACCTGTGGAGAATTAATAATATCTTGAGAATATTGTTGTTCAACAATGTGTGTTTCCTCATGTTCATTTGGCATATTTTTTGGCCAAAAAAATGGAGTATTCAAAAGTGTATTCTCATTTATTGATCTTGAAATCATATCACTTTGATTATTGAAAAAATACTCTCACCAAAATGAATCAGCAACATCAAAGTACTCAAATGTATCTCTAATAAATATTTTAATTTCCTCCAGACATTCAAAATAATTTGTATATCTCTTATGCCTTCATGCATTATGGAGTTCAATAACTGACTGTAATAACAATATCTTTGATGAAAATATTGGACACTCTGGAATGAACTTAAAAAAATGATAAACCTAATGATGGCCCCCATTTTGTAGCAGTTGAATACTTATTGCCCCATATAAGTGCTATCCCATCAATTTTTTTGATACGAAATTGATGTTGGAAGCTAATGTCATTAAGTTTTTCAATGAAATTATCCTCACCATGCGATCCCAGAATAAACCTCCGTATGTCAATAGTTTCTTCCAACACAGAAAAATAGGCTTTGGAATGTAGGATTTATTAATACATTCAATTAATGATGACAGGATCCCAACACCTTTCCTCCTCAATGTTACTGAAAAACCACTGAACGTTTGATCAATATGGTCATGAGTATGCCCAACAAGAAGGACACCAACCTTGATCTTTTTAAAATTTCCCAATTCAACGAGTACGTTTAGATACTAAAAAAGAACTTGATTTTTGTTTTCACAATTTTTTTTGTCTAATTGTACATACATAACTTCAGGAAGAATACTAGACCAATGAGTAACCACATCATGGATTATAGTTATGGTCAGATTTGCATCATTATGAATATTTGGAGCTGTGAAGTAAACCCTTGGAACCATTTTCTCATTAAATACCATACAACCAACCAAGTGATGTTGATATTCAACAAGAAGATTCAACACCCACGCCTAGTGCATTAAGCACCTGGTTTCATTAAGCACCTACACTAGGGTGGGGCCCACAGTGCTATTTTTGGTGCAGCTCTATTTTTAGTTATCCCTTAATTAGAGATGGATAATAAACTTAATCTAAATCTCAAAATAACTTGTAACAGTTAACTGAGTGTGATAAACTCAGTTAGCTAGTGGATTTCGAGTTAGAGGTAGTTGGTGAGGTATGGAGAGTAATTCTAGTTGTAACAGAGTTTGAAGTGTAGTGGTGCATTAGTTAATGCATGTTGTAATCAGTTTAAATCAGTTAAGTGAGTTAAACTCAATTGTGCTAGTTGTAATTGAAGATACAAGTAGTGATAGATAAAGTGAATTAAATATTAATTTATTCACAATCAATGATCTCACATGCAACTGAGGATTTACTATTATTACCTGCATGCATGTCAAATCTAGTGGAGACCTAGTTGAGATCTAGGTGAAAGGGAAGTTGAATATTAGTTGTGACATCATTTTCTTGCACACATGCAGCCAACCACCCATTGTAGTGCCCATGATACTTGCACAGTCAAGGTAGGAAATAATTCTGATATTTTATGGAACTTTACCATCAGGGATTGCGCAAGGCAGGCAGGCTGTCAGGAGGTTGGAAATTGATTAAGTATTGATTAGTTTTCTGTGAGGAAAATGTGAGACAGATAGTTGAGTGTTGGATACTCTTATGAGGAGAGAAATACATTGTATTTGTTTCATGATCCATTCTTAATATACAATAGAAGATAGTGGGGTTTCTAGCTATAAGCTTTCCCTGGGAAATTATCTATGTTGTGTGTAATTTGATTTTTCTTCATGTTTATGTGATTAGAGATTGTTTTTTTAATTCCGCAAAATATTTGTAGAAGCAATTCAATATTTAACTTTAGTAAATTTTTAGATCGTGTGAATCCAAGATATAAATTCTTATTGTATAATTTCTACATGGTATCGGAGCATAGGAAATTGCAAAAGTGAAGCAGGAGTTGAGTTTGTAACTGGATAGAATTCGAATTTTCAGAAAGAATTTTTTGGTGCTACAGCTGATTCAAAATCGAAATGGATTTCAATGGATTGAGGTTAGAGTATGCACTCGAGGGAAGCTCAAAATATATTTCTTGGAAGGACATAATGGAGGCAATACTCGAAGATAATGTCTTGAAGGAATTCATCGACAATGACATTCCTAAACCCATTGTGACAAATGCTACAAATCTTGATGCATGGAAAAAGAAAGTGGCAAAGGCAAGGAGGATCCTGTTGGAGGGAATACAAGACCACATTGTCTCAAGCCACCATGGGAAAGCCACACCATATTCAATGTGGAAGGTTTTGATGGATCTATTCAAAGCAACAACGACCATAGGAAATTGGCACTCAAAGATAAAATTAGGAAGATCAAGATGGAAAAGGGCGACACCATTCCAAAATATCTCACGAAGTTTATCCAATGTCGGTATGAACTGGGGAGTGTGGGAATAACAGTCGTTGATGATGATTTGGTGAGTTTTTCTTGCCTAGGACTTCCTAAGAGTTGGCACAATTATGAAGACTCTGTCAATGGATGAGAAAAATTGCTAGATTGGGAACGCTATGGTTAGATTTGGTTTAGGAGGAGTTCAGACGGAACACCAGAGATGGCTCTTCATCTAAGCATGAGTATGAATAGGATTGTGCTTTGGATGCCAAGGAAAAAAATGGGAAGGGGAAGAAATTCCACAATAAATTCAAGTCCAAAGGCAAGAAGAAGGACATGTCCAAGGTGAAGTGTTTTCACTGTCACGAAAACGAGCATTTTGCTACTAACTGTCCACAAAAGAAGAAGAACAAGAAGGCTGTTGGATTTGTGGTTGGTGAGGTCCTTGCCTCTCAATTTGAGCTTGAATTCTCATTTATCGCATGCATGGTGTCAAGTGCATTGGGATTGGTGTGGTATTTGGAAAGTGGTGCTTCCTTTCACATGATGGGATAAAAGGAACTTTTCAGTGACTTGGAGGAGAAGGATCTCTAGATGCATATCGAAATGGAGGATGATGGATGGTAAAGTGCTATCAGGATTGGTACCATTACCTTTCAGAGACATTTAGGTAAACCATTTCAATTAAAAGATGTAATACATGTGCCAAGTCTGAAGAAAAATTTAGTCTCAATTGCAATGTTGAAGGATAGAGGCTATGGTGTTGTTTTTAGTGAAGGAAAAGCTTTCCTATGACATAAAACAACAGGAAAAGCCAAGAGGATAGGGATTCAAGTTAAGAATATCTACAAGTTGGAGGTATATGGCTACACAAAAATGATGGGAAAGGCAGACAAAGTGGTGAGTCGAGATGAGGGCGAATTATGGCATAGGAGATTGGACCATCTTCACCATGGAGCCTTGAAAGTCATGCAACAGATTTCTTCTGGACTTCCAATGGGAATGATTTCTCAGTTAGATACTTGCAAGGGTTTCAACATGGGGAAGTATTTAAATTCAACCTTTCATGAGAAGGATAACCAAGCTTCGGGGATTCTTGAGAGAGTTCACACAGGCGTGTGTGGACCATTCTTTATTGCTTCAACAACACAACATCAGTACTATGTAATATTTGTTGATGAATTTTCTCGTAAGTGATGGATATTCTTCATGCAGAAGAAAGATAAAAAATTCTCTAAGTTTTGTGAGTTTAAGGCACTGGTGGAGAAATATTCGAGGAAGAAAGTGAAGGCTCTTAGGAGTGATAACGGTGGAGAATACATCTCTAAATAATTCAAGAACTTCTGCAGCAAAGAAGGAATTCGAAGAGAACTCATAGTGCCTCATAACCCATAGAAGAATGGCATCACGGAGAGGAAGAAGAGAACAATCATGGGTGCAACACGAGTGATGTTGCATGATCAGGGCCTACCAATGCATTTGTGGGTGGAGGCATGCAACACTGCGGTTTATGTGCAAAACCGTTGTCCTCATAGGATACTTGGCATGAGTACACCTGAAGAGGCTTTCATTAGTAAGAAACCTGATGTTTCACACTTTAATATTTTTGGCACATCTTTTTATGTGCTTGTGACCAAGGACGCTAGGAAGAAGTTGGAACCGATAGTTGAGATCGGGATTTTTGTGGGGTACACAGAAACACCCCATAATTATCGTGTGTATTTTCCAAAGAAAAGAATGACTATTGTGCGATGGGATATAAAAATTGATGAGGGGAAAGCCATTCGATTATCCCTTGAGAGGGAGATGGGCTTGCATGCAGAGGAGGAACTGTTGGTTCCCACGGATGAGACTCAAGATGTGTATCAACCAGATGAGGAGGATCATGGAGTGGAAGAAGCCACTCATGCAGATTCATCCATCAGAAATGATAGAAGGCGCACCACATAAGATGATAGATTGAGACTGCAGATTCATCCATCAGAAATGATAGAAGGCGCACCACGGAAGCTTATAGATTGAGACTTGATGCTGTGGAGAATGTAGGAGCCCCTACTTCACAGCGCAGACAGAGACAGCCTCCTGACATATTTACTGGATACATGGCTCTTATAAGAAAATGTATTGTGATTGAACCATATTCCTTTCAGGAAGAAATGAAGCAGCCAACTTGGGTTGATGCAATGGTGGAGGATTATAACTCTATTGTCAAGAACAATGCATGGGAGATAGTCCCAAGACTAGTCGACAAATCAGTGGTTGAATCAAGATGGATCTACAAGGTAAAGCAAGCTGCTGATGGGAGTGTGGAGAAATAAAAGGCTAGATTTGTGGCCCAAGGATTCTCACAGATCGAGGGGATAGATTATGATGAGACCTTTGCACCTGTTGCAAGGAACTCTTCCATAAGATCCATCCTTGCACTCTCACTGCAGATGGGCTGGTGCACTCATTAGATGGATGTGAAAACTGCATTTCTCAATGGGATCATCGAGGAAGAGGTGTGCGTAGAGAATCATGAAGGTTTTTAAATCTTAAAAAGTGAGTCACATGTGTGCAGACTCAAAAGAGCGTTGTATGGGCTGAAGCACGCACCTCGTGCTTGGTACACTCGAATAGACAGCTATTTCACCAAACTGGGCTTCACCAAAAGTGAAGCAGATGAAAACTTGTGCCAGATTATGGTTGAGGGTAAGATATTGATCATTGTTATTTATGTTGATGATTTAATTTTGAATGGTGATAAGCAACTTATACACTCATGCAAGGAGGATCTTGCAAGGGAGTTCGAAATGAAGGACATGGGACTCCTTCATTATTTCCTTGGATTGGAAATATGGCAGCAGGATGGTGAACTTTATTGTCTCAAGGAAAGTATGCAAAGGAGATACTGGGTAAGTTTAACATGGAGAGCTGCAAACCCATGGATACTCCTCTTCCAGGAAGTTGGAGGAAAGAGGATGCTACTTCTGGAGAGGTAGTGGATGCTACTGTCTACCGATAGTTAGTTTGTTCACTAATGTATCTCAGACATTTACTACGTATTTAACCAACTCAGTCAATCTATGGTTAAGCCTATCAAGCTATTTTGGAAGGCGAGGAAGCATGTCCTAAGATACCTGCAGGGCACATCAGAGTATGGAATTTGGTATAGACAGACATAGGGAGTGAATCTGCATGGCTTCACGAATGCAGATTGGGTTGGCATCCCATCAAACAGAAAGAGCACATCAGGGGGGATATTTAGCATTGGATCGACAACAGTTTCCTGGTACAACAGGAAGCAATGATTTGTGGCACTCAGTTCAGTGGAAGCGGAATACATGGAAGCAAGTCAAGTTGCATGTGAGGCTATCTTGATGAGAAAGATCTGGTTGGTTTGTTTGGTTCTCGGATGGATCCGATAATGATTCATTGTGATAATCAGAGTTGCATTAAACTCTCGATTAATATTTTGTTTCATGATAGGTCCAAGCATATAGATATCTGTTACCATCATCTCAGATATTGTGTGCATAGAAGAATAATGTTGCTTTATTACATTCCCATGGAAGATCACGATGCAGATATTCTGACGAAGGTGCTCACTAGGAGAAAATTCGAATACCATAGAGAGAGGATCGGGGTGAAGGACAACCCCTTTCTTGTGTAGAGGGAGTGTTGAGATTCAACAGGATTTGACACAGTTATGAAGACTCTACCAATGGAGGGGAAAAATTTCCAGATTGGGAACGACTATGGTCAGATTTGGTGCAGAAGGAGTGCAGACGGAACACCAGAGATGGCTCTTCATCGAAGAATGAGGATGAAGAGGATTGTGCTTTGGTTACCAAGTCAAAGAAAGGGAAGGTAAAGAAATTCCATTCTAAATCCAAGTCCAAAGGCAAGAAGCAGGACATGTCCAAGGTTAAGTGTTTTGGCTGTCACGAAAATGGGCATTTTGCTACTAACTGTCCACAAAAGAAGAAGAATAAGAAGGATTTTGGATCTGCAGTTGGTGAGGCCCTTGCCTCAAAATTTGAGCTTGAATTATCATTGATCACATGCATGGTGTCAATTTCATTGGGATCGGTGTGGTATTTGGATAGTGACGCTTCCTTTCACATGACAAGAGACAAGGAACTTTTTAGTGACTTGGAGGAGAAGGATCTCCATATGCATATCGAAATGGGGGATGATGGACAGTACAGTGCTACTGGGATTGGTACCATTACCTTTCAGAGACATTCAGGTAAACTATTTCAATTAAAATATGGAATACATGTACCAGGTCTGAAGAAAAATTTAGTCTCAGTCGCAATGTTGGAGGATAGAGGCTATGGTGTTGTTTTTAGTGAAGGAAAAGTGTTCCTACGACATTAAAAAACATGACAAGCCAAGAGGATAGGGATTCAAGTTAAGAATCTCTATAAGCTGGAGGTAGATGGTTGCGTAGCAATGATGGGCAAGGCGGACAAAGTGGTGAGCCGGGATGAGGGAAAATTATGGCACATGTGATTGGGCCATCTTCACCATGGAGCCTTGAAAGTCATGCAACAGATTTATATTGGACTTGCAATGGGAACACTTGCTCAGTTAGATCCTTGCAAGGGTTGCACCACGGGGAAGTATGTTAAGTCCACCTTTCATGAGAAGGAGAACCGAGCTTTGGGGATACTTGAGAGAGTTCACACAGATGTGTGTGGACCATTCTCTGTTTCTTCAACAAAAAAACATAAGTACTATGTAATATTTGTTGAAGAATTTTCTTGTAAGTGCTGGATATTATTCATGCAGAAGAAATATCAAACATTCTCTAAGTTCTGTGAGTTTAAGGCATTGGTGGAGAAAGAGTCGAGGAAGGAAGTGAAGGCTCTTAGGAGTGATAATGGTGGAAAATACATCTCTAACAAATTCAATAACTTCTGCAGCAAATAAGGAATTTTAAGAGAACTCACAACGCCTCATAACCCACAACAGAATGGGGTTGAAGAGAGGAAGAACATAATGATCGTGGGTGCAACATGAGCGATGTTGCATGATCAGGGCCTACAAATGCATTTGTGGGTGAAAGCATGCAACACTGCGGTTTATGTGCAGAACCATTGTCCTCATAGGATACTTGGCATGAGTACATCTGAAGAGGCTTTCACTAGTAAGAAACCTAATGTTTCACACACTAATATTTTTGGCTCATATGTTTATGTGCATGTGACCAAGGATGGCAAGAAGAAGCTGCAACCAACAGCTGGGATCGAGATTTTTTGGGGTACATAGAAACACCCCATAATTATCATGTGTATTTTCGAAAAAATAGAATGACTGTTGTGTGACGGGATAAAAAATTTGATGAGGGGAAAGCCATGCAGTTGTCCCTTGAGAGGGAGATGGACTTGCATGCAGATGAGGAATTTTTGGTTCCCAAGGATGAGACTCAAGATGTGGATCAACCACATGCGGAGGATCATGGAGTGGAGGAAGCCACTCATGCAGAGCCATCCATCAGAAATGGAAGAAGGCACACTACGGAAGCTGATAGATTAATACTTGATGCTACAGAGAATGTAGGAGCCCCTACTTCACAATGCAGACAAAGATAATATCTTGATCGATTTACTAGATACATGGCTCTTATGATCAAATGTACTGTGACTGAACCATCTTATTTTTAGGAAGCAATGAAAAAACCAACTTAGGTTGATGCAATTGTGGAGGGACGTGACTCCATTGTCAAGAACAGTGCATGGGAGATAGTCCCAAGACCGGTCGAAAAATTAGTGGTTGGATCGAGATGGATCTACAAGGTAAAGAAAGCTGTTGATGGGAGTGTGGAGAAATACAAGGCTAGATTTGTGTCCTGGGGATTCTCACAGATCGAGGGGATATATTATGATGAAACCTTTTCACCTGTTGCAAGGTACTCTTCCATAATATCCATCCTTGCACTCTCAATGTAGATGGGCTGGAGCATTCATCAGATGGATGTGAAAACTGTGTTTCTCAATGGGATCATTGAGGAAGAGGAATACATAGATCAGCCTGAAGGTTTCACAATCTTCAACAGTGAGTCACATGTATGCAGACTCAAAAGAGTGTTTTATGGGCTGAAGCAAGCACCTCGTGCTTGGTACATTCGGATAGACAACTATTCCACCGGATTGGGATTCACCAAAAGTGAAGTAGATGCAAACTTGTACTAGATTGTGGTTGAGGGTAAGATATTGATCATTTTTCTTTATGTTGATGATTTAATTTTGACTAGTGATGAGAAGCTGATACACTCATGCAAGGAGGATATTGCAAGGGAGTTCGAAATGAAGGACATGGGACTCCTTCATTATTTCGTTGGATTGGAAATATGGAAACGAGATGGTGAAATTTTTGTGTCTCAAGGAAAGTATGCAAAGGAGATACTAGGTAAGTTTAACAAGGAGAGTTGCAAACCCATGGATATTCCTCTTCCAGGAAATTGGAGGAAAGAGGATGCTACTTCTGGAGAGGTAGTGGATGCTACTATCTACCGACAGTTAGTGGGTTCAATAATGTATCTAGTGAACACAAGACAGGACATTTGCTACGCAGTTAACCATATGATTCAAGCTATGGTTAATACTACTAAGCTCTTTTGGAAGGTAGGGAAGCATGTCCTAAGATACCTGCGGGGCACATCAGAGTATGGACTTTGGTACAGACGGAAAAAGGGAGTGAAGGTGCATGGCTTCACGGATACAGATTGGGCTGGCAGTTCATCAGACAGAAGGAGAACATTAGGGGGTATCTTTAGCATTGGATCGACAATAGTTTCCTGGTACATCAGGAAGAAATGATTCGTAGCACTCAGTTCAACAGAATCAGAATACATGCAGCAAGTCAAGCTACATGTGAGGCTATCTAGATGAGAAAGATCTTGGTTGGTTTGTTTGGTTCTTAGATGGATCCGACAGTGATTCGTTGTGATAATCAGAGTTGCATTAAACTCTTGATTATTCCTGTGTTTCATGATAGGTCAAAGCATATAGATATCCGTTACCATCATCTCAGATATTGTGTGTAGAGAAGAATAATGTTGCTTTAGTACATTCCCATAGAAGATCACGATGCAGATATTCTGACGAAATTATCTGTGTTGTGTGTGATTTGATTCTTCTTCATGTTTATGTGATTAGCAATTGTGTTTCTAATTCCAAAAAATATTTGTAGAAGCGATTCAGTATTTAATTTTAGTACATTTTTAGATTGGGTGAATCCAAGATATACATGCTTGTTGTATAATTTATGCAAGTGAAACTGAATGAAATTTTCCTCCTATAATTTTTTTGGCGGGCGAAAAAAATGTCGCATAAGTGCATACCATCAATTATCAAACCCAAATATTTATTTGGATTATCATAACACTTATTTCGATGTTTATACAATTTTTGTCTTTCACTTGTTTGTTGATTGTGATGCTCTTGAAGTTCTTTGACAACATAATCTGTACATAAAACAAGAGAAACATATGAATCAATATATTTTCATAGTTGATAACTATACAATTTTTAAAAATAATATTTTGAAAGCAAACCTCTTTCTTCCCCTTTCCATTTATCTCTTTTTAATTTTAGAGAAGCACATGTACTGCAAACCCCCATCCTCGTCTTCTTAGGAATACGAACATTGTTGAATTCATTCTTCCATACCCTTGTAAAATATAAATATGTAATAAAATTACCAACTCCTTCAACACCTTCTGCATAATATTTGTATAAGTTTTAGATTTCGTGTCTCGAGCAATTATCTGGAATATGTATTGTGTATTTATTTGGCATACACTCTCCATGCTTTGAAAATAAGTATTTTATCCATGACGTAGCATTATTTGCTAACGACCCAAGCTCTCGTTTATAACGTACTTATGAATAATATGTGTGATCCATTTCGAGTCTTTCTTGGATTATTGACAAATGAAAATTACCAATTAAATGAAACATTTTGAAAGCCTTTCTACAGAGCAATACATTCCCAATATGATAATCATAACCTGATAGTGTAGATTGCATGCAACCCACTAAATATGAATTTTGTATGCTTTTATTCATTGGAAAATATATTTTCATGTCTCTAAAGAAAAGTTGAAATCCATATGTTTCAAGCAATCCCTTCGAAAACATTCACTTGAAATCAAACGAACGATAGCACTTCTATTTGTGAGATATGTTGTCCTAACCATTGTATAACTGGAATGTTTTGGATTGATATGAAAAAGTCTACTCCTACTCCTAGTTACAATATTTTCTTGCAACGACTTCTTCTTTCCATTATACTATAGAAATTATATAACTTATGTGTTATATATCCAATATTCTCCTAATCACACACTATTTAACTTCATGCACAATACATAATATATTCCACCATTGATCATCATATGCGGAAATTAAATCAATTGCAACACATGAAACCATAAAAATTCACACACATTAACACAGTGATTTAACGGGAAAGCCTGAAGCTAAAAACCCCAACTATTTGTATATAATATATGTCATAGAGATCATGTAACAATCCTCATACAAAGCTGATCATATCAAGCTCTCAGTACAGTACAATCGCTACACACTAATCAAGTCCGATGTAGCAAATCCATGCACCGATCTCTGCCATCTGCTAGCCTGCCTCTACTACACAATCCCTGCTGGAGAATGGCTCTAAATAAACTTGAATCCACCTGGCTTGCACTGGGCAATCCTCATTGGCATCTCCACTGAGTGTTGGATGCAATCAATGCATCACTATAGTCACAACTGATAGTCTATCTTGCCCTTTCACCTATCTCTCCACTGGTCTCCACTAAAATTGCCATGCACTATAGTCAAACGATGTATTCTTCAGTTGATTAATGAGTTATTATTTAGTGAATTAATTATTAATTAATTTACAACACTATCACTAGTGTATCAATTATTTAGACTAGATACAACTAGCTCAACTGAGTCTAACTGAGTTAAACTGAACACAACTCCATCAACTACTTCTATAACTCCACCAAACTCTGTCACATGAGTTCTAACTGAAGTCCTCATGCATTAGCTCCAGCAAACCCTCAGGAATAGCGTAATTCCTTCTGTCAGCTGCTATGCCACATTTGTGCACTTAACTGAAGTGCTCCAAGAGAATAAGATAATGTTTAGAGTCCAAATATTATTAAGAGCTAATAATATTCGACATATCTATTTTTATACTGGCAATCTAAAAATAGATTCTGCCTAATATGTCTAAAAATAGAAGTCCATCTATTTTTCCAACTAGACCAACCATACACAAATATCATCCTGCAACTCATAGAATATGATCGACATGTCTAAAAACAGACATAGTCTAAAAATAGACTTTGCGCCAAAAATAGCCTGTGGGCCCACTTAGTGAAGGCGACTCTTTTCACTAAGCTCATCATCTTGTTGAATCTCAACACTCCCTCTCAACAAGATAGGGATTATCTACCACCCCGATCCTGTCTCTATGGTATTCGAATTTTCTCTTGGTGAGCGCCTTCGTCAGAATATCTACATCCTAATCCTCTGTAGGAATGTAAGAAAGCAACATGATATTCCGTTGCAAAAAATCTCTGATATGATGGTACCAGATATCAATATGTTTATATCTATCATGAAATACTGGATTAATCGAGATTTTAATGCAACTCTAATTATCACAATATATCATAGTAGGATCTAAGTGTGAACCGAACAACTCGAACAGGATCTTCCTCATCCATATAGCCTCGTATGCAACCAAACTTGCTGCCATGTACTCGGCCTTCGCTGAAATGAGTGCCATGGATCTCTGTTTCCTGCTGTACCAAGAAACTATTGTAGACCCGATATTGAAAATCCCTCTAGAAATTCTCTTTCTGTCTGTTGGGCTCCTTGCCCAATCTGCATCTGTGAAGCCGTGCAACTTCAACTCATTCGACTGTCTGTAGCATAATCCATATCCCGATGTGCCCTTGAGATACCTTAGGACATGCTTGCCTGCCTTCCAAAAGAGCTTGGTAGGCTTAACCATAGCTTGTGAAAGTTGGTTAACTGCATAACATATGTCCGGTTGTGTATTGACCAAATACATGAGCGAACCAACCAACTGTCAATAAACAATGGCATCCACTACCTCTGCTGATGTAGCATCCTCTTTCCTCCAACCACTGGGAAGAGGAGTGTCGATAGGCTTGTAGCCTTGCATGTGGAACTTCTCCAGTATCTCCCGGGCATACTTGCCTTGAGACACAAATATTCCACCCTTCCGCTGCCAAATTTCCAATCCCAAGAAATAATGAAGGAGGCCCAAGTCCTTCATCTCAAACTCCTTTGCAAGATCTACCTTGCATGAGTGTATCAAAATTTCATCACCTGTTAGTATCAAATCATCTACATAAAGTACAATGATCAGCAACGTACCCTCCACCAAAATCTGTTATAGGTTTGGATCCGCCTCACTCTTGGTGAATCAAAGTCCGGTGAAATAACTGTCTATCCATGTGTACCAAGCACAAGGTGCTTGTTTCAGCCCATACAACGCTCTTTTGAGCATGCACACATGCGACTCGCTGCTGAAGATTTTGAATCCTTCAGGCTGCTCTATGTACACCTCCTCCTCAATGACTTCGTTGAGGAACACAGTCTTCACATCCAGCTGATGAATGTACCAACCCATCTACACTAAGAGAGCAAGGATGGTACATATGGAAGAATACCTTGCGATAGGTGCAAAGGTTTCTTCATAGTCGATCCCCTTGATTTGTGAGAAGCCCCAGGCAACAAATCCTTCCTTGTACTTCTTAACGCTCCCGTCAGAAACTTGCTTCACTTTGTAGATCCATCTCGAACCTACCACTGATTTTTCTTCCGGCCTTGGGATAATATCCCATGCACTGTTTCTGACAATTGAATCAAACTCTTCCACCATGGCATCTACCCATGCCGGGTCCTTCACAGCTTCCTCGAAAGAGGATGGTTCTGTCACGATACACTTGCTCATTAGAGCCATGTATCTAGTAAATCGGTCAGGTGACTGTCTCTGTCTGCATTGTGATGTAGGTGCTCCTACATTTTGCGCTACATCAAGATTCAATCACTCAACTTCTGTAGTGCACTTCCACCCTATGATGTTTGGCACTGTATGAGTGGTTTCTTCCACTCCATGAACCTCCTCTTGTGGCTGATCCACATCCAGAGGCTCATCTTTAGGAACAAGTAGCTCCTCATCTGCATGCAAGTGTAGCTCCCTCTCAAGTGACAACTTCATGGATTTCTCCTCATGAAATTTGATATCTTGTCGCACAATAGTCTTCCGACTGTCTGGAAAATACACACGATAGTCGTGGGGTGTTTCTGTGTACCCCACAAATATCCAAATCTCTGGGGTCAGCTCTAGCTTATTCCTGGCATCCTTCGTCACATGAATGTAAACAGGTGAGACAAAAATCTTCAAATGAGAAATATTAGGCTTCTTACTAGAAAACGTCTCTTTGGGTGTACTCATGCCAAGTACTCTATGAGGACAATGGTTTTGCAAATAAACCGCAGTGTTGCATGCTTCAGCCCACAAGTGTATGGGAAGGTCCTGATCATGCAACATCGCCCGTGCAACACCCATGATCGTTCTGTTCTTTCTCTCTGCGACCCCATTCTGCTGTGGGTTATGAGGTGCAATGAGCTATCTTCGAATTCCTTCTGCACTGCAAAAGTCTTTGAATTCGCCAAAGATGAATTCACCACCATTATCACTCCTTAGAGCTTTCACCTGCTACCCTGACTCTTTCTCAACCAGTGCCTTGAACTCACAGAACTTTGAGTATGTCTCGCTATTCTTCTGCATGAAGAAGATCCAACACTTATGAGAAAATTGATCAACAAATATCACATAATACTTGTGCTTTGCTGTCGAAGCTACTGAGAAAGGTCCACACACGTCTACGTGAATTCTCTCAAGGATCGTCGTGGCACGACTATCCTTCTCATGAAAGTGGTCTTCAAAAATTTTCCCAAATTATACCCCTTGCACTGATCTGACTACACAAGTGTACCCTTGGGAAGCCCGACAGAAATCTGCTACAAATTTTTCAAAGCACCATGGTGAAGATGGCCCAATCTCCTGTGCCACAATTCGCCCTCATCTCGGCTCACCACTCCTTCTGCTTTGCCTGCCATTGCTGCGCAACCATCTACCTGCAATTGATAAAGGTTCTTAACTCGAACCCCTATCCTCCGGGTTTCACCAGTTTCTTTACTGCACAGGAAAGCCTTTCCCTCGCTAAAAACAACATCATATCCCTTGTCTTCTAACATCGCCACAGAGATTAGATTCTTCTTCAATCCTGGAACATGCTTGACATCCTTCAAGATGAAAGGTTTTCCAGACTTCCTCTCAAAGGAAATGGTCTCGATACCAGTCGCACTGTATCTACCATCATCGCCCATCTCTATGTGCACTCCAAGATCCTTCTCATCCAGATCACTGAACAAATCTTTGTCTCTGGTCATATGGAAAGATGCACCACTGTCAAGAAACCACACTGATCCCATCACACTTGAAACCAAGAATGTGATCAGCGAAATATCTAGCTCAAACTGCGAGGCTAAGGGCTCTCCAGCTGCAGATCTAGCAGCCTGCTTATTTTTTTCTTTTGTGGAAAATTAGTGGCGTAATGTCCGTGTTGGTGACAGTGAAAGCACTTCACCTTGGACAAGTCCTGCTTCTTGACTTTTTCACCAGATTGAGAAGGATTTTTCTTTCCCTTCCCTTTCCTTGCTTTGGTAGCCAAAGTGAAATTTTCTTCATCTTCATTCTTCGATGAATATCCATCCCTGGTACCCCGCCTTATCTCCTCCTGCACAAGATCCGACCAAAGTCGCTTTCATCCCGGCAGTTTCTCCCAACCATTGACAGAGTCCTCGTAGCTATGCCAACTATTCGGAAGCCCAAGGAGAGGCAAGCTCACCAATTCCTCTTCATCTATAGTAACCCCCACACTTCCCAGCTCATCCCTGCACTAGAAAAACTTCGTGAAGTACTTGGGTATACTTTCACCTTTCTCCATTTTTATTTTTCTGAGCTTGTCTTTAAGCGCCAACTTCCTCTGGTCGCTTCTTCTTTGGAACAAGTCTGTCAAAGCTTTCCACATCAAGAATGGAGAAGCTTTACCATGAAGGTTGGACACTATGTGATCCTTCACACCTTCCAATAGAATCCTTCGACATTTTGCTGTCTTCTTTTCCCATGCGCCAAGTGCGGCCGCATCGCTAGAAGCAGGTTTTGGAATTTCTGCATCTATGAACTCCTTCAACCCATTATCATCCAGCACCGCCTCCATCCTATCCTTCCATGAAATATAATTTGAGCTGCCCTCAAGGGAATACTCCAATCACAATACGTTGAAAGACATTTCAATGAATTCTCAACTTCGACACCAAGAAAACACTGCAGCAAATTCGAATTCCACTGGCACAAAACTTAACCGCTTCAATAATTGCAATCTGCTCTGATCAATATCGCTCTGATACCATGTAGAAATTACATAACTTATGTGTTATATATCCAATATTCTCCTGATCACACACTTTTTAACTTCATGCACAATACATAATCTATTCCACCATTGATCATCACATGCGGAAATTAAATCAATTGCAATGCACACATGAAACCATAAAAATTCACACACATTAACACAATGATTTAACGGGAAAGCCTGAAGCTAAAAACCCCAAATATCTGTATATAATATATGTCATAGATATCATGTAACAATCCTCATACAAAGCTGATCATATCAAGCTCTCAGTACAATACAATCGCTACACACTAATAAGGTCCGATGTAGCAAATCCATGCACCGATCTCTGCCACTTGCTAGCCTGCCTCTACTGCACAATCCCTGCTGAAGAATGGATCTGAATGAACTCAAATCCACCTAGCTTGAACTGTGCAATCCTCATTGGCATCTCCACTGAGTGTTGGATGCATTCAATGCATCACTATTGTCACAATTGATAGTCTATCTTTCCCTTTCACCTATCTCTCCACTGGTCTCCACTGAAAATGCATGCACTTTAGTTAACTGATGTATTCTTCAGTTGGTTAATGAGTTATTATTTAGTGAATTAATTATTAATTAATTCACACCACTCTCACTAGTGTATCAATCAGTTAGACTAGATACAACTAGCTCAACTGAGTCTAACTGAGTTAAACTGAACACAATTCCATCAACTACTTCTATAACTCCACCAAACTCTATCACATGAGTTCTAACTGAAGTCCTCATGCATTAGCTCCAGTAAACCCTCAGGAATAGCGTAATTCCTCCTGTCAGCTACTGTGCCACATATGTGCACTTAACTGAAGTGCTCCAAGAGAATAAGATAATGTTTAGAGTCAAAATATTATTAAGAGCTAATAATATTCGACATATCTATTTTTAGATTGGCAATCTAAAAATAGATTCCGCCCAATATGTCTAAAAATATAAGTCCATCTATTTTTTCAACTTGACCAACCATCCACAAATAGCATCCTGCAACTCATAGAATATGATCGACATGTCTAAAAATATACATAGTCTAAAAATAGACTTTGTGCCAAAAATAGCCTATGGGCCCACTTAGTGAAGGCGATTCTTTTCACTAAGCTCATCATCTTGTTGAATCTCAACATATACTTTGTAGAAGCAGTTTCATCACCATTAGGAGGAATATTATACCCACTATCATCATTATCAACATAGTTAAGAAATTCATCAACATCATTGCCTGGAAAATATTCATTACCATCCTCACTTGAAGAAAAAATTTCACAAGAATCATTTGCGCTTTTGAATCCCTGACTCCGAAGAAATTCTTCATCGTCTTCATCCATGCTTTTGAATTCTTCCCTTGGAGGATTCAATTCTTCATCACCATGAGTGTATTTGAAATGCTCACTTAGAGAAAATGTATTATTAAGATATGTGCCTCTAAAATTATCATTTGCAAGAAACTCTTCATCCTCCCCTTCCTCAGTGGTGCTCTCATAATCCTTGGGATTAGGCCTAAGTGGAAGCTTTGAATCTATATTCAATAGAAATTATTCATCCCACCCCTCCCCTTCATTAGTGGTGCTCTTATAATCCTTAGCATTAGGATGAAGTGGAAATTTTGACTCTGGAAATTCATCCCCCCCTTCATCAGTGGTGCTCAGATAATCCTTAGGATTAGGACGAAGTGGATATTTTAACTCTAGAAATTCTTCATTCTCCTATTCATCAGTGGTGCTCGCATAATCCTTAGGATTAGGACGAAGTGGATATTTTGACTCTAGAAATTATTCATTCCCCTCTTCATCAATGGTGCTTGCACAATCCTTAGGATTAGGATGAAGTGGATATTTTGACTCTGGAAATTATTCATTCCCCTCTTCATCATTGGTGCTTGCATAATCCTTAGGATTAGGACAAAGTGGATATTTTAACTTTGAAAATTCTTCATTCCCCCCTTCATCAGTAGTGTTCGCATAATAGTTAGGATTATGACGAAGCAGATATTTTGATTCTGGAAATTCTTCATTCCCTTGTTCATCAGTGGTGCTCGCATAATCTTTAGGATTAGGACGAAGTGGATATTTTAACTTTGAAAATTCTTCATTTACCCCTTCATCAGTGGTGCTCACATAATCCTTAGGATTAGGACGAAGTGGATATTTTGACTCTAGAAATTCTTCACCCCCCCTTTCATCAGTGACGCCCTCATAATCCTTAGGATTAGGACGAAGTGAAAATTTTGACTCTGGAAATTATTCATCATGCCCTTCATCACTGGTACTCTCATAATCCTTAGGATTAAGACTAAGTAAAATAACTGACTCTCGATTTACAGAATTTTATTTTTGCTACCCTTCAACAATTTTGTTCTCATCATCCTTAGGATTACGACCAACTTGAAAATTTGACTCTCTATTCATGGTGAACGAACTCCTGTTATATTCATCAATATGAATAGAGTTGCGTGACAAAGATGTTGATGTTGCAGAAAGAAAAACTTCACTGTCAGAAGAACCCATGACTTTCAAAAGAAGATGTTGAATGATACAAATGCACTCTCTCCCAATTACAATATATAGCTTAGAGGCTGAAAATTTTCCTCTAAAATTCCCCCCTAAAAATTATCGCTAAAAGTTTTCCCTCCAAATCCCCCACCCCAAAAATTTTCGCTAAAATATTTCCCTCCAAAATTTTCGTTTGAAATATTTCCCTCCAAAATATTTGTCTAAAATGAATTTCAAAACATTTTACTAAATTGTTGGTCTTCAAATATTTCACCTTACTTTCTATTCAAAATATTCCTTTCATGCATTCCTTCCAAAGTAAAATAATTTTTTTATTTGAATGATTTAACATTGAATATGAATTGAAATAAATTTTTAAATTTTATGTTTTATTTTTTTGTCGACATTGAATAAAATTTAATATAAACCTATAATATTAACTACATATTAATTTTCTTAATTTTAATTTTAATCCCACATTCGCGAAATGCTAAAGCAATCACACAGTCTTTGCTATATAATAACAAATCATTGTTTCTATTCCTCACATCACATCAAGTCTTCTGGGTTTTGTTGGAGCAATTTTATGTAGGCATCGCGTTGGCATTGATAACAAATTGAATGAGAGTTTTTCGCATTTCAAAAGTTAGTTTTCCTTCTATTTATTCCAATTAAAGATGAATTTGGGGAGAATATGTTTTTTTTCTATGGTTTTTATGTTTGAAAACCCTATTTTTATTTGGGGAGAATATGTTTTTTTTCTATGGCTTTTATGTTCAAGAACCTTATTTTTTTATTTTTTATAGCAAAGAAAATGGAAAAAAAAAAAACTCAATTTTTTAGTGTTTTTAAGAAAAAAATTTAGAATTTTTTTCCTTTTTAGAGTTGTTGGGTTCCTCCACAAAACAATAAACTAAAAAACAACCATGACATCAAAAAACAGTTATATTTATGTTATTTTTATTTTTTCTAAAAGTGCAATCATTTTATTGTTATTTTTTAAATCGCATTAGATATTTTTTTTGTTTTTTGTTTTTTGTTTTGTTTTGTTTTGTTTTTTTTGTTTTTAATTTAAAGAAAATAAAGATCTGTTTTTTATAAAAAAAAATTTGTTATATATGTGTGTGTGTGTGTGTGTGTGCGCGAGTGTGTTTTTTATTAGTTTTTATTAAACAAATGTTTTTTATTATTATAAATATAGTTTGAAATTTAAAAAAACAATTTAATTAAAAAAATAATATTAAGTTTTTTTTTTAAATATTAAAATAAAAATAAAATAAAAAAATTTTAATTTTAAAAAAACTTTAATTTTAATTTTAATTTTTTTTAATATAAATTGAATTTTAAAATTTAAAATTTATTTAATTTTAAATATTTTTTTTTAAACTTAAATTTTTATTTTTTTATTATTATTTAATTTTATAATTAAATTTATTATTATTATTATTATTTTTTTTTACCACCTAGCCAAGAGTTAGAGGCCGGCTGGGCGACACCGTGAAGTGTTTCCTGGTCGACCCCCGACTAGCGGTAATTTTTTTTCTTTTTTTTAATGTTTAACATTTAAAAATTTAAAAATTTAAAAATAATTTTTTTGTGTTTAAACATTAAAAATTTTAAAATTAAATTTATTGGTTTTAAATTAAAAAAACAATTAATATTAAAGTTTCTTTTAAATTATTTTATTTTATTTTATTTTATTTTTAACTTAAAAAAAACTTAATATTAAAACATTTTTAACTTTAAATTGTTTTTTTTTTTTTTTTTTTTTTTTAAATTAACAAAAAAAAAAGCCTTCACAAGAATATATGTTTCAAATTATTTTTTATATACAAAAAAAACCTTTACATTAAAAACTTTTTAATTTTTAAAATGTATTAAAAAAATGTTATATATATATATATATATATATATATATATATATATATATACTTTAAAATGTTTTTCTTTTAAATTAAAAAAATGCTTTTATAATTTTAAAAATATATATTTATATAGTTAATTTTATTTTTTAATTTAAATTTATATAGTTTTACATATATATATATATATATATATATATTTAATAGACATTCATTTTTGATTAATTTTAAATTTATATTGGTAAGCTTAAAAAAATAATTGATTAATTAAGATATGTGTTTTCTCAGTAACATATACATATATATATACATACATATATACATATATATATATATATATATATATATATATATATATATATATATATATATATATATATATATTGCTTTTTATCAGGAAGATGGCATAAAAAAATATTTTTGTGAATGTTTTCTGGACCAAGGGAAACAACTGCCAAATCTGAAGTTGCAACTGGATGCACTATGGATAATGTTGGACGCAATAAGGATATTGATGTACACACTATGCATATTGTTGAAGACACAAAAAATAAAAAAAGTAATAAAAGTCAAGCAAGTGACCCACCAATTTCATTAAAGCTTTTTTCTGAATGGAAGAATGTAGAGGAAATAAATAAATTGATTTTTCATGGTATCTTGTAGATAATGAAATGGATGATGATCTACATATCTATTTGATTCATGGTATGATTCAATTATTTGAATCATATTAGGTGATGGGCAAGTACGAGACATGTTTGGTGCCGAATACAAACACGATTTAAGTTCTTGCAAGAATGGCTAATAAATGTGAAAAGGTTTGATATCGTCTGTCAAATGTCAAGTATGACACAAATGAAACATCTACAAAGTTGTCTACAGAAATGGTAAACAACATTGCAAATAACATGTAAGTATGCTTATTTATATTTGTGTTATGCATTATTGTAAGGATCATTCAATTTTTTTATAAATGATTGATCATTGACATGTTTTATTTTGTTTCATATGATTTTCTTGAGCCTCTTTCAAACATGTTTGAGGGTATTTATTATATAGAGCCAAATGTTATGACTGTGATCAAGAATTTACACACAGACACAAAAGAAGAAAGGAGAATGAAGCAAAGATCAATAGCTCGCGACATTGCAATAGTACAAAGAGGGGATCAACCAAGACTCACTAAGTTGGGTCAATCTAGTAAACCTAAACATATTGGTTTGAAAATGTGGAAGACGAAGTTGAAAATTATGCTAGAATTAGTGAGGAGGAGATTAGAACTATTGTGCAAAAGGAGAAAACAAATCAAACACCAAAAATAAAAATGGCCAAAGATGTCTCTCTTCTACCTAACGATGAAGAGCTTTTTTATAAAAAAAAGGACACGTTAACTGATAAGAAGAAGAAATAAAATTTTGGTCAACCTATAAAAGTCATGAGCAGCAATGAAGAACAAATTGAAATCTGTAAAGGAAGAAGAGAAATAATAACACCAGGTGCTGAGTTGGAGGATGACATTATTAAAACAAAACAAAATTCCATTCGATCTAAGTTGAGGAAGAATAAATTAATTTGTGGCTGCCAAACGTTTGAGCTTAATGTAAGCCAATTTTATAGGCTATATGAAGGCCAATCTCAATATCAAATTAGAAACGCACATCACCTACATGTTCATAACCTGAAAACATTGTTCAGGTTCAATCCATATGTGCATGTGGTGGATTATGTGGTTCTTGTTGATCCACATTAGGTTCGTAACAAACAAGGATTTGACAACTTGACACAATGTTTTGATTATAAATATTATGTAATTGGAGGGAACCATTCGGTAGAGGCTAAAAGATAATTGATTGAGGAATATCCCAATAACTACCTCTTTAAAATAGTGAAATGCATCATTTACGTTGGTTTAACATAAACAAAATCAAAGTTATTGGCATGAGATCATAATGCAGATAATGGGTATAGAATGAATATGAATTTCATCCAAAGGGTCAGATTTATTCATAATGCATTCATAGAAAATTGTGGTGGGGATAAGGCAAAAGTTAGTCTAACCTTTCAAAAGGAATGTTTCAATGGAAACAAGTTATCAAATTGATGACAAAATAAAATCAAAATATGGAAAAATGCATTCAAATATATTCAGAAGCATGGATAACATTTTTCAACTGGCATTTAGAACTGGGGAGGTATGGGAATTGATTGATGAGATTTTTGAGCAGTGGGAGAATATTTCCATAAAATATCAGAAGGTTAAAAAGAGTAAACACATAATATGTACCAACAGTAATAGAGGTCTAGAAATGAAGCAACTTCCAGAAGATATGACTATCACACCTTGGAGAACAATGCAAGGAGTGAAGGATGAGAAACTAGTCAAATTATTACTATCTAGTGTGAAGTCAGGGAATTATCAATGGATAAAATGTGCGTAGAATTTCAAAAGTAATTTTGTTGAATTATTTCTACTTTTCCTTTGATTATAATTTTCTTTTAAATAAAACATAATGCTATTGATAGAATTTGTTATACATATCACTATATTAACAATTTTAACTATATTTATTCAGTCATAAGATTTATATGAAAATATAAGAGCATATGGTTAAAATGTTGAATGAAGACAATTGAGATGATGTTGTGTGCCACTACCTAAAATCAAGTTCTACAACAATACTTAATTTTTTTTTATATTGCATTCAATAAGGTATGTTGATTTATACATTCATTTTATTCATATGTAAACTATTTTTATTTTATTACTTACACACACACACACACATATATATATGTCATTCAATATGTCGAAGAAGGATGGAAACATAGTACCAGATACTTTCAAAAATTGTATTGAAAAAATTAAGTTGGAAAAAATGAGAAAGCAACGTCTTATGAATGTTGAACTTGATCATACTCTTAATCATTTCATTTGTAATGAGCTCGATAATATCCAATATCAAATAATACAAGGTGATTGTGAAGACAATGCAAAATTCATACCTAAACAGGAATATGCCCTAGTTATTGTAGATACTCCTCATGGTTTCAGTTTCCCATACATTGAATATGATAGTGAACCATATACTTATCAAGATTTTAGTAAAGTGGTTATGGGTTTTCAAGAAGTCACAACATCACCGTTTTGGAGATTTGTGACATTTCATTTAGACACACAGTTTGCAATGTTATTAACAAGCTTCAAGGGAAAAAAAACTCAAGGATGCAACTCACATGGTAAGACATTGAAATTGTATGTTTGATTACTGTTAATTTTTTTTATTTATGTACAATTAAATTTTACAATGTTGTGTTACAAGCAGAAGTCAAATTTTGTTTCTTCCGAAGATCAGCCTATTATAAATGATTGTGAGTTCATCCATGTTGAGTGTTGGAAAAAAGAGGATAGCTATAAGCATATTCTCCTGAATAGAGTAGATGGGAAGAGTCATAGTCAAGTACTGGTTCATGATGTTGTTGTAAGAAAACTAAAATATGAGGATAAAGATGCAAAATGAGATATAGTTAACATTTATCAAAAACCGCAAACATTGATTAACTATCTTATAGATATATGTTCAAATGAAGGAGATTGGGTTTTGGATTTATTCTCAGGTTCAAGTAAGTTTTATTATATAAAATTGAATTTAAATATTTATTTTTTGTTTTTTATGTATTTATACTAATTTTCTTAATTATTTCTTTTGTGCTTGATGAGTAGGTACAACACTAGCATGTTTCCTAAAAAAGGGAATAAATTGCATTGCCATTGAGAAAGACCCAATGTAATGAAACTTTATTCAACAAAGAATTAATGCTGTTCAATTTCTTCCAGATGAAATGCAAGACTTTGGTTTGAGGAAAGGGGATTTTAATGAATCACATGTGGCAAAAAAAGCAAAGAAACATCAACCACCATTATACGAAATGATTGGAAAAGGACACTTTGGAAGATTTGTAGACATGAAAGATCCATTATAAGATGAAAATGACCAAATTGAAGTAGAAAATGTTGCGGAAGAAGACATTAATGATGTTCTAAAAGATGTTGAACATGGGTTAGTTGATACTATTGATGAGATTTAATTTATGCTTGCAAATAAAACTCAGTTTTGAGAGCTATTAATAAGTTTTACTTGCAATGTTTAGACTTTGATATTTTATGAGAAGAATCCTTATTTTTTGCAAAAAAACCTATGATTACAATTAATTTTTGACATAAAATTCATTAAAAATGCTAGTTTCTTAATTTTTTTTGTTAAGGTTTTCCCAAAAAAATACTTTATTTAACATGTTTTTTTAACAAAAAGTCTCAAAATGTGTATTTTTTTCATTGTATTTATATTGAAAATGTGTATTTTTTTCATATGGTTAAAAATATTAGTTTTTAGCGACAATTATTTGATGTGCATTGAAATATTAATTAACAATACACAAACATATATAAAATCCAAACTTTAAAATATTGACCCTTTTTTTAATTTTTTAACTATGTGAAAAAATGAAGATTTCATTACAATTTTATTTTTTTTTAGATTAAAAAAAAACAAGTACATAAATGCACTTAAAATTAAACATCTCACTGAAGAAGAAGACATTAGAAAATGTATAGTGTCAAAATCAGCCCTCTAAAAAAAAGTGGGTAATTATGCACCACCACTATTCAAAATCAACATGAAAATCATGACATTAAAAAAATATAAATAAAATTAAAAATAAAAAAAATAAAGTGCCAAAAAAATGCTCTAGAAAAAGGGTGATTCTGCATCACCACTTTTCAAAATCGAGTGTTTTTTTTGCTCCCTCAAAAAAGTAGGTACCATGCAACTTTCCTATTTGATCGATAACTATGTTTTCCTCTTCCTGTGAGTTCAATTGCAATTCCCACATCCCTAGTTCAGCATACATGCATCCACATCACACTATATCGTGTTCGTATTTCATTGCCAATTGCAACTCCCTTGCTGAATCATCTCTCATCTATCTATCTTGTTGGATCTTTCCAATTGGCATTTTTCCTTGACTGAATCCATGTTTGTCCCTTTTGCATTGACCATCCAATACGTTCCATGAGGATAGAGGTGGTATCGGGCTTTTCCTCCATCTAGGAAGTCCATACTCCACCTCCTTGCCTGCTATGGAGGCCATTAAAATCAGTCAGAAAACTAGTGGCATATTAAATGAACAAATTGAGTTAAATCACTTCCCAAGCAACATATCCTCCTTCAACTCTGAATTTGTGTCTGTTCCTCCAACCTACTCATTTTGTTTACATTTCCATAATATTTACATGATTTAAAATTCATAGTGATAATTACAAATTGGGTAGCAAAAGAGGGTTGTTACATAAAGAAACATTTATGTTATCTTTGCACTTAAGCGAATCATAAATTTAGTAATACTTAATTTTATCTTCATTTTTTAAACATTTTTAAGAACATAGCCTTCTAAATTTGTTAGCATTGTTAGGAATTTGCAAAATTGGTTTTTTATTAAGTTAGTTTTTTGTTTTGTTTTGTTATATCACTAGATTTAGCTGGCTTAAATGGATTTAAAGTGAATGGTACTTATTACTACTTGTTCTCATTGAATACGTAAAACGTGGAAAATCAAACTCCTTAATTATATTATCTTTCAAATAAAAACCAATATTATAAATATTTATATTTTGGTTTCTGTCACTATTTCAGAGTATGCTTGAAGCAAAATATAAGTATTCTATAGGTACAAAATGTAGAAATTTATAAACATAATAATGTATTTCCGGATTCTCCTGTTCTAACAAATTTAATCTTATGTTTTTTTTTCAACGAGGGGAAAGCTCATGGGAAACCCGGGCGTACTTCCCCATAATTTCTTGATGGTACGCGCGGTAAACCGTTCGGCGGACTTTCGACGCCTGACCCCAAAGGACTCAAGGATCGAACCCGTGACCTCCCTCAACGGAGAGGACCACGTATTGGCTCACTACCACTTGAGCTGACCCTTGGGGCTAAATTTAATCTTATGTTAAATACATAATCCTTCCACTTAATTATTTGGGAAATTAAATTTCCAATTGCAAAACACATATGAAGCAAATCAATCGCACATAACAAGATGTTTTTCCGGGAAAGCTTAAAGCTAAAAACCCCAACTATCATATATTATGTATATCATGGAATCACGAAACTATCTCATACAAAGCTCAGCTCATAGAGCTCTCAGTACAATCAACAATCGTCACACACTGTCATGCAGAAATTTTCATATCTATGCTCCAATTTCTTGCCTCCTGACAACCTGCCTCCATTGCAAAATCCCTGTTGAAGAAGAACCTTGAATGAGTTCGACCTTACCTTGCCTTGACTGCGCAATACTCATAGGAATCTCCAATGTGTGTGTGGATGCAGTGAATGCTCCACTATAGTCACAACCAAAATTCCATCTCACCCTTTCATCTATCTCTCCACTGGGTATCAATTGGATCTA
This sequence comes from Pinus albicaulis, assembly GCA_034641835.2. Lineage (NCBI taxonomy): Eukaryota > Viridiplantae > Streptophyta > Pinopsida > Pinales > Pinaceae > Pinus > Pinus albicaulis. The sequence goes on from CM076574.1 coordinate 589,010,431, forward strand.
CCATGCAAGTAGTTAACTGCTGTATTTGTTCAACTGCAAGTAAGACATTACTTTTGAATTAATTAAATAATTAATTCACTCATCTATCACTAGTGTATGTTCAGTTACAACTAGAACAACTGAGTTTAACTCACTGAACTGAGTTAAATTAAATAACAACTCACATAACTACTCTTCCAACTCTGTTACAACTTGCCATAATCAGTTATAACGAAGTCCTCCATGCATGAGTCACCAACCACCCTAGGAATTGCATAATTCCTTCAACCCACTGATGTGCCACATCTGTTCATTGAAATAAAGTGCTCCAATAGAATAAGTTACTATTTATTGTCTGATTATTATTAAGGGTTAATAATAATCAACATGCATTCTATTTTTAGATTAGCGATATATAAATAGACTCCGACCATCTTATAAAAATAGAAACTCATCTAAAGATAGAATTTTCTCAATGATCTAGAATCAACAACCTGCAAATTTTAGAATATGCTCTCCATTATAAAAATAGACATACACCTAAAAAATAGCCCGCAGGCCCCACTTAGTGAAGGTGCTTAATTTTCACTAAGATCAAGGATGATGTTTCCAGATGCCACTTTCACAGTTTCGTGTTGCAATATTCAACACAAAATTTAACTTATATATTACATTGTGCTCATGAATATGATTTAAGATGAATTACTACATTTTTTACTCTCTATATCGACCCTCAGATTCAGAGAATTGAAGGTAAGAGAACTGTGACAATCACATGAAATAGACCACGTTCTATTTCATGTGATTATTACTGAAAGAATTCTGCTAATTTACATTAAATCTTCTCAACTTTCTAAGAACTTGTTTGATGTATGATATAATGATTGATATTTTATATTGGTTGGTCATATTAATTGGGTGAAGTACAACGATAAAATCAATAGTGATATTTTTTAGAGTAGTTATTGGTAGAAAAGGGCAGTGGGGGGAAATTCCAGCGATATAATATTTTTTGGTATGCTCATTTTGATCCTTAGATTTGCATGTTAAGTTCTCAAAAACCATATCTAAATTTAGGAAGACATATTTTCAAATTTATCTTGAGACATTTTCTTAATTTTTTTTTTTTCTCATGATTGGGCATCTTTTAAATATCTTATCTTCATATTTTAAATATAAGAGAAAATGACTATTTGGTAGAAGGTCTGACATATTAGTTTATTGAGCAAATTGAGTTATAGAGTCAAAACCCACATCATAAAAGAAAATCAATCATCTTTATGAAATGGATAGTTATGATTATTAATAGACGTGTTGGTTACTCTTAAGTCAAATGTTGATTTCGATCATCGATGGTCTTAGCCACAAATTCAATGATTGAATTAATTGATTTTGTGTTTGATCCCTATGATGACATAAATATACAATATAATTAATATTAGGTAGATGTGATAGTTTCCATTGTATATGATGTAATTGATATTAATTATAGTGGTCTAGGAAGCATTAAAGCAACAAGAGACATCCAAACTCAATTTTAGTGGTTTAAGGAGTGTTGCGAGATATATAAGTTATAACATAAGTTGGACTTAGAATTGAACAATGATTTTATTAATCCTACCCACAATCTAGTAGACTATATATCTACATTGGAATAAATCCATGCATATTAAGAAATGGGTAAATTCATCATAAAACTCAACACATTCCACACCCCGAGACCACAGTTTTAGCTCATATAATCTATATACTAAATATCAAAACATGTTTCAATACCCACGCATGGTTTCCTTAATATTGTAGATAACAGTTTGACTAGAATTGGCATGTCTCTATTCAACATACACATAGAAGGATATTAGAATAACTAAATTTTGGTTTTGAAAGGTCATTTTCATCAGTTAACTAAGCTTCAAACTATTCTTTAGTATTGTGTTGTTCATTATCAATTTTCTTGGATATTAGGTAATTAGGATTAATTTCTAGCAACAAATTGGTCATATATTCATTCAATTTTGAAAGTCATTTCACATTTTTTCATTGGAAAGGTTAATGAATTTCTCATTGTGTGATTTGGGAATATGAACTTAGAGTAGTGTTGTAGCTTCTACAACACCCTCCAAAATTTCGTCCTTTTAAAATTTTTGAGCCCCTAACATTTTGAAAAAGTAGAGGTAAGCCCAAGTTCACTCTTTCAAAATCTCAAGTCGCAAAGTCACAAAAATGGTCAAACCAAACCTTTGCGACATTGCGACCTTGCGACCCCTAAGGTCGCGAAGTTGCAAGGCCACACATTATCCAGAAACCAAAGAATGACGATCTTACGACCCCCAGGTCACGAGTTCACAGAGTCGCAAGGTTTCATCTCTCATCAACTAAACTCATTTGCGACCTTGGGACCCTCATTTATTTTCCACACGTGCGACCCTTTTATAAAGAGAAGGGTCGCATAGGTCGCATTAGACCTAGTGACGGAGAAATAAAACGCCTCTGACAAGCCAGTTGGAGTGTGTTTTTCCCCGGTAAGTTGCCTAATCCTCCTACTGTTTCCTCTTTTTTTTTATTGTTGCCTCCATTACCCTCACCTTGGCCTATTTTAAACTCAACCTAGCTTCTGTTTAAACCTTCCATGAATCCTATTGTTATATCTTTCTCCTCCCCATAGCTTGAATTCCCTATGTACCTCCTCTAGGAAGCTTCCTTGCATCAGTCTGTTCAGGTTCCCTTTCCAGCCCTTTCCAATGAGGAACTTCATGCATGCTTTCCACTTGATGTGTTTCCTTACCTCCTTTTTTTGATTAAAAGCAAGCGAAAGGTTTTCAGTGCCATGTAACCCTTCTACTGAGCCCTAGAGCGACCCCGCGACTCCGCGAAATCGCAACCTGGTGACCTCGGTCACTAAGTCGTAGGGTTGCTTGGTCGCATATCCGTGAAAGTTTAAAGTGACACGAATTCATGACTTAGCGACCTTGTGACCTGGTCGCAAGGTCACATTTCCATGAAGATCTAAACCAGTGCAACTTCGCGACTCAGCGACCTCGCGACCTAGGTTGCAAGTTGCCAGGTCACAGGTTCATCCATTTTCTTGAAAAATAGTTGAGCAGAGATAGGAGCAGCCCAAGTATCTATAAATATGACATATGTCTTATCGTGGGATTGTTTCATGAATATGCCAGGGAACCTCGACGCCGAGCTAGAGTGCGTATCCATCTCATCGACCTCAAGTGATATGGGGCCTCCAGCAGTTCGGAAAAGGAACAAAAGCCCTGAGATAGAAATCTCGAAGGAAGAAATACCTCTTTCTCTCCCCCTATCTATGGAGATACCGCTTGCACATTCGGCAAAGGGGACAGTATGAGTTGATATTAGGTGTACCAAGAATTCACAAAGCCTTAATTTCCAGAGGACCTCCTAGGCCGACATGTGTATGTTAAAGTTAAGAGATCCAAGCTGCACTATGCAGGGGCCAATCTGCCTATATTCTCATGTGCAGAGCTGATCGAGTGGATCCTGGAAAAGGTCGACCCTAATATCTGGGTTATTCGAGATCATGCCGGGAAATCATTCACAAATATGAATGGACAAGATGTAGAATTCTATTATGTGTTTCCCACCCGAGAATGGACCTTCACCAAGGAATGGGCCACCACTCATGCAGTTCCCATACCTGAGACCTTAAGAGGATGGTGGGAGGAACCAGAAAAATTCAAGCTCAAAAAGGACTAGAAATATCCGACAGTAGGTCTCAGGAAGGTCTACAAGCTCGTGGTGGCAATGTTATGTAGGATGTACGGCTGCCTATATGCCACCACCTTCAACGACACTTGGGTTTCTCTTATGTACGCTGTCACTGTATACCACACCTGCTTCAATTGGGCCAACTTGATAATGGCATCCCTCAAATCAAACATATCTTCAGCACTAGCGCCTGATGAAGGGTATGCATCGGAATTTTATATGGCCTCCTATCTTTTGGATGTAGTATGTGCAAGGTTCCATTTTGAGGGGTGGGCACACAACTAGGATCTAGAGCATGGCGGTCCAATTCACAAGGAATTTTGGGTGTTCTAGGACTCCAAATATAAGCAAGATATGTTGTTAATCTCGCAGAGCTTCATCCCCGCACTCTACAGAAAAATGTTTAGCAAAGACACTCCGTGCATGTCTGGGTGGGCCATGGAGACAATAACCCGAGTGGCTAACTGGTTTCCTGTCATGGATAGAACCTTTATCCGAGTCTTTGGGTCGCTCAAGGCTCCTCACGCATTGCCCCAGTTCATCACCAACAAACTGCTCCTCCAAGAAAAATGTTACCATATGTCAGGCGATTTTCAAAGGTTCTCACCAAGGGTAAGAAGAAGCCATGGCCCACTCTGCCTCTCACTATCGGTGCCTACACAGTTAAATATTTCAGGGAAGTAGAGGCTGAGGCTGAGCAAGTCAAAGGATTTTGTCTACCTCCCGTGTCACACCGGATGTATGATCCTGAAAGGATCATCCCCTCCTATTGCAAATGGGCCAAATTTAAATGGAGCTACTAGCATAATAAATGCCAAGATAGAATCAAGAACTGGTACAACAAAGATAGGGAGGCTGCTCCAGAGGAATCAACCGATCAGGAAGATCAAGACAATAAAAATTTAGAGGAAAGAATCCATACGCTGGGAGGAGCCTCATCTTCCAAAGCTAAGAAGAAAAGGACCGGTACCGGCCATAACCCTTCTGCCTAGCGAAGAGAAAATGAGGCTAAAACTCAGCAAGAAGCTGAGGAGAAGGAAAAGGAAGAGGAGGATAAAAAAAATAAAAACTGAAAGAAAAACAAAGAAAGAATCAGGCGAAAGAAACCCACAAGAAAAGGGAAGAAGAACAAGGGAGGAAAGAAGAGGAAGAAAAGGCAGAAGCTGAGCGCCAGCTAAAGATAATGCAAGATAAAGTAGAAGCGGAGCACCAACTAAAGGAATATCAATATAGAGTAGAATCTAAGTTCCAGCTAAAGGAAGATCAAGATAAAGCAGAAGTTGAGCGCCAGCTAAAGGAAGAACAAGATAGAGTAGAAGCAGAGAAAAAGAGGAGGGAGGAAGAAAGTTAGAAGTCAAGGGAAGATTCCTCCAAGGGAGCCAAAGGAAGCAAGACACCTCCTCCAGAGACAGAGAAATAGATGGATCTGCCACACATTGAGGTCCCCTAGACAACTCCTGCAACCAATGTGCGCTTTGCTCTCTCAAAATTGGGTACCTCCGAGGATCAAGATGAGGAAGTGTTTGATTTGACAAGACTTACCTATGATGAGTTCACACACAAGATCAGGCACGAGAAGAGAAGATTCTTAGCACGAAACCCTGTTTCACCCCTTACAGCCACCACAGAGAAGGATATAGTCTTGGATATCAGGACCAACCTAGTTATGATCGCATCAGCTGGCACCACTTTTGTAGCAACCACAGAGGAAAATGTAAGCAGAATGAGTAGAGAGATCCTGTCCCTCAGAATAGACTACATGCCTCCAAACAAAAGACAGCTAAGTCGGAACAAGAAAAGAAGGTGCTAGAAGAAGAATTCCAACAACTTCAAGTTAAGAATGCCCCTACTAATGAAGTGCCACTCACTATTCAAGGAGAGCTAGTCACTTTGGAGGCCACCATGAAGCAGGTATATGAAGAAATGTTCACAATAAAACAAATCGTCGTGCCGCTACTAAAAGCACAGGCAGAAACCAAGAGGAGGAACACACAGCTAAAGGAAGCCTCTACTGCCTTGGACAAAATACTAGAATGGTCGAACATGTGTCGACAAGCTCCAGACACCATGCCTAGAAAATATTGGATTGACACCCAAAATGAAAAGGTTCAAATCTGGATAAAGGTACAATCCAAAGAGAAATTGATCAAATATTTGGAGAAATAAATGTCCGCATATGAACATTTGATTAGTGGCATTGACTCAATGGCTGAAGTACACCACATTCCTTCCTTGGGTGCACTGGGCGAAGAGAAAACGTGGGAAGAAGTCACCAAAGATATTCAAGAATTTCTATAACCCATAAGGCAAGCAGCTACCTCTCGAGACCTGCCGACATCACAAGAAAACCTTGTTCAATTCGTTGTGACACTGGTCCAAATCTATACCAAACTAGCCTCCTTGTCGAACTAGATCACGATCAAGAGAGACACTTTGATTCCAAATGCTCTTGAGTGTCTTCACAGGTTGAGAGAAGATACGCCTCAGTTCTCCCTAGTGACTGTAGATTACTGAGAATGGCAAAGTTACCTCAAGGAACAACAAAAGGTATATGTCCCTGATCTCGCCATCACCCGACTGCTTCCATGACCAAGTCACATATTGCAGCAAACATAAGAGGTCGCAGGTCGCAACAGGCAAGGGGTCGCAGGTCACAATAGGAAAGGGGTCGTAGGTCACAAACAAGGCTAAGGTCGCAAGTCACAAATTCCCTCAAGTCGCAGAGTATGTCAACGGTCAGGAAGGTGAAGAGTCAGGGATACCCAAGGGTCAATTTTTTTCTATAAATACTCCCTTCGGGAAATTATAAAGGATCTTTTTTTTTGCGACTCCAACGTAGCAAAGAGAACTGTATAGCATTGAATACATGTTTCTAAGAATGAATACAAATACTTGTGTTGATTCCACTCTTGGATCTGATGAGAACCAATGTGGTTAACACTATGAATATTTTTTCTTATGTATCTGATATCTTATGATTAATTAATTTGTGTTTTCTGCTTATATTATTTATACATTTTAGCTCACTAAATGTGTTAATGATGTTAGGTTGTTTATTTAGGAGATGTTAGCAACTCTGTTACTAACATTTATCTTATCTCTTGAGACCGCTTAAGGAAGTGAAGGGTGCTCTAACCTTAAAGAACTGTTTCTTCTGTGGTTTGAACAACTTTTACAAGCATGACCCTAATGATGTGCTGTTAACAACATTTCCTTTGGCTACATGCTTTAACTCATCTTGCTATTTGTAGTGTTTTATGTTCATTGAGACTCATCAACCATTTGTCTTGTACCATACAAATAATCGTGTGTTCATAGGACTGCAGGGCTTATTTGTGTCCAAGAAAAAGGATTATTTAGCGATACCTGGACCCACACCTCAGACGGGATCCCTATCACGAACGGTTTAGAGTCTAATCAGGACTTTTTACTCGGGATATCCCTTATTGTTGGCCAGACATTTTTTCTCGTCAACAGATTTGGCGCTAGAAGGAGGGACTGAATGGCAGGCTCCCAACACACAAGAAACATTCTGTTGCAAACCCTACAGGGGGAAATCATGTACAAAAACACTGGTCCACCACCCCCTAAACATTCTCTTGAAGAAGAACCCCCTTTCTACGAGATGACCTCTGACCAGCTAAGGGCCTTGCGCCCAATCACCCATGAACTCATCAGAGGCTTACAAAACATCCCAGCCACTGGTTCCTTGGCCAACCCTCGAACTCCTGTAGCCAACCAGACTCGCTAGGGAGCCCTAGTCAATTCCATACCTCAACTGGTAGGTCTCAAGATAGAATATTATGCTGATGCATTAGAGCGTAATTCGGTAGAGCCCCCCGATAGTCCCCGAGGGAATGAGGGAGGCAGCCCAAAAATCACCGAAACCCAACCTGACCAACCTATGGACAATGACGCTCAAGAAAATAACCAGCCTGAGGGCACAACTGGGAGGGATAGGGAAATAGGGGCCAGGGTGATAGAGGCCGTGGGCAAGGTCAAAATATGGGAAATCCTCACCACATCCGAAACCAAAACAGGTTCCCTTTCCTTTATAACTGGCGAAACAATAGAAATGTAGGGAACCGCAAGAGAAATCAGGACATGCACTCCCATCATTAAGGAAAAGTGTCCAGATCAGGTATAGGGAGCGAATCTGAAAGTGAAATTGAGCATTTTTAAGTACCGTGCCACCAGTAGGCTAGGTGTGTGCAGCCGCTGGTTTGGATGGCATAATCTCCCTTAGCTCTCCATGGTCCCCTCTATGACATGCCCCGACACCCTGAGAAGAAAATCGCCAATTTCGACCCCGAAAAGGGTACGTTGGTCGAAGATCACATAAGCAAATTTTACCTGGCCTTACAAATGATGAGGGTACATTCTGAAGATGTAGCATGCGGGCTTTTTCCTCATAATTTAGAGAATAAAGCTGCTACATGGTACTGGTCCCTCCCTATTGCTTCCATTTCTTCCTGGAAGAAATTTCGCCGTACTTTCCTTCAAAAATTTTCTGAAGAAAAAAATCATTCTATGCTTCTCACAGAGCTTAGTACTTTGAAATGTTAGAATAAGGAGAAATTCAAAGACTTCAATCAACGCTTCGCTACTATATTGAACAATTTCCCATCGAATATGGCCTTAGATGATTCCATCACCGTTGACTACTACACATGGGTTCTCCCTCAGGATATTGCCGTGTTCGTGAAATGTGAAGCTAGAGCTACCCTAGTGGAAAATTACACCACCACACTCGTTGTCGAAAGGGACATGCTATCGACAGGAGCCATCGACCATGATGGCTTGGATGATCAAAAGCCTGCCACAAAGAGAGTCCAATCCTCAAACTATAAATTCAGAGACAAAGACAAAGACCCTTTTGATTTCGAAAGTATCACGAAGTCCCTCAAGCTATTAACCAATGAAGTCTCTGATCTAAAGAGGAAGAACAATGACTTTGTCTCAGGTGCTAAAATGAAGAAACCTTTCTTCAGGAGGAATAACCCCACTGTTAACCGGCCTCCGTCAAGCTCGAGTGCTGGCCTCAATGTTGAAGAAATCGGCAAGGATAATTTTTGTTCTTTCCATAAAGCCTCCCACTTAGAGAAAAATTTCCCCCAATGGATCAATAGCATGAATGTTGTGGTGAATCAACTTCTAGAAGACCAGACCCTGGGAGATTTAGAGGAGTAGGGTATTTTAGACAACGAGGAAGCCTCTCCCCCGGATGAGGATATGGGTTCCACTGTCCTTACTTTTGAGGTTGTTTGCAGGGAAATTCCCCCTTCCACAACTGAAATAAACATGGCTGATGACCCTAAATCCAAACCCCGTCGAAACTATGGCTTGAGGAGCAAAGGCCTGGTCCCTGAGTAGTCCTTCAAGGAAAAGAGAAAAGCTTTCTTAAGGAAAATCCTACCACCAAACACAGAGAAACAAACCAAGACTCCTTAGAAATTTAGCCCCACCAATCCCTGAGTAAGCCCAAAGGCTAAATCTTCATCAGTTTCTCCAAAAGCCTCCATCGAACTTATCTCACACAAAAAATCTGGGTATAACATTACAGATGATATGAAGAAAACTCAGGCCAATATTTCTCTCTATGAACTCGCTCGCATTGCTAACCAGCGAGAGCTTATCCTCAAAGCATTTTCCGACCTACCGAGGACCAAACGCGTGAGTACCACATCTACCCAAGCTGCTGCTAGTCCCCAGTCCACCGTGAATGCTGTTAACAAAAACTCCAGGGAATCCACAACACCTTTCCTTCTATCCTTCGAGATCTTCAACTTCAATGTCCATAATTTCCTCGTCGATTCTGGTGCATCCACAAATGTTATGCCCTTGTCTTTATGCAAGAAGTTAAGCATCCGCCCTGAGAAAAATGATGCCAAGATCATTCAACTCGATAGATCTCAGGTTCCTTCAGTAGGTGAATTTAATAATCTCATTATCCACTTATCCTCTGATTCTAGGGTGCATCAGTGCATTGACATAGTGATTGTGGATATCCCCGAGGCCTATGGCCTTGTTTTGAGCAGAGATTGGTCTAGCAAGTTGCAAGGATAATTTGCCACTGATTGGTCTCACCTGTGGCTCCCTTACAAGGACATGAACAATAAAATCCGGGTCGAAAGTCAGCCTTACATGAAACACACAGTGACCGACCTAGACGCAACTAACAAACCAGTCAGTTTCGCGCAAGAGGAGCTCGATATGTGTTTCTTAGAATCCATTTTTTGGATCACTCAAGACGTCCAGTCTGAGATATTTTTGCTCAGATAGCCTTGTCAAATCAAAAGATGAAATGTGGAACTTGTAGTACGACAGTTCCAAAACCCATGATGGGGCTGGCGTGGGCTGTATTCTGTTGGACCCTCAGAGGAACAAGTTTCTAATTTCCTTCCGGCTAGAGTTACAGTGCATGAATAATACAGCCGAGTATGAAACATTGCTGCTCAGGCTCAAAAAGGCCATAGATCTAAAAATTCGTTGTTTAAAGGTAATTGGAGACTCCGAGATTATCACCTGTCAGGTACGTAACACCATCCATTGCTTGTTTTCACATTTGAAAGGTTACCAGAAATAGGTATGGTGTTTAATTTCTACTTTTGATGCTTTCAGTATTAAATCCATACTTAGAATGCACAATGCAGCAGCTAATACACTTGCCAATGCTGCTGCTAGGTTCACCCCACTTAGAGATTGATTTTCTATTGAAATTATTTACAAGCCATCCGTACCAGACAATGTCACTAATTTTCACGTTTTTAATGATGATCAACAGGTACTAGATTTCATGCTCAATACGGAAGTGTTCAAAGAAATAGTTATAGAAGAAGAGGATCATGATTAGGCCTTGCAAAAGGAACAAGGGGATCATAAGGAAAATCCCATACCCAAAGGGAATGTGTTGCTCCAAAATTTGTTTGACTTACAGAACCATTTTCAAGGCCCTCCCAACACGAAGGTGAAAAGTTCCATGTTAGCACACCGACAAATAAACCTCGGGACGAGCAAGGAACCCAAGTTCGTCAGTATCGGTAATGAATGCACCCCTCAGGAGAGGAAATATTTCACTGAGTTATTTAAAAAATACCGAGATGTGTTTGCCTGGACATATGATGAGCTACGAACCTATGACATGTAGATCATCCAACACGTGATACCCATGAAGGAAGGAGTGAAACCATTCCAGTAGAAAATTGAGGAAAGTACACCCCACCTTAGAGCTGATGATCCAAAAGGAGCTAAAGAAACTCTTAAATGCACGTATAATTTTCAAATTTTGACATTCAACCTGGGTGTCAAACTTGGTCCCAGTTCGTAAGAAATTTGGCGAAATCCGTTTATGCATAGAATTCTGAAATTTGAACAGAGCTTCGGACAAGGAAAACTACCCGGTGCCCCCTATGGAGAAAATCCTTCAAGCTGTATCGGGATCAGAAATGTTTTCTTTATTGGATGGTTTTTCAGGTTATAACCAAGTATTAGTCGTTGAACCCGACCGACTGAAAACCACATTCAGAACTAAATGGGGAACTTTTGCATTCAGACGCATACCCTTTGGCTTGATTAATGCTGGCACGACTTTGCAGAGAGTCATGGACATCGCCTTCCGAGGCCTCATAGGTCAAAGCATGGTAGTATACCTTGACGATGTCACCATATTTTCAAAACGTAGGTCTTACCACCTACATCACCTCAAGCAGATTTTTGAAAGGTGTCGAAAATACGAGATCTCACTAAGCTCAAAGAAAAGCATTTTCGTCGTCTCTGAAGGAAACCTATTGGGGCACATCATAACTCGAGACATCATAGTAGTGGATCCAGAACGTGCGAAATTCATTGCCCAGATTCCTCCCCCAAGTGGCAAGAAGGCCATGTAGTCTTTCCTCAGGAAAATCAACTTCGTGCGAAAATTTATATCAGATTTCGCCCAAATCGTGAAACCGTTGCAAGGTATGATCAAGAAGAACGCTAACTTCAAATGGAATTCTCCCGAGAAATAAGCGTTCAATAACATCAAGCAGGCCATCACAGAAGCACCTACTCTTCATAGTACAGACTTCAGCAAAGGCTTTATCTTATACACCTTTGCCTCAAATTCATCTCTGGCAGCTGTCCTCACTCAGAAAGATGACAACAACGATGAGCGGCCCATATCATTCATGAGCGCTGGGTTGCAAGGTACCGAGCTAAATTATCCAGATATCGACAAGAAAGATTACGCGGTGTACAAGGTAGTCAAACACTTTAGGCCATATATTTTGAAGAGTCACGTCACAGTATTCGTACCTCACTCAACTGTTCGTTCACTTTTCATACAACAAGAGCTAGGCGATAGATGAGGCAATTAGATGATGTGCCTTCAAGAGTATGACCTGGAATTCAAGCCAACACACACTATAAAATGCCAAGGACTATTCCGGATGGCTGTGGAAGCCGAAGACTCACGAAGCAGTGAAGAAGAGAGTTGGGAACATGAAATCAACTTGTATCAAACTAATATTATATCTCGACATAATACCTCCTCATGGTACGTTGATCTCTAGCAATATTTGAGCCACGATATCACAGACCCCACTTTAACCACTCAGCAGAAACGTGTGATAAGACTGAAAGCTACATCCTACCAACTAGTGCAGGGTAAGCTGTTCCAAAAACACCACAACAGAGTTCTGTACGCTGTTTGGAGTATGATGAGGCACATAAAGTTTTGATAGAACTCCATGATTGTCCAGCAGGTGGGCACTATGCGGGGGATACCACTGCTCACAAGATCATGCGTGCCAATTTATATTGGCCTACTCTGTTCAAAGATGCACACGCTTATGTCTAAAAATTTCCCACAATGCCAAAAGTTCGCCAATAGGGAAATACGGCCGTCCGCCCCATTGTAGTCCGTCGCAGTGGAAGAAACTTTTCAGCAGTGGGGGCTTGACATGATCGAGGAAATATTGCCACACTCTTCCAAGCAATATAGATACATCCTCACAGCCACTGACTACTTTACAAGGTGGGTTGAATAAATACCGTTGCGTCAAATCAATGATCAAGAGGTAATAGCTTCCATCACCCAACACATCATGATCAGGTTTGACATTCCAAACTTGCTTGTTTTTTATAACACAACATATTTTTCATCATTTAAATTATATAATTTTTCTCTAGAAAGCTACATAGTGCTGAAACACTCTACCAAATATTACCCCCAAGGAAATGGGTTAGCTGAGTCAACTAATAAGAACCTCATCCACATCATCAAAAAGACTCGGTTGTCCCAACAAAAAAATTGGCATAATGCACTCCATAATGCCCTATGGGCTGATTGGGTCACACCCAAATCATCTTTGGGAACCTCCCCATTTTTTCTTTTGTACGGAAAAGAGGTTATTCTTCCTCCCAAATTTTCTCTCCTAGTCCTTCAATTATCTCAAGAAACTCATGGCACTCCTTGCCTCGCCTTACAAGCCTAGATAGACACATTGTTGAAGCTGGAGGAGGAAAGGCTAAAAACCGGAAAAGTCGAATAAAGCGATGGTTTGACAAGAAGTCCGATGGAAAAAAATATTTTGAAGTAGGTGACCTTATCCTCAAATGGGACAAATCTCATGAGGATAAAGGGAAACACTCCAAATTCCAGGCCCTCTGGATAGGTCCCTTCCAAATTAAAGAAAAGGTCGGCTCCCACATTTACAGGATATAGACCCATGAAGGGAGGATTGAGGTCCTCCTGATAAACTGGCACGACCTTAAACACTATTTTACCTGACAGCCCCAGGGGGCCATCACCATACCCTGTACCATAGTTTTTTTTTTTTGTTGTTCTCATTTTTATGTTTTCAATAAATCGCTTGTTTCAAGTAGGCTCTCATTGGCCCTTCCCCTTTGGCATATCAAGTTGAAGGAGAGATGTAGAAGTTACTCAATTGGCATGTTGTGATGGAATATATTCTGGTGAAGAAGTGCCCCTGAAACGCCACGTGAGCTTGCCTGTGATATGCAACCAATGGGGAAACATGACCAAGTCCCAGGAACCAAGCACGGGTAGCTTACCTAGTATGCTGGCGCAAGGGATTGTTGTACAAAAGAAAGTCTTGGTGTAATTGGACACTAGAAGGAAAGGGGACAGAGCAGACCTTAGGAGACAAAAGGATATATGGGGAAACCCAAAAGTCCTCATATAGACCAGGAGAAACCTCTCTTGCAAGAAAAATAAGTTGGGATCCCTCATTCTCCCAGGCAATAATTGCCACAGTAAAATAAATGCCTTGAGCACAGTCAAATAAGTGCCCTGAGCACATTTAAAAGAAGTAAAAATTAGCACATTAATAAATGGTAAAGGATTGAGAAAGGATTCCTGCACAAAGAGGCGATAGGATGACTTCGTCGGGGTACTGACTAGGCTCGCTGACAGCGGAACAATGTTCGTCACTCCTAGGCAGTGACTCCGGTGGAACCACCAAGTTCGCTGGCAGTGGAGCAACACTATGAGGAAAAAGTAACTATACTGGATCCTAGAAGTCCCTAAGGTTACTCCAACCTTTTCCATCCAGTCTCCAAGAATGAAAACATGGTGAACCAACACCCTAGGACATGTAGATAGGTGGAGCAAACATGCAAGGCCCGAGGATGAAAGTAGTGGGACCAATGGGGTGAAATGATTAGCATGCTAAGCTCCCCCACCCCCCTAAAGATGAAGCACAAACAGAGATCATGGCCCTACCAGTGAATCGCTATTTGTTGTAGCCGCTACAACACCCTCCAAAATTTTTCCTTTCTAAAATTTTTGAGCCCCTAACCTTTTTAAAAAGTAGAGGTAAGCCCAAGTTCACTCTTTCAAAATCTCAAGTCGCAAAGTCATAGAAATGGTCAAACCAAACCTTCACGACCTTGTGACCCCTTAGGTCGCAAAGTCACAAGGTCGCACATTATCCAGAAACCAAAGAATGGCAACCTTCTGACCTTGCGACCCTCATTTATTATCCACACATGCGACCCCTTTTTAAATAGATGAGTTGCATAGGCCGCATTCGACCTACGTCGTGGAGATAGAAAATGCCTCTGACAAGCCAGTTCAAGTGCGTTCTCCTAGGTAATTTTCCTAACCCTCCTTCTGTTTCCTTTTTGTTTGATTTTTGCCTCCATTACCCTCACCTTGGCCTATTTTAAAATCAACCTAGCTTCTGTTTAAACCTTCCATGAATCTTGTTGCTATAGCTTGCTCCTCCCCACAGCTTGACTTCCCTGTGTACCTCCTCTAGGAAGCTTCCCTTGCATCAGTCTATTTAGGTTCCCTTTCTAGCCCTTTCCAATGAGGAAATTCATGCATGCTTTCCACTTGATGTGTTGCCTTACCTCCCTTTTTTTATTAAAATCAAGCGGAAGGTTTTCATCACCGCGTAGCCCATTTGCTGAGCCCTAGAGTGACCTTGCGACCTCGCAACCTCGCAACCTCGATCGCTAAGTCGCAGGGTTGCTAGGTCGCATATTCGTGAAAGTTTAAAGTGACACGAATTCATGATTCAGCGACCTTGCGACCTGGTCATGAGTCGCTAAGTCGCGAGGTCACATTTCCATGAAGATATAAACTAGCGCGACTCCGTGACTCAGCGACCTCGCAACCTAGTCGCAAGTCACTAAGTCATTAGGTCACTTTTTTGCAAAATTTTAAACCAACGCGACCTAGCCACCCAGTCGCAAGGCCGCCAGGTCACAGGTTCATCCATTTTATTGAAAAATAGTTGAGCAGAGATAGGAGTAGCCCAAGTATCTATAAATATGACACCTGTCTTATCGTGGGATTGTTTCATGAATATGCCAGGGAACCTCGAAGCTGAGCTAGAGTGCGTATCCATCTCATCGGCCTCAAGTGCTATGGGGCCTCCAGTAGTTCAAAAAAGGAAAAAAAGCCCTGAGATAGAAATCTCGAAGGAAGAAAAACCTCTTTCTCTCCCCCCTATCTATGAAGATATGACCTGCACATTCGGCAAAGGGGACAGTATGAGTTGGTATCAGGTGTACCAAGAATTAACAAAGCCTGAATTTCTAGAGGACCTCCCAGACCGATAGGTGTATGTTTAGGTTAAGAGATCCAAGCTCCACTATGTAGGGGCCCATCCGCCTATATTCCAATGTGCAGAGCTGATCGATTGGATCCTGGAAAAGGTCGACCCCAAGATTTGGGTTATTTGGGATCATGCCAAGAAATCATTCACAAATTTGAAGGAACAAGATGCAGAATTCTATTATGCACTTCCCACTTGAGAACAGACCTTCACCGAGGAATGACTCACCACTCATGCAGTTCCCATACCCAAGACCTTAAGAGGATGGTGGGAGGACCCAGAAAAGTTCAAGCTTAAAAAGGACTAGGAATATCAGATAACAGGTCTCAGGAAGGTCTAAAAGCTCATGGCAACAATGTTATGTAGGATGTACGGCCGCCCAGATGCCACCACCTTCAATGACACTTGGGTTTTTCTCATGTACGTTGTCACCGTATACATCACCCGCTTCAACTGGGCCAACTTGATAGTGGAAGCCCTCAAATCAAACATATCTTCGGCACTAGCGCCTGATGAAGGGTATGCATCGGAATTTTATATGGCCTCCTATCTTTTGGATGCAATATGTGCAAGGTTCCATTTTGAGGGGTGGGCACACAACTCGGATCCGGAGCATAGCGATCCAATTCACAAGGATTTGCGGGTGTTTTGGGACTCCAGATATAAGCAAGATATCGAGTCAATCTCGCAGAGCTTCATCCCCGCACTCTACGGAAAAATGTTTGGCAAAGACACTTCGTGCATGTTTGGGCGAGCCATGGAGACAATAACTCGAGTGGCTAACTAGTTTCTTGTCATGGATAGCACCTTCATCTGAGTCTTCGGGTCACTCAAGGCTCCTCACACATTGCCCCAATTCATCATCGACAAACTGCTCCTCCAAGAAACATGTTACCAGATGTCGGGCAATTTTTCAAAGGTTCTCACTAAGGGCAAGAAGAAGCCGTGGCCCACTCTGCCGCTCACTATCACGCCTACACAGTCAAATATTTCAGGGAAGTAGAGGTAGAGGCTGAGCAAGTCAAAGGATTTCGTCTACCTCCTGTGTCACAGTGGACGTATGATCCTGGAAGGATCATCCCCGCCCATTGCAAACGTGCCAAATTTAAATGGAGCTACCAACATACTGAATGCCTAGATGAAGATAGAATAAGGAACTGGTACAACAAAGATAGGGAGGTTTCTCCAGAGGAATCAACCGATCAGGAAGATCAAGACAATCAAAATTTAGAGGAAAGAATCCATACGCTGGGAGGAGCCTCGTCTTCCAAAGCCAAGAAGAAAAGGACCAGTATGGGCCATAACCCTTCCACCCAACGAAGAGAAAAGGAGGCTAAAGCTCAACAAGAAGTTAAAGAGAAGGCAAAGGAAGAGGAGGATAAATGAAAGAAATATCTGAAATAAGAGTAAAGAAAGAAGCGAGCGGAAGAAACCCGCAAGAAAAGGGAAGAATAACAATGGAGGAAAGAAGAGGAAGAAAAGGCAGAAGCTGAGCGCCAACTAAAGATAAAGCAAGATAAAGTAGAAGTTGAGCGCAGGCTAAAGGAAGATCAAGATAGAGTAAAAGCTAAGTGCCAACTAAAGGAAGATCAAGATAAAGCAGAAGTTGAGCGCTAGCTCAAGGAAGAACAAAATAGAGCAAAAGTAGAGAAAAAGAGGAGGGAGGAAGAAAGTCGGAAGTCAAGGGAAGATTCCTCCAAGGGAGACCAAGGTAGCAAGACACCTCCTCCAGAGACAGAGAAACAGACGGAGCTGCCACACATCGAGGTCCCCTATACAACTCCTGCAACCAATGTGCGCTTTGCTCTGTCGGAATTGGGTACCTCCAAGGATCAAGATGAGGAAGTGTTTGATCTAACAAGAATTACCTATGATCATTTCACACATAAGATAAGGCAAGAGAAGAGAATATTCTTAGCACGGAACCCTGCTGCACCCCTTACAGCCACCACAGAGAAAGATATAGTCTTGGATACCAGGACCAATCCGGTTATGATCTCATCAGCTGGCACCGCTTTTGCAGTAGCCACAAAGGAAAATGTAAGCATAATGAGTAGAGAAATCTTGTCCCTACAGAATAGACTACAGGCCTCCGAACAAAAGACAGATAAGTCAGAACAAGAAAAGAAGGTGCTAGAAGAAGAAGTCCAATAGCTTCAGGTTAAGAATTCCCCTACTAATGAAGTGCCACTCGCTATTGAAGGAGAGCTGGTCAATTTGAAGGCCACCATGAAGCAGGTATATGAAGAACTGTTCACAATAAAACAAACCGTTTAGCCACCACTGAAAGCATAGGCAGAAACCAAGAGGAGGAACACACAACTAAAGGAAGCCTCTACTGCCTTGGACATAATATTAGAATGGTCAAACATGTATCCACAAGCTCCGGACACCTTGCCTAGATGTAATATTCCCAATTTTAGCCTCAAGCTAAAATGGAATATTATAGTTGCACATTTTATTTTTGTTTAATAAAATAGGCAAGGAGACACCTTAGCCCCTTTTAAATGAAGAAACAACACTCCTCATGTGAAAAGGAGGAGAATAAAGCAGCTGAAATAAACACCAAGGGTGTCAATGGAACCCAACTCACTTGATTAGTCATCTTTGACTAAAGTCAACAGTGTTGCCCAAGGAGGAAGAGGCTTCCTAGAGAAGCTGCGCAATTTTGGAGGGAAGAGATTCACATGAGGGTGGAAACCCTAATTGGTGGGACCATGGTGGAGAAGAGTTCTCTCACTTTATATGGAGGAGATGGCAGCCCATTTTCATTATGTTATGGTTTAGAATTGTAGACTTGGGTCTGCAAAGGCTTGCATCCCCGGGTTGTTTAGCAGGGTGATGGTGCCCTCGCGCACTAGGGTGTTCCCGGTCGGGAATCCCTTCCTCTTCCTTAAGGGAGGATGAGGATTGAGCTACATTTCCTCAATCTAACATTGGCCACAACTACATTCATCTTCTACAACATTATTTTTGCAGCAGAGAGGACGTTGTGTTGCTGGGTGCAGCAAGAGAGGAACTCATGGAGTCTGTCTTGTCTTGTTTTCTTCAGTGGAGGAGGGATCCACTCATTGGAGGAGCTGAAAGGAGGATTCCTAGGCTTGATTTCAGATCAATGGCATGAGGCCACACTTCCTTCATCTCCCACTGCGCAGTCCATGGAGGAAACTACGTTATTTTGGAGGAGGCAGTGAGAGAGGGGTTTCTGAGATCATAAGGAGGAGTGTTTTTGAGACAAAGGGATCAGCCCTTTGCTTGGAGACATTATTAGAGGAGGGCATCTACATTTCAAATCTGACATGGCCTCATTTATATTTTTTATCAGTTGCAGTGACAACTTGGTTGTCACATTTTTGTTTTCTCCAGCATTTCTAGCAATATTTCCTAGATTGGTTAGAAATCTTGTATTTCAGCCCATTCCTTGTTCTTGGGCTATTTTATTGTACCTTTCAGCCACATTTACATGCTATATATATTCAGCAGCTTCTTCACTCTTAGAAACTGTAGAGTCATGGTCTTTCGGCATTCTGTGTAGTTGAAGCTACTCCAACATTTCATTGTATATTCATTGGAGTATGGTTCTTGAGGTTTGAGAGGCTTGTCTCCTCAATTATTTCTTGTATATTAATGCTGAATCATAATATAATGTTGGATGTACTATTTACCTCTCATGATTTATATATATTGCAGAGTTTCTGGTTATGTTCATTATATTGCTGTAAGCTCTCTCATTGAGCATTGTTTTAGAGACCTAGATTGGGGATATCTGAATAACCCATCTAGTGTTATTTCTTTGAGCTCATATTCTGCATAGGAGTTTTATTAGAGTTTTTCTAGGGCATACCAGTGGTGGTTTGTCTTATTTATGCAGCATATTCCTTATACAACGTCCTCAAGGACCCTGTAGCAGAAATTCCCAAGGTGGAATATTGCATATCCATAGACAGAGTCTGTGAAGGGCCAGATAGCCTCAGGATCTCTCCCTTCTTCGGAAGGAGTCATATCCTATAAATTACCAAACATTAAATCTCTAAAATGGACTTTTGATAGCTCACTGAAGAAGGAATTGGAATATCTTAAGATATTCCCGATGGTGCAGAAAATTCCAGATTTGGAATATTACAGTGGTATCGGAGCATGATCTTGGCTCAGCCTGTGCCCAAGATCTATTTCCATTAGCAAGAGGAGCTTCTCTCCAAGGATAGGATATTGACAGAGGAAACAAGGGAAAAGGAATGAAGGAAGAGGAGGTTTCCCTTCTTCTTTTCCAGACCATTGAGCACACCATTGAAGATCTGAAGAAAGGGAAAATTTGGGGAAATTTTCTGAAAGGGATTTGTGAATGATCAAGCCCTAGCTATTCGCATAAAGGGTGTGAGAATTCAGCCACACATGCAGATCCACAACACATTACGTTTCCCATAGCTACTGCAAGAAGGATGGAGGGAAAAAGTTGAGGCCTTTGGAGGAGCAATTCTGCAAATCAAAGGTATGATTTATGATGATTGATTTCAGAGTTCTATTTCATGTTCTCATGCAAAAGAGAGATCATATGTTGAATTCACAAATATTTTTGCAAGGGGATTGATGAAAACCAATGTGAAAAATGGTGTGACATAACTTCAAACACTTTGCATGCATGGAAGGGGACCGTGAAACAAAAGATCATTCAATCTTTCTAGAGGGGGAGAAATCAGGAGAATAACTTGCTAGAGGCAAGACCCCCATTGTATGAAGGGCACTCTTCCATTTGCGAGGGTGTGGAGATATTTATTTCAAAGGAAGGCCAAGATACAGGGCCTCTCATTGAGGGGAGATACACTCACATGTTGGTAGAGAGGAGGTGCATAGAAGAATCTACAACGCTGCACCATTGGAAGAAGAAGAAGATAAGGAGGATCAACATGAAGGGATGATGGACATTCACCCTTATATATTTCAGATATTTTCTTCACATGGGAGAAGGATTGCACTGTGCAGTAGAGAGAGAGGGACTTTCCATTCCTCTCATATACATAGTCCACTTCCTATCTTGATGTCTCACTTTTGGAGGTTTTCCATCTAGGAGGCCATTTGATCTAGAGATGATGAGAGGCATCATGCTGTTTGGTTCACCACTCATTGGATTTCGGAGGGGTGGAGACATTAGAGGAGTCCATTACAGTGTAGAGAGTTTGAGGGTAAGCACAAGGAGGAGGGATACACTCTCTCATTTTCAGTCTCACCCATTCTCATCAGTTTTACTGCGCAGATAGAGTTGCTGTATGGATAGAGGATAGCATCTTCATGATGTTGGATGAATACTCCATAGATTTTATGAGAGGGAGGATACTTCATTTGAGGAAGGACTCTTTCATGCAATGGAGTAGATGGAAGCCACTCATGCTTACATTGCCCAGGATCGGGAGATTATTTGGAGGTGATAGTCTCTCATGGGAGGCTCATTTTCAGAGATCATCATTTCTATTTGAGCATGAGTAGCTGCATGATGGCATGGCAGCAACTTGGAGGATGAATTTGGCATGAGGGGATGTCAAGGTAGTAGGCAACAGTGTGATGGAGCACCATATTGCAGAATACCAGCACTGTCTATGTGGAGGATTGATATGGGATGGAGGGCTTAGCTTTGGTTGAGCATTCCCCAGGATCTTGGTGCATGCATGATTATTGGATGGAATTGATGGATATGGCAGATACTTAGTGGATGATATGATCATATATCATCATGGCAGACTCTTCTTGACTAGGGCTTCTAGTCTCAAGGAGAAATTATTTGCATGCAGCATATGAGGACTTCCTAGCTATGCATTTGGATGCATACTTTGCTTTGCTAGAGGAGTTCACTTGGGAGGGAATTCAGTATGATATACATCAACATATGGATAGATGCATAGCCTGGTTGATTCTGGAGAGGTTGGCACAACCATTCCCTTACTCATTGGAGGAGAGGGAGAGCATTCAGATGAGCCATTTCAGCTAAAGGGCTTTAGTGCATGATGGAGGAGGTATAATTCAATATTTTGTATTGTACTTATTTTCATCAATTGAGGAGCATGATGTATCAAAGAGGCTTTTTCCTTCTTTCATTTTTCATGAGGATGTACTTGCAGCTGCTTGTAGCCTTGATTTTGGCTAATTTTGTGATGGTTGTGGGGTAAGCCACATGCTTCATGGTGTGCACCATTGGCACCAATTTGTATTCTCATGTTTCATCTTATGAGGAGATGTTGTGGTAGAAAACAAGTGGCTAGTGTAGCACTTGTTACTTTTGATTTTGAGGTAGGCCAAGGAAGCACTGCGCAGGTTCCATGAGTGGAACTATGAACCACTCTCCGATTTTCCTATGACAACTTGCTTCTATTGCATATTGCTTCTTACATATTTCTGATTTTGTACACTCATGAGGAGAATTATTTGGAGAGTATTGTATGACAGCCCATTGGGAGCATGATTCTCCCCATTGTGTATGTTTTATCTTGCAGGAGATACCATGGGCAACCCATAATTTCCACATTGCTACTTGTACCTTCTTGTGGGAGGGACCACTTGGAGAATTTGCAGAGGCATTTCATGGCTGATTTTTCTTGATGGGGTAGCTTGGGCCATTCTTGGAGGCCATACTTTTCCAGCCCAAAGAAAAAGGAAACCCCATATGAGCAGCATATGGAGAAAGGGCCATCATGAGCAGCACAAGCGCAACTCTCCTTTCAACCCCAACACATTGCAGACACTGGGGGTTGAGAGTTTCATTTGGATGATTGCATGGATGAGAGAATCATCATTGGGAGTAGAATTCTCCCATGCATATCATCACTCCTAAATTAAGGAGGCCTTACCATAGTAGGAAGGATTCCACTACACCTTCAATCTTTCCATGAGGAGCATTGTTATCAATTTGCATACTTGAGAGAGAGCATTGGAGGACAAATTCATTGCAGCATATTTGAGTAGTGGTGGGACCATTGATGAGGAGGCCACAGGAGAAGAAGGGGGAGAATATTTTGTTCTCTTCATACAATTGCTTGAGGGCAAGCAACATGTGGGAGGGGAGGACTGTAATATTCCCAATTTTAGCCTGAAGCTAAAATGGAATATTATAGTTGCACATTTTATTTTTGTTTAATAAAATGGGCAAGGAGACACCTTAGCCCCTTTTAAATGAAGAAATAGCACTCCTCATGTGAAAAGGAGGAGAATAAAGCTGCTGAAATAAACACCAAGGGTGTGATTGGAACCCAACTCACTTGATTAGTCATTTTTGACTAAAGTCAACAGTGCTGCCCAAGGAGGAAGAGGCTTCCTAGAGAAGCTGCGCAGTTTTGGAGGGAAGAGATTCACATGAGGGTGGAAACCATAATTGGTGGGACCATGGTGGAGGAGAGTTCTCTTACTTTATATGGAGGAGATGGCAGCCCATTTTAATTATGTTATGGTTTATAATTGTAGACTTGGGTCTGAAAAGGCTTGCATCCCCGGGCTGTTTAGCAGGGTGATGGTGCCCTCGGGCAATAGGGTGTTCCCGGTCGGGAATCCATTCCTCTTCCTTAAGGTAGGATGAGGATTGAGCTACATTTCCTCAATCTGGCATTTTCCACAACTACATTCATCTTCTACAACATTGTTTCTGTAGCAAAGAGGACGTTGTGTTGCTGGGTGCAGCAAGAGAGGAACTCATGGAGTCTGTCTTGTCTTGTTTTCTTCAGTGGAGGAGGGATCCACTCATTGGAGGAGCTGCAAGGAGGATTATCGAGCTTTATTGCATATCAATGGCATGAGGCCACACTTCCATCATCTCCCACTACGCAGTCCATGGAGGAAACTGCGTTATTTTGGAGGAGGCAATGAGAGAGGGGTTTCTGAGCTCATAAGGAGGAGTGTTTTTGAGACAAAGGGATCAGCCCTTTCCTTGGAGACATTATTAGAGGAGGGAATCTAAATTTCAGATCTACCATGGCCTCATTTATATTTTGTATCAGTTGCAGTGACAACTTGGTTGTCACATTTTTGTATTCTCCGACATTTCTAGCAATCTCTCCTAGATTGGCTAGAAATCCTGTATTTCAGCCCATTCCTTGTTCTTGGGCTATTTTCTTGTACCTTTCAGCCACATTTACATGCTATATATATTCAGCAGCTTCTTCACTCTTAGAAACTATAGAGTCATGGTCTTTCGGCATTCTGTGTAGTTGAAGATACTCCAACATTTCATTGTATATTCATTGGAGTATGGTTCTTGAGGTTTGAGAGGCTTGTCCCCTCAATTACTTCTTGTATATTAACGCTGAAATCATAATATAATGTTGGAAGTAGTATTTTCCTCTCATGATGTATACAGATTGCAGAGTTTCTGGTTATGTTCATTATATTGTTGTAAGCTCTCTCATTGAGCATTGTTTTAGAGACCTAGATTGGGGAGATCTGAATAACCCATCTAGTGTTATTTATTTGAGCTCATATTATACATAGGAGTTTTATTAGAGTTTTTCTAGGGAATATTAGTGGTGGTTTGTATTATTTATGCAACAACTTCGTTATAAAGTGTCCTCAAGGACCCTGTAGCAGAAATTCCCGAGGTGGAATATTGCATATCCATAGATAGAGTTTGTGAAGGGCCAGCTAGCCTCAGGACCTCTCCTTTCTTTGGAAGGAGTCATATCCTATAAATGCCCCAAAAATAAATCTCTGAAATGGTCTTGTGATAGCTCACTGAAGAAGGAATTGGAATATCTTAAGATATTCCCGATGGAGCAGAAAATTCCATATTTGGAATATTACACTAGAAAATATTGGATTGGCACCCAAAATGACAAGGTTCAAATCCGGATAAAGGTACAATCCAAATAGAAATTGATCAAATATTTGGACAAAGCAATGTCCGCATATGAACATCTGATTAGAAACATTTACTCAATGGCCGAAGTACACCACGTTCCTTCCCTGGGTGGACTGGGCTGAGAGAAAACATGGGAAGAAGTCGCCAAAGATATTCAAGCATTTCTACAACCCATAAGGCAAGCAGCTGCCTCTCGGGACCTGCCAACATCACAAGAAAACCTTGTTCAATTCGTCATGACACTGGTCCGGATCTATACCAAACTAGCCTCCCTGTCGAACCAGATCACGATCAAGAGAGACACTTTGATTCCAAATGCTTTTGAGTTTCTTCATATGTTGGGAGAAGATACGCCTTAGGTCTCCCCAGTGGCTGCAGATTATTGAGCATGGTGAAGTTACTTCAAGGAACAACAAAAGGTAGATGTCCCTGATCTCGCAATCACCCAACTACTTCCATGACCAAGTCACATATTGCAGCAAACAGAAGAGGTTGCAAGTCGTAGACAAGGCGAAGGTCGAAAGTCACAAATTCACTCAACTCGTAGAGTATGTTAACGCTCAGAAAGGCGAAGAGTTAGGGATACCCAAGGGTCAATTTTGTTCTATAAATAATCCCTTCGAGAAATTGTAAAGGATCTTTGTTTTTGGGACTCCAAAGGAGAAAAGAGAATTGCATAGCATTGAATACACCTTTCTAAGAATAAATACAAACACTTGTGTTGATTCCACTCTTGGATCTGATGAGCACCAATGTGTTAACACTATGAATATTTTGTCTTATGTATCAGATATATTATGATTAATTAATCTATGTTTTCTGCTTATATCATTTATACATTTCAGCTCACTAAATGTGTTAATGATGTTAGGTTGTTTATTTAGGAGATGTTAGCAACTCCGTTAAGGGTGCACCACTTAAGGAAGTGAAGGGTGCTCTAACCATAAAGAATTGTTTCTTCTGTGGTTTGAACAAATTTCACAAGCATGACCCTAATGATGTGCTGCTAACAACATTTCCTTTGGCTACATGCTTTAACTCATTTTTATATTTGTAGCGTTTTATGTTCAGTGAGACTCATCAACCATTTGTCTTGTACCATCTGAATAATCATGTGTTCATAGGACTACAGGGCTTGTTTATGTATGAGAGAAAGGAGTATTCAGTGGTAGCCGGACCCACACCCCGGACGGGATCCCTATCACAAATGGTTTAGAGTCTAATTGGGACTTTTTACCAGGGAGATCCCTTACTGTTGGTCGGACATTTTTCCCATCAACAAGTAGTTGATTCATGTCATGGGGATTTCTATAGAGTGGAAGTGCTAGAAGGTATGGGGTAGGAGGAGATGGATTTCTAGTTGTCTAACGTGAAATCCATTTTATATAATGAGGGTTAGAAGTCTTTTTTGTTACATTTAGTGTATATATTTGGGTATGTATAGTGGTAAAAGGGATATGCATATATTAATGTGTTGTTCCTTTAATGAGCACAAGTGGGTGAACTAGTATAGATTTTGAGGATCAAGTATTTCGTGAGTGTAAGGGTCATTGAGAAGAGTGATTTGGATGGAGTTATATGAAATTACACTTAATATCAGAATTGAGTAAGTAATAAATTAATGCATTCTATATTTCATTCACTCAATATTGTATGTGTGTTTCATTTTAATAAACTACATTGTGTTCATGTATCTTAACTTTTTAGTTTGGGAAATGTTAGCCACCTATAATAATTTGTCAAAGGAAACAGGTGGCTAAATTTGTCATCAAGCCTTCAAGTGATAACTTCCCTTGAAAATCTATCATTCTTGAAGCCTTCATGTGTCTTCTATCCTTTAGGGAATCTTCACTGCTGCTTCCATTAATGAACCCCGCTGTTTATGAAAGAAACTGTTTTCGAAAGGCCTCTGAAACTCCCCTTTTCACTCATTTTTATCCACTTTCATAAATCTTTATTTTCATCCTTTAACCCCCCATTTCCCTTTAAAGGCCTCCAAAATCCATTTAAACCTCTAAAAAGCCCTTTTATAGGTTTAAAACACCCCTTTTTCCCCTTCTACCGAAAGCCAAAAAGCCTTGAAAAACCTTCATTTTGGCCTAAAAACCCATTTTTTAGCTATTAAGGCATTAAGCCCCTGAGAGCTTAAACTCAACCCATGTTCTCCATAAAACCCAAGTGCTATAACCAGGTGCTTAAAAAACCAAGCCCCCTCCATCACCGCTCGTGGTCTCCATGTCTTCCCATAGAACCCCTCCTGCACCTTATTTCATAAGACCCTTTTCCCTTTTTATTTTCTCCATCAAAGCCTCCCTGCCTTCATATTTTCCTGATTTCCAACCATTTGTTTAAATAAATCGTGACCGTTTATCTTTGCAGATAAACGATCATTGGACCTCCTCACTCCTCCAAGCCTTCATTCCTTCATTTTCCCACTTTAGATCTCAACTTTCCATTCCTCAAGATCAACGGCCATCGTCCAAAATATCATCACTTCTTGTCTCCACATGCCTCTATTTTTCATTAGCCTGAGATCAATCTTGATCGTTGATCAGATCCGATCAACAGTTCACACTTAATTCACCGTTCACCCTGTGACAAAAAATATCACATCATCTACCGGACCCACCAGTTCTTCCACCTGCACACATTGCCGCTATCGCATGCAACCCGCACCGTCCGATCAATACCAAGCGATCCGACAGCTTAAACTCCGTTTCACAAAATTTTTGTTCCCAAGAGTTAACGTTCCAAAATTTTGTGAAATGGTTGGTATTGGGAGGGACACGTGTTAGATGTTGTATCGAATTGAATTTCATCCACACAAAACTGCCTCCCCTCATTTCATTTTGCGAAAACCACCCCCGGTTTTCCGCCATACTGCTGCCCTCCGCAACGTCACTTTCATTTTTAATCCCAGCCGTCTATCTCTAAGATCGGACGGTCCTGATTTAATCTCGCCCCCATTCATGTTCCACCTAACTTTCTCCGGAAATATTTCACCGAGTAATCTCGAGCGTTGATTGTCCTAATCCAACGACTCTTATTCACCGTCGTGCCCAAACCTCCATTTGCACCTGGTTAGCTGCTCTGCTAGGGTTTTCCTCCCATTTTTCCGCTGCATCCACGTTTTTCCTCACTGCTCCTCCACCCTCACAAGCCTCTGAAGCAGTCATTCCCACTCCCGTAGGTTTTGTATAATGTGTTTATCGTTTTTTGCAGGTTTCAAAGGGTGATGAATTTATACTGTCTCCACAGTCACAGTCATGGTGACAGATAGCACAGAAAGACTATCACAGAGCCGAAGATTGCAAAGATGGAAATTGCTGAAAGGTTTAATAGCATGTTTTATAGAAGATCGGGTTATTGACCCTAACATAAACCCTCCAGCGCCCCTATAACTTGTATATTCACAATCACAGGTTAGCAGAAGTCTAAAGAGTATCAGAAGAAGATAAGAAGGATTAGTGCATGATATTGAAGATTTAAGTACCTAATCCACAACTAAGGACAATGAAGGAAAATTAATAAAGCTCAGATCATGAATATAAAAAAGTCATACCAGTACTTCAAAGCATCAATGATCTGATATCAGCAGAACATTCTTTTCCCTAAGAAGGACCAATTCACACGACCTACTCCATTCCTCATCAAGCACCAGAACAGTTATTACTCTGACAGAAGTCCTTAAAACTGTTAGTGAAATAGTTATAAATCATGGAAGACCTAAAAGACAAATCTTCACCTTACTTGTCTCAGAGTATAAACAAGACATCTCAGCCAGGAAAGTACTTCAAGAGCACACCCTAGAAGTTATTTTCAACCTGAAAAAGACTTCTAAATCGGCCAAAGGGTACTGCAAGTTAATGTAAAGATATTAAACAGAATGGGCTTTGAAGACATTTTCTCCCTCTGTTTTAATGAATCATTTAAATCCAATATAACACTCCTATCACTCATTCCCCTATAAGAACCCATGAGAAACACATTGAAAATGTTGGTTGGTTGTTGGAAAACTACTGATTGTAAGCTGTTTTACTGAGTTAGAGTTCTGTGAGTAGTAGTTGTAAATAGGCTGTGAGATGATTTCTGGATGATGTCAAGCTATTGGACAAGAATGTATGTGACTGGTTTTGCTCTACTAATATGACAAGCATGTTCATCTGATCCTGATCTAAATTAGTGGTGATGTGTCCCTTCTTTGTTATTGTTTTCCCTCTGTTTTACATCATGTCTCATTTTCTCTGATAAGAAACAATAATTTTAGCTTAGGATATATTGCTGCAAGTACCCTAATGCTTCCTTGACTTTCTTATCGTTTATGTTTTCTGCTATTTGTGTATCTAAGAACAAATTCAATATAATTTAACCAGTCAAAGATTTGGTTTGCCCATACTTACTGATGTATGAATTTGAAGTTCGTTTCTTAGATGTTCTTATTTGGTTCTACTGAAAGAATAGGAGAATAGGGAGATTTAGTGATTAGCCCTGTTCCCTAAGTTCCCTTTCCAACAGTTATCCTTTCTAATATCCCTTTGAGTTGAATGCCAAAAGCAGAGAAGGTTAAAAGTGTTTCTATGATCTTAGACTTCACTCTGTGTTTGAACTTAAGTGTTTTCTACTGTCCGAAAGTAGTCAGGAGGACTGCTGGATTGTTGTCTTCGGAGTTAGCCTCATCAGGATTTTTGATCATAGAGGTATAAGGTATGCCCTGTCCCTTGACTTACTCCGAAGTGGTCACCTTGGAAGGTTTTCCTTGTCATTACCATTCATTTCCTTATTGTTTCATCCCATACTATCATCTTAAGAGATCCTTTGTTTTAGATGACTAGCCCTTCGAAAGCTTTGGATATTTGAATTGCAAGTAAACCCTTTTATGACCTGATTGCCTAATGGAATTGTATTCTCTTCGAATTATCTCCCCATTTCCGAAAACCTTCTCTACTCATTCCTTTACCTTACATTGAACCCCTCTGTCAATATTCCCAACCAAACAAACAAAACAAAAACCCTTGTGCTCTATAACTAGCCTAACACCATAAAATGAACATTAAAGATATACATTTATTTACCTTTATAGAGAGATCCCTCTCTAGATCTAGGAGGGCTAGATATTGAGATCCCAAAGTGGTTTGATGTTGTCTTGTCATTTGGTATTGCCAAATCTGCCAAAGCACAAGAACCCCAATATAATGGCGACTCCACTGGGGACGAAGACCAATTAGCCTCGATTTGGTATAGATTGCTGATGGTGGACAACAACTTGCTTCAAAACATTTTAAACCCTCCACCTGGCGACTCCACAGTTCCTAAATGACCAAAAGACTCCACTGGTGATCTGTAGGCCTACTGATTATCTTTTTTTTCACAAGACTCCACTGAGAGACCAGTTTCATCACAACATCATCCATACTAAAGGAAACTCTGAGTATAGGATTCCTTTGTCTGAAGATCAGTTGCCTCTAAAGATTGTTATATCTGGCTAACATTCCTTTTTCTTTGGTCTAAAACTCAACATCGCAGCAGACCAAATCCCTCAACCAATAGAAGACTTTGAACAATTTACAGAGATGCAGCCATATTTAAGAGCAGAATTTCATTATGAAGTGTCAATATTCCTGTCAGAGTTTCAACCTGATGACCTTCCAAGAGCTATTATCCTCTTTTCAAAGCTAAAACAAGTGAACCTTGAAATCATGAAAATATTTCTAGAATTGGTAGTTGAAATATACGAAACTAGAATTGAAATTTTGAACTCACAACATCAGTCATACCAATTCAGAGACCCCAGAGCATTTTTGGAAAGCCTCCCTCCCCCTAAGCAAGAAGAAATTTCACCACCTTTTGATGTGTAGATGAAAGATGATTATGATTTCAAGGACCACACTGAAGATGCAATGAACCAAGCTGTCTGGGATGCAGACAATCAATCAGTCATGAGAGGCCTAAAAGAAGAATATATGCATGTTGTTCTTCTTGATCCTGTGGCAGAATATATGGAGGCCCTGATTGGCTCAAGTTCCCAAGCATTGACCCTTTGCAAGAGCCAGATACATCAGGAGTGGTCACCACTGGTGGTGGCCTTGATTTTGAAGACCCACATTCAAAGTACCCCATGGTTGTCTCTCACAAGCAGTCAGATTTCTTCCTCATTTTTGTTACTGCTGAACTGGCTGCACTGGCACTATTGTATTATATAAAATAGCATATATTTCCAAGTTAGATTAGGGTAGGTAAGAATGTCAATAAAGCTCAGCTGTGAGCATTTAGTTAGTCTTTTAGTTTTTTCTTTGAAAGAAAAAGAAAAAATACGAAAAAAAAAATATAGAAAAGAGGGCAGAAATAAAACAAGAAAGGTATAGCTCCATAACAAAAGGAAAGGAAAATATGAAAGTGTGCAAGCTCAAAGGCCACTACTTTAAGGAGCACTACTGTCCAATCATACAACCTAATCATGATTGGGAAGATTTCAATTTACTGTTGATAGGATAGTGAAGAAGATCTGCCAAGATATTTAATCTTGGCTTATCAGTAGAACATATTAGGATAGATGAAAGAAAGGGTTCAAACATGCTGAAAATCTAAACCTAGAATCAAAGGAAAATATGGCTCTATTTCTCTCAAAACTTGAGCCAGAAGAGAAGAAGAAAACTGGTCATAAACTGCTCAAAACTTGAACCAGCCAAGAAGAAGAGAACAACTCAAACATGATCAAAATCAGAGCTGAAAAGAAGAAAGAAAAGTGACTCTAAAAAGCTCAAAATCTGAGTCATGAAAGGAAGGAAGGTGTTTTCAATTTTCAGAACTTCAAGCCTTCCCAATTTTGTTTTAATTCCTGCAAATTTCAGTCCATGTGAAACTTGTCTTTATGCCATGGACGCACAGAAAATCAGACAGTCTAATCCTTGTTTTCATGTGTTTTCAATTTTTGTTTTAGAATGTAGAGAATGAAGTCTGTCAGACAGTTTAATCCTGGCAGATAGTAGATTAGGTAGAGAATTTATGAGTCCAATTGTTTAATCTGGTCTCATGGAGGAATAGGGGTAGAGTTAGATTAGGTTTTTCTTTCAATAAAAAATAATTATGAGGAAGGTCTGAAAGTCTAAGTGCACCTTGAAGAAAAAATGTTAGGACAATAGGATGGGTAGGTAGTTCTTTGGGGAAGTATTGCTGCTGATATATTGCCCTTCACTTATGTAGCAGCTGATCAAGAAAGAAAATATGGTCAAGTTCCAGGATCTGACCTACTTCCAAAGATTATATCTGAGATTCTTGACACCTTCAAGAAGATGCCATCCCCATGTGGAGCCACTGTTAGCCACCTATAATACTTTGTCAAAGAAAATAGGTGGCTAAATTTGTCATCAAGCCTTCAAGTGATAAATTCCCTTGAAAATATATCATTCTTGAAGCCTTCATGTGTCTTATATCCTTTAGAGAATCTTCACTGCTGTTTCCATTAATGAACCCTGATGTTTATGAAAGAAACTATTTTCAAAAGGCCTCTGAAACTCCCCCTTTCACTCATTTTTATCCACTTTCATAAAGCTTTCTTTTCATCCTTTAACCCTCAATTTTCCTTTAAAGGCCTCCAAAATCCCTTTAAACCTCTAAAAATCCCTTTTATAGGTTTAAAACACCCCTTTTCCCCCTTCTACCGAAAGCCAAAAAAGCCTTTAAAAACCTTCATTTTGGCCTAAAAACCCATTTTTTAGCGATTAAGGCATTAAGCCCCGAGAGCTTAAACTCAGCCCCTGTTCTCCATAAAACCCAAGTGCTATAACCAGGCACTTAAAAAACCAAGCCCCCTCCATCACCACTCGTGGTCTCCATGTCTTCCCATAGAACCCCTCCTGCACCTTATTTTATAAGCCCCTTTTCCCTTTTTATTTTCTCCATCAAAGCCTCCCTGCCTTCGTATTTTCCTGATTTCCAACCATTTTTTTAAATAAATCGTGACCGTTGATCTTTGTAGATCAAATATCATCGGACCTCTTCACTCCTCCAAGCCTTCATTCCTTCATTTTACCGCTTTAGATCTCAACCGTCCATTCCTCGAGATCAACGGCCATCGTGAAAAATATCATCACTTCTTGTCTCCACATGCCTCTATTTTTCATTATCCTGAGATCAATCTTGATCATTGATCAGATCCAATCAAAGGTTCACACTTAACCCACCATTCACCCCACGACAAAAAAGATCACGTCATCTACCGGACCCACCAGTTCTTTCGCCCGCACATATTGCCACTATCACATGCAACCTGCACCGTCCGATCAATACCAATCGATATGACAGCTTAAACTCCATTTCGCAAAAATTTTGTGCCCAAGAGTTAACGTTCCAAAAATTTGTGAAATGGTTGGTATTGGGAGGGATATGTGTCAGATGT
This sequence comes from Pinus albicaulis, assembly GCA_034641835.2. Taxonomy (NCBI): domain Eukaryota; kingdom Viridiplantae; phylum Streptophyta; class Pinopsida; order Pinales; family Pinaceae; genus Pinus; species Pinus albicaulis. Next base: position 589,043,444 of record CM076574.1, read on the forward strand.
TGTATCGAATCTCATTTCATCTGCGCAAAACCGCCTCCCCTCATTTCATTTTGCGAAAACCACCCCCGGTTTTCTGCCATACCGCTGCCCTCCACAACGTCACTTTTGTTTTTAATCCCAGCCGTCGATCTCTAAGATTGGGCGGTCCTGATTTAATCTCGCCCCCATTCATGTTCCACCTAACTTGCTCCTGAAATATTTCATCGAGTAATCTCGAGCGTTGATTGTCCTAATCCAACGGCTCTTGTTCACCGTCGTGCCCAAACCTCCATTTGCACTTGGTTAGCTGCTCTGCCAGGGTTTTCCTCCCATTTTTCCACTGCATCCACATTTTTCCTCACTGCTCCTCCACCCTCACGAGCCTCTGAAGCAATCATTCCCACTCTCGCAGGTTTTTTATAATGTGTTTATCATTTTTTGCAGGTTTCAAAGGGTGATGAATTTATACTGTCTCCACAGTCACATTCATGGTGACACATAGCACATAAAGACTATCACAGAGCTGAAGATTGCAAAGATGGAAATCGCTGAAAGGTTTAATAGCATGTTTTATAGAATATCGGGATATTGACCCTAACATAAACCCTCCAACACCCCTATAACCTGTATATTCACAAACACAGGTCAACATAAGTCTAAAGAGTATCAGAAGAAGATTAGAAGGATTAGTGCATGATTTTGAATATTTAAGTACCTAATCCACAGCTAAGGACAATGAAGGAAACTTAATAAAGCTCAGATCATGAATATAAACAAGTCATACCAGTAATTCAAAGCATCAGTGATCTGATATTAGCAGAACGTTCTTTTCCCTAAGAAGGACCAATTCACATGGCGTACTCCATTCCTCATCAAGCACCAGAACAATTATTAATCTGACAGAAATCCTTAAAACTGTCAGTGCATTAGTTATAAAGCATGGAAGACTTGAAAGAAAAATCTTCACCTTACTTGTCTTAGATTATAAACAAGACATCTCAGCCAGGAAAGTACTTCAAGAGCACACCCTAGAAGTTATTGTCAACCTAACAAAGACTTATAAATCGACCAAAGGGTACTGAAAGTTAATGTAAAGATATTAAACATAATGGGCTTCGAAGACATTTTCTCCCTTTGTTTTAATGAATCATTTAAATCCCATCTACGACTACTATCACTCACTCCCCTATGAGAACCCATGAAAAACACATTGAAAATGTTGGTTGGTTGTTGGAAAAATACTGATTGTAAGCTGTTTTAATGAGTTAGAGTTTTGTGAGTAGTAGTTGTAAATAGGCTGGGAGATGATTTTTGGATGATGTCAAGCTATTGGACAAGAATGTATGTGATTGGTTTTACTCTACTAATATGAAAAGCATGTTCATCAGATCTTGATCTAAATCAGTGGTGATGTGTCCCTTCTTTGTTATTTTTTTGCCTCTGTTTTACATCATGTCTCATTTTCTCTGATAAGAAACAATAATTTTAGCTTAGGATATACTGCTGCAAGTACCCTAATGCTTCTTGCACTTTCTTATCTTTTATGTTTTTTTCTATTTGTGTATCTAAGAACAAATTCAATATAATTTAACCAGTCAAAGAGTTGGTTTTCCCATACTTACTGATGTATGAATTTGGAGTTCGTTTCTTAGATGTTCTTGTTTGGTTCTGCTGAAAGAATAGGGGAATAGGGAGATTTAGTGATTACCCCTGTCCCCTAAATTCCCTTTCCAACAATTAGCCTTTCTAAGAACCCTTTGAGTTGAATGCCAAAAGTAGAGAAGGTTAAAAGTCTTTCTCTGATCTTAGACTTCACTCTATGTTTGAACTTAAGTGTTTTCTACTGTCTGAAATTAGTCAGGAGGACTACTAGATTGTTGTCTTCAGAGTTAGCCTCATCAAGAGTTTTGATCATAGAGGTATAAGGTATGCCCCGTTCCTTGAATTACTCCGAAGTGGTCACCTTGGAAGGTTTTCCTTGTCATTCCCATCAAGGAAAATTTTAGGGGCGAATCTTAGCCCAGGGGCGAAATTTAAGGAGTTTTACATTTTTTAGAGGCGAATTTTTATTTTACACCCATTTTCTATAGTTTTTCATTGTTCGCCCATAAATTATTTTAAAATAAAATAATTATTATATTTTAGCCATAAAGAATAAGCAGATAAACTTTGAAACCCACCCATTCGCTTTGTTTTGAGGTGGATTTTTTCTGCAATAGCCCCCGATTTCTAGAAATGTAGGTGGGCTTGGCTTCCAATCGCCCCGATTGCCAAGAATGCATGTGGAATTGGCTTCCAATCGCCCTGATTTCAAGGAATTTAGGCGGGGTTTGCTTCCAATCGCCCTCGATCCAGGAATTTCACTGGCCCGATCCGGGAATGGCACTGGTTAATTCAGGGGTTGGAACAAGTCCGTGACTGTTTTGAACTTTGGAACAAGTCTGTGACTGCTTTGAACTTTGATTCTCCTGTATAAGGAACACGTCTGCAATTGATTGTGTCTTCAGAGTGGGGGTAAACAAGAAAGGAGCGGGGGAAGCTGAGTCAGGTGTTTCGCCCCCGTACCCGAACTCCTTTGCAGCCAAGTTATCACTAGAGCTGCAGAGAGATATCACCAAGGACATTAGAAGCCTAAGAAGGTCCAACAGAAGTCTTTAACCCTTTGCCTTCATCAAAATAATGAACTAGTCCAGCAGAAGGAAGCAAGGATGCCCCCACATTCAAATCTACTGTTAATTTAAGGATGCCCCCGATGTGTACATTCGCTTGTTGAGGATCTTTGGCACACAAGATTTGTGAATGGCCAACGAGAACTTGCTGATGTGTATGCTAGCTTGCTGAGGATCTTTAGTGGAGTGATATGGACGCTAGGTTTTCTTATGGTTTCCCTGGCAAGGGTTTGGACTCTTGGAGAGATCAACTTGTACCAGCTTTCTGAGAAAGTCATGGTATGTACCTGTAGTTCATGTTTTTTTATATATGTGAAGTTTTCTAGCAGTCCAAATTTTGTGTACTTGCCGATTTGATCTTCAACAAATATTATCTTCATGATTCAGTAGATTCTAGCCCTAGTTATGCATGCTAATTTGAATTTTGACATGGCATAGAGCTGAATTAGTTGAGTGATTTAACAAACATCTGGAAGATAAGAAGGTAGATTTACTGCTTTTATGATCTGTTGCTATGAGACATCTCAAGACTCAGACCTGTTATTTGATTGGAAAGTGTGCCCTAAGAGCTATAGCTTTGTAATATTGAAGTATTTATTTTCTTGGACTTCCTTGTGAAATTGAGTTTCTGAGTTATGGATACACCTCAATAGGGCCTTTGAGTCTATAATGACCCTCATCAAATTTTTGGTTTTCCTGAATTTCAAGAGGATGGTTTTTTGTGCCTCTTCATGAACCTCCAGCAATGGCCACTAATGACTCCTGTGTTTTTATGAAGTATTTGTTGTACTGGTACATGTTATTACATGAATAGAAATATAAAAAAAACACGTATGAAGAGAAAGAGTATATTACTATATAATCTTGAGAACCTAATTTTAGTATACACAGAGATAGGGGCCAATTTTAATGAAAGAAGTCAACGAGATTGGTAAGTGAATGAAGAGCCCACTGCATCAACTGCCAATAAGCATATTTTATGTGATCGATTGCAATCTGCAGCAAAGCCAAATTTGGTATATAAAAAAGAAATGTATTGTTTATTACTGCTGCACCCCTTAAGGGAGACTTACATTTTTGTCATGGTTGTCTGTTATTTGGCAGTGTGCCAATGATTTTTTTGTTATGGCTACATTTTGACGGGGATTTTGTGTCTTCAATGCCCCTCATTAGATTTTGGAGTCTTCGAGTTTCAATCGGACAACTTTGCATGCTTCCTTGTGATACTCTAGCGGTGGCCACTGACCCATTTTTTTTTAATTTGCTCGTTACGCATATTGTTACATTTGGGCTATAAAAATCCTATGAAAAAACACGATAAGACGTGGCCACTTAATAAACCCACTGCGATACACAAAGTCACAGACAGATGCAGGCGAATTTTAAATGAAGGATTCGATAACATCCGGAAGTGAGCGAACAACCCACTACATCAACTGCCATTTACCCTAATTTTGTGAACCCTATACTTATGGCTTTGAGCTTAGTTATAAGTTTAAGACCGTTGAAAAAGTGAATGGGTTTTTGTTCGGTAGTAAAGCGGAGGTGTTTCATACACTCTAAAAGGTTCAAACCCTCCAAAAGATGTTTTTCCTTTTGGGAGCTCTTGTAGGTAAGTCGTTTCATGCAGCTGAGGCTAGGTACAAGTGCTAGGCGAATTTGCTAGAATCGATATATCACCTTAATAACCTCAGACAAAGGGTTATTTTAAGAGTGTTATAAGCTAGCTGCATTCCATTGTGTTTCTCCCCGATTAATTAAGGGCGCAATCGCCGCACACAATGTTATTTGTAGGTATCTTGTAAAAAGAAAGATGAACCTATGATGCCACAACAGTAACTGGGATGAAATACACTGACATATTAAAACGATCCAGCTCTAAATCAGAAGTAATTATGAAGAGATAGACAATCATATTTTCCACAAATTCCAAAAGTGAATGTCAAGAACATGCAGTGAAATCCCCTACCTCGTGAGTGTACTTCTTGTATAAATAATTAAACCCTTCCCAGGGAATCTTTGATATTTTCACCAAACCATTTGCTTGTACACCAGAATATTGAGAGTTTTCAGAACCTTTAAGCCCCAAATTGTGGGAATTCGAAAAATTTCTGTTCAAGGACTGGTGTTTAAAAAACTATGACTATATTTGAGAGTTCATGTTCCGATCAAGCCGGCGAATGACGGAACTCTTTGCAGGCAAATAAATTTTCAGCGCCTTTGCCCGATCTCCCACTCTGCCTCTGTAATTCTCAAACGATAGTGTGATCTAGAAAAACTACTCAAAAAGACCATGCCTCGTCCATTAGTATTTAAATTGGATAAAACCCGAATACAGGAAATTATGACTTTCAACGTGTAATCTTTTTAAATGTTTGTTTCCATTTTGCTCCATTTTGAATTCAAAGTGTCGTAGGTAAATAATTATGAACTAATTAACAAAACTCATTTATTTTGGTATATACCGCGCGGAACAGAGTGTAGAGTTTAGTTTATATATATATAGCCCTTGAAAAGGTAAATGGAAAGAATATGGGTAGTTTTAAAAACCCACGAGAGAATACGAGGCTTGGGCACATATGTTTTTTGTTACCGATTGGGTTGACGGGCTGGTCGATCTGGACATGGTCCTCCTGGGTAATCTCAATTTCTGCCTTAGTTCGTCTTCAATTGACAGGAGCATCGGTTTTGTACATCCTCCTTAGCCGTGGAATAGCTTGGATCCATAAGATAACCTTGCCCAAATCCATCGTTCCCTTGCATTACTTTTGAAATTTGGCCTCAATATCCCTGTCAACGATCTGCTCTGGGCTCACATCAGCCTGTCACCCTTATATTTCTAGTCCAACCCTTGATGAAAGATGGATGACATGATAATGATGATCATGATAGTTATAGGTTGATGACATGACTGAAGTGGATTCTCATTCAGAGGAAGAACCTCTCTCCTATAAGATTCTTTTTCATGTTGCGAGTTTATGATCTATTGAAATATGATTTAAGTATATGACATTGTTGATCTACAGTAGAGGTATGAGCATCATTCACGCAAAGGAAGGCTCATAGATGTGACTATGCTTGAGATACACATAATTGCATTTATGTATAATGAATTCAGTCTATACTCTAAATCCATGGATCTATGATTTGTCTTGTCGTTGTGAACTAATTTCAGGTATTTCTGGAATTAAGCATGAAATCAGATGGTCACTTGGAAAATGTTAGTTTTGTAGATGTATTGCAGACGCTAGTAAGATCTGTTAGTCGGGAAAGTTCGTATGTTTTAACCAAACATGTGTGTGCAGGTGATCGAGACATTCATATGGATATGTCATTGTGTTTAAGGCCGATTGATATTGATAAAGTGTGTTTGGTACTTTTGACATGATGCTTAATGATTGTGACATGTCTCGATTTATAGATCTTACCATGATTGCACATTTGTATTTGACATGATTTGATCTGGTGATGGTTGATTTTCCTAGATGACTATGTTATGTAAGCATAGTGACATTTAGTGTTGTATGTGAGTATACAGACATATGGTTATTTATTAGCGTGCTCGGAACAAGCTCATATGAATCCTATATTTATAGTCAAATCAAATCAAAATTATGAATCCTATATTTATAGGACCCTAACACTTCCAAGATAACTTCAAATGTCTTTTTTTTCCTTTAAGATGAATGGTGAGCTTTCTCCTTATGCCTTTCCTTGTATTTTTTCTAGTACTCTTCCTTGTATCCTCATCACAAATGATCTTCAAGTTGCCTTTTTCCTTTCTCACCTTAGCTCTTATACCATGTTAGAAAATCAAAAGGCAGAAAATATTTTCTTATTTTGATAATAGCTTGTGATAATTTCAATTCATATTATCTTCTTTTGTTTTCTCTTCATCGAGAAACTATCAAATAAAAAAGAACATGAAGAACAATAGAACACAATATCTAGGCTCTCAGCCAAGGAAAAACCCCTCTCGTAAGGGGAAAACCCAATCAAACTCTTCTTCTTCTTATACAACCAAATCAAAATGAGACAACTAGTACCCAACAACAAGACAAGGACTTCCACCAAACATCAAGTCATTCCTCCAAAGTATCTTCTTTAAAGAGTCAAAGTCTTCCTCCAAAGTATCTTCTTAAAAGAGTCAAAGTCAACAAGAGTCAGAATCTTTCCAATCTGCTATAGTCAAGGTTTTGGATTCTTGCTTTAGGTCTGCAACTCGGCCTGCAATCTTCGGCCCTGCAACTCACACAAATTTCCAGAAATTTTGCACGTGTGAGCTAGTTTAGGTCAGATTTGAGACTTGTCCTTCTTCGCTTGGATTCTTCCTTTTATTTCTTGCCTTCATAAGGTCAAATTCTCCTACAATATATACTTATCTTGTGAGGTCGAATAGGCTTCTTCTAGGCCAACTTCATTGGTAGGGTCAACTTGGTGTTGGGAGTCCAAAAATAACACTTTAAAATCAAATTTAATGTTCCTTTCTTGATACAATGTGCCCATAAGGGTCTTATACATATGACAAGGACTATCTTTACTTGATAAATCCTACAGCATGAAGAACATGCTTGACGTAATTGACAGAAATAAAATATAGCATGAAACCCATGCTTTCAAAATTATATTCTTCTCTTTCTTTTGATTTTACAATAAATATATAATGATGTGAGTGTAATAGCAATTATGAAGACCGAGCATAGTTGCATTTCTGAACACCAGAGGTGCCAATATTCATGCTCAATTCCACAAACTTCTCCAAGAACATCAACCAAATCCGAAACTGATTGATACAACGCCTATCTACTTCACTTACTTTCAGTGTATACAAATTTTTGTGGAGACATTGATTTCTTTACTGCTTCCCATGCCAACATTGGCTGGTACTTAATTGCTCTGAAGCTCTCTCGTTATCTTATCTAAGTAGCAAGGGCAGGCACATCTTTTTTGGGTTTGTGGCAGTATGTCAAATAAATATACAAGTAGCCCAGGTGCATGTGTCCAGCTATGAGTGTGGGTCTCCCAAAAGTTTTCATGTCATATATTCACATTGGAGAGCTCATTGTCCATGTTCAAGTAGAAAACATTAAATGCGTAACTATCTATATTAAAATTTTGAAGGCAAGGTGTGTTAGATGTGAAGGATATAAAAGAAAGATGGCCTGAAAGGTAGAAAGGTTGGACATGAAAATGCAATTGTTAAGATGTGATTTGTGAATTAAAATATATCATTTTTCTTTTAAAATTTAATTGTTTTCATTCAGGTGGGAAAGGAGAATAGTAGCCGGAGATTTCATTCACATTGGGGATGCTATAAAGTCCCTGCCTTCCGACATTGTACATTTTTGTTCATCATAATTATTTTGGCAGTCTATTCAGTATTGCATCTCCATACGTTATGAAAATGTAAGATTTTCTGTTCAAATGACTATCTAAGTAAATTAGTTTTAAGAAGAAAAGTTGCTTAAATTTTTTCTATGAATCACAAAGCTGGTGACGTTGAAAATGTCAAATCTCCTGTACTAAGAAAACAAATACACACTTTCACATAGAACATCCTGATCTATTTAACTTAAATGGATGCATTTGTCATCCCTTCAAAGAGTACATGCTAATCCATTGTATTATGTTTTATTTATCAGAATACATATGTATACCTAATTTGCTTTGTTTTTACTTATGTAAAAAAGGATGCTAATTCAGGTCTATTATAAAATTTCGAAGTGCTTGAGATATTAAGGTTCAGGGGAGCTACCCAAGATCCCCTGGGCTCATTTGGCTCTGCAACTCACTTTGAATGCAAGGTAAATAAATTTTTGTAACCTTGAATTCGTCGGTTATTTATACGAATTCATTCTAATGTTTTTAGTAACTTTTTACTTTCCTTGGGTTAAGGTATATAATGAAAGATGACCACCATCATTGTTTTTTTCGTTTTAATACAGGTTTTTGACTACCTGGTTGAATCTGTAGCATGCAACCAAACTCTCGAGAGTGTGCAAGACTTTTTGCTGAAAGTTGAAAAGTTTCACTTACAAAAGCAGAAAGGCTTCAAGTTCTGAATCTTAGGCCTTCAACAGCTGTTGAAATCCATCTGGTGGTGTTCTTATCCATCTTCTCTTATATCAATTTTGTGATTAGGTTTTAAGCTTATAAAGTTACCACGCTAGATATTTGAATTTCTAATTTTGAAATTCGATTCTAATTCTTTGTGAATCAGATAGTAGAAGACTGTGAAGAGAGAATGTCAAGCTCAACTGTTGATGAACTTCTTGAAACAATGAGGAATACTTTGCCACCTCCACCAGAAAAGACTGAGGAAGAAGAAGAAAATGCTGAAGCAGATGAGGTAAATGATGAAGAGATGGATGATGCAGGTGCTGAGGAACAAGAGGAATAATGTGGCCTGTTCTGTCAGCCATGCGTAGATTTGAGAATCTGATTTCATTTTGATTTCCTTAGCAGCATGGGTTCATTGCTCGATTGTAACTCTGTGCTAATGAGGTTGAGGTATTCATTATGGCTTGGGGTCTACACTAACTGCCTAAGAGAACTGTGTGTTTTGGAATATGTCATGCTCTAAACCATGTCTCACATGTAAATCCAATCCAAGATCAAAAGAAAGGGTGAATGGTAAAAACCCATTAGTTTAAAGTGTAATATAACATATTTATCACATGTAAATGACATGCCAAATAGAGCAATGTTTGTGGGGATCGAATTATAGAAGATATTACATGATCTACTTTAGATGGTAGATTTTTGTCCAATTTGTTGAACAATGGTCTCTTTGTATTCTCTTTTTCCTCTCAACAAATTGAGGATGGAGAAGTATATTTTTATTTGATTTTCGCTAACGCAGAGAAGCATAATACTTAAAACCCAAATTGCAGTCCTATTTGTCAATGCATTAGAAAAAAGGATTGAGAAAATGGATTTGAAATGAAATCTAATTGCCAAGATTTGTTTATGATTTAAAAGACAGTAGTCTAAAGACATTACTCTTTTTTGAATCTTGTTACAAATATTCTTCTGACCAGTTTTGTCTAAAGTTTGGCCAAATATTTAAAAGAATTGCTGGAATTGCATTTGAGATTGTATATTTCAGGTGTAACAGGGGATTTTCAGGGTATTTAAAAATGCAACTTCAACAATGCAAGATTGCAATTTCATCAACAATTTCATAACCAGATTCTGATGATAGTTGTTGAAAAAGTAAAAAAAGTAAGATGTTTAGATTTGTCCCTTCAAGAAAATAAAATTTAGATCTATGTTAATCAACTTGTTTTTTCATTTGATTTTGTGCCATATCCAAGTTTTCCTTGAGGATATGTATGATAGCTTCTCTACTGTGAAATGTTCTATCTACTACATGAAACTTGGATGTTCTTGGTACATAGGATGCCATAGATGGGGGTTTTTGGCCATAAATTGCTTAATATGATGTCATTTTGGTAGCTCCATCATAAATGGTATTGTACCACCATTTAGCCAAGGGAAACCATTGTGCCCACGGGTGCCACCTTTTAAGGCAAAGCATCTCAAATATGTTTCTAAGAAATTATTGACTACTTTTTTTTTACCATCCGTTCGAGGATGATATGTAGTGTTCATATTTAGTTGTGTACCATGAGGTTTAAACAGCTCCTGCCAAAATTTGTTGGTGAATGTGGGGTCTCGATTTGAAACAATGGAAGTTGGCACACTGTGTAGCTTGAAGATATTATCCACGAATGCTTGGGAAATTGAGAAAGGAGTGAAAGGATGAGTGGAGGCGCGAAAATGAGTTGCTTTTAAAAGACAATCTACCATGACCTTACTCACTGTTTTGTTGCTCGCTTTTGGAAGTCCAACAATAAAATTCATTGAAATGTCTGTCCAAATATGCGCTGGGATTAATAAAGGCTGCATTGTGCAATGCCCCTAGTAAATTATTTGTGTTGCTTTGGCAAGCATCCTAGGATGCTACAAAATCGTGGATGTCTGTTTTCATGCCTCCCCTGAAGATTGAATTCTTAGTTTTTTCATAAGTCTTAGGAAAGCCAAAATGTGATGTTGTTGGTGTTAGGTGTAGCTTCACTAAACTTGTTTTAGGGTTGAATATTTTGCTAAAACAATGGGCCCTTTATATCGTAATGTATAATTTTTAGCAGGTTTGGGATCGATCTGAATCTTTTGGATGAGCCGCCTTAAAGAACTGTTTGCTAGTCATTCCTTATTTGCCAGAGGAATTATGAATACATTGCTTAAGCTGAAAAGCTGCAGCTTATTTCTCTGTGAGCTCTTGTACTTGGTCTTTTGTTTGGTTTGGATGGATTTTGCCTTTGTGATTTTGAGTCATGATGAAGACTGATTTCCTTCCTGTTATTCTGCAAACTTCACAAATAGTGATTATAATTGTTTGTGGGATTTTTAAGTATCCTTGCAAACCTGCTTCTTTAATTATCCATCAGTTTTTGCCTGTTTTGCAATGTTTTCCTTCTCTCGGGACTTTTTGTTTTTGTTTTGTTTTGTTAGAATCCCCTGAGGCCATCCTGCAAAATTCGATATTTTTGAAACTCTTCCTATTTTCCCCATGTTGACTGGGCATTCAGTACTTGCCTCTTTGTTGGTTGCATCCAAAACTCTTTCTTGTGCAATTATTTTCCCCACCCCTTCAGAAATAAAGTGGAATGCTTGATTAATGTTATGCAGGTTATGAGATAATAATAGCCTTGTACCTTAAATGCTCGCTGATCGAGTAACCTTTTACTTACACTCAGAGGCAGGAGTTCACTTCACTTAGCTTTTTTGCACATCAGCTTGTGGGAAGACATCTATTTGAAAACTAATTAACCAATGTCAGTTTCAATTTTACCTGAATTAAAAGCCTAGAAACATATTTATAGGAACAAGTTTCAATTGCATGTTCTTCCATTTATTTTGATATGTAACTTCCTCTAAACATTTTTTAGTGTAGAGAATGTTGTGTATAAATTATTCTTGAGCCCTTGAATTCATGTTGAACTGAGTATAATTACTGAACATTGCTTCAGGCATCGTTGGTGACAGTGCGTAATAAGAAACGAATTGGTTACTCTTATGAGATCGCCTTGAAGTTTCAAGGTGAGGCTTATTTAATATTTTTATATGATTATGAAATGTGTAAGGTTGGTCTATAATTTGAGTCAAATTTTGGTTTGAAACAGGTGAGTGGTTGATTGAGGAGGAAATGAAGCAAATTCAGGGCACTCTAAATGTTCCAGAGGCTTCTTATGGTGATTTGGAAGATATGCAGGTGTGTATATGAAAAGTATTAAAAGTAATAAATTGCTTGAATATTTCTGGCGAGTTACTTTTTTATCATGCTGTCAGTTTATTTCTATGTTGTTTTGATATTCTAGAGAGTGAGGTATATGGTTTACCATTTGTTTTGTGGATACCTTTAGAGCATTGTTATAGATGGACCCCCTTTAGGGTATTGCTAGAAACATTAGTCCTGGGTAGATCTGTATCAAAGGGTGCAGATGTAGACTTGTATTGGGTAAAATCAATGTTCTTAGTTCATTGGAAGTAAATACTGAGAAGATCAATGATTGCACTGAAGTGAGGCACACTCTACAACCTTGGTGGAATAGATGTGTTATGTCTGTGGTAATGCTAGCTCTAATGAACTACAATGGAAAACTAGTTGTGGTTTGGCATGTAATGTCAAAAGTAAAAAGCTGGCTGTTTGTTAATTTCCATCATGTTAAAAAGACAAAAACCTAGCATATATTCATCTTAACTCTGATCCATTAACAAGCGAGACATTTATGCCTATAGACTAACATGTGCCTGTTTGATCTCTCTCTCTCTCTCTGTGTATGCTTAATGGGTTTGGGTTTAAGATGATCTATGCTAGTTTAGAAATAAACATTGTAAGATATTTTTAGGCCTGTCTAAATACAAGGTGGCATGGTAAAGATGTGCACATGAGCTAAAGAACTAATGAGTTTTTAATGTGTTGGAAAATTTGGACGTCTGTTTTTCCCCAATGTGTGAATTTAGAGTTTGTTAATTTTGAAAATGACCTTATGAGCATGTTCTGAAAATTGTCCCTTTTGGGTTTGTCATTTTTATAAGTATTAACCTTAGTTTGTCAGGGAACTCCATAGTTGTATTAGTACAACCTCAATACAACTTATACAGATTAAACTTTAGTTATACAGATTGACTAAAGCACCTGACAACAAATTGACTAATCCCAAATTAGTCATGAGGATTCTCTATAATTTAACAAGAAAGATCACAACACTTCCTAGCTTGTTTCTTCAATTTTTTTATAATATATAATTTACAAAATTCAAGAAGAGGAAGAGATAACCAATGAAGATGATATTTTGTGATTTTTAGTGATTGCCAGTATTTTGTGTGCAAACTGTTAATCTGTCCAATCATGCCAGTGGCTATCAGTGGTTAATCTCTGATCTCTTTAGGGATCAAATAAACATCAATTACATGGTGTGTACAAATGAACACTTGCAGAACTTGATCGAACTACAAAATAAACAAGAAAATGGAATATAGAAGAGCAATGGTAGAATGATACCTCATAAACATTAATTACAATAAACCGACAATTGACCAAAGCATCACCCTTCCTTTGTGTAAGATTCAATGATGCCACATTTCCAACGCTGTTGTAGGAGAAACATCTTAAAACATGGGTAGATGCTTCCACCATCTTTGCCTTTATCCTCTTTTCCACCAGCTTGTGGAGGTTCTTCCATGTTCACATTGTCAACATTGTTATACCATCCACGTTTGAATAAAAAATGACCTGATTCAGATGTAATTGTTAATTAGGATTTAGTTGTTTCTTAATGTTAGATGCCCAACTTGAACCTTAAAAGATGCTTTGGTGAACATAGTGCTCACCGCTTTGTTGAACTTGGGCCAAATCCAATACGTCATTATATCCAGACTCTAGAGATTGGGCTAATTCTAGAGAGAGCACAGAGTCATCTACAAAGTGGATTTTAAAACATATTGTAGGCACCTGATAAGGATCGTTCCTTCGGTTTGCACTTGACTCTAGCTAACTTAGAGCATTAACTGTGATGAAATGTTTTATTGGACAAAGAAAACCCTTTCTGAAGGACCATTTATGGCTTGCTGTCATCGTATCTGAAGTAAAATACCATTCTAATCTGTGTAGGACTTTATCAAAATCAATTTTGAGAAGCAGATCTTCTTGATGGATTTCTCCAGCCCACCTGATAGCTTTGAAGCTTCCACAATGTTATATAGAATGAATCTACCCATTAAGTAGCCACGTGTTTATTTATTTGTGGTTAATACTTCTGCAGGAGTCTTGAAAGCCATGTAAAGTAGAATTATTAGCATGGGATCATTAATTGAGTTCTTGTTGGATGAGTTGTGGTTTATAACTTTATATTGAATATGCCTGCATTAGTTTGTTCTGCAAGTGGTTCTAGATGAAGAGTTTCCAAGCATATGTTTAAAAGTTTTCCCAATGGTGTCTCAGAAACCCTTGTAGAATTTTATAGGGAGACCATCTTTCCTTGGATATTATCATGTTTCAAGGAGGGATAGATCTGGGGTTAAGGCCAAGCCGAGGAAGTAAGTTCCACATTCCCACCACAAATTCCACTCGACACGGGCAATAGAACAGGGAAGTAAGTTCCACATTCCCACCACAAATTCCACTCGACACAGGCAATAGAACAGGGGAGTAAGTTCCACATTTGCTGAGTAATTTTCCTACACTCCAATGATTTGAGGTGGGAAACATTAAGCTTAACAATGAATTTGTGTTTCCTACACAATGAATTTGATATCATAGCTTGTTACTGAAGTAAGGACCTCTATTGCATGAGTAAAATCACTTGGGAATGAAAAGCCCATTTTGTTTTGCTTGTTGGACCAAGTGTAGTGCATTGGCATGGATCATGTGCTTTTGCCTGCCATTAATGAGAGGAATGAACCTCATATTTATCACCTTCCCAGTTGATCGTATTCAAACCAGCTCCTAGAAGCCATCTAATAGCTCCTAGAAGCCAACTGATAGCAGTTGATCAGCTATCCATTGCCACAAATGGTTATCAGCTATCCATAACCACAAATGGCTCCTTTCTGGCTCTGAGTTAGGAGGGTATCAGTGGAGCTGAAATCCAAAACACTAGCTGAAAGAGTAGTAATTATATAAGCATACCTATTTTCTGGATCACAAATAGGTCTCTTTCGTGGTCTTAGCAAGGAGAAACGAAAAATACTATTTGAAAGAGAAATAGGAATGTAAGCACACATGTTTTCTGGCTTATATTTATTTAGAATGTGGGGTGGCGCATAAGTAAACACCACTAAGTGTTGGCGTTTACAAGATGGATGTTCTTTGTCCACACATATGTTGAGAAACAGTTTTATTTTAAATTTTTGTCATGCTTAAGATCCGCTGTGTCAAGATTCTGGATGGTGTAAATCAATGTTGGTAAATTATCCTCATTTAAATAGCAAAGATCCCAGCTGGTACTATTGTTTATTTATATTGTTGTCCAGAAATTCAATGTGCTGTGCTGTATAATTTTGTGATGTATTATATAGATATTTTTTAAAACTAGTTTTAAAGTCTGCTAGTCATATATGATATTCAAAAACTTGATTATAAAATTTCCTTGTCTTTTTTTTGTTAGTTGAACGTGTCTTTGGACACTGACAAGGGAATCCTGGACTCCAAAAGAAGTACAATTATTAAAGATCTTACGTCATTCTTGTCTCCAATTCAGAATAGATTGCTCCAGTTTGAAGCAGAGCTGAAAGAAAGATGAATTTATGGTTTTGTTTAGAGTTGTTCAGGGTAATTGGTGCTGGGCTAAGCCTACTGTGGTTTTGTAACGTTGCCTCTTTCTGTCTGGAGATTTTTACTGTGGTTTTGTAACCTTGAACTATAACTCTTTTGATTTATTGTAACATTGACTGAGATTGGACTGTAGAACACGTACAAATTCCAGTTTTCCTCTCAGAGAGTGTCCTCCACTGCTCATTCAAACTGGGCCCAAACTTTTGTTGGTTATAATAAATTTCATGCAAAATTCATAGATCATTACACGTCAAACTGACTTTACGCCTTGACTGACATTGCATTCAACATTGTGCACAAGTATGACTTACATGAATCAATCAAACTATGATTGTATCTATATTTGATAATGCAAGTTGAATACAACATACAATACATAGGAGTGCTATGGCTATGAAGTTCAATATGAAATAAGATATTGATTGCTACTTTTACTATTATATAAGGGGTGCTCTTCCAATGGCCATTTATTAGCTATGTGAAGAAGGCTTTGTGGATTTTGTATTTACTATAAGATTATGTATAGCGGAGTTGCAGACAACTAAGTAGAATTTGGTAGGAAGTTTGGAGTATGTGTAATTCATAATGATATTATCTTCTCTTCATTTATGACTTTTTAATGTGTGAGTTTTGACCTAAGCCATTGCATTATCAATGTGTCAAGGCTCAAAACTCGACCTATATGTCAACTACTTCTTATGATTGTTCCTAGGAACACGAAGCCTAATATTTGTAGGTTTAAAATTTATCACAAGTATCTCAAAATTTATTTAAGGTACCATGGATCGAAATTTCTTATGAAATTTCCACACTATAACAAACTTTGGTGCAAATTGTTGATCAATTTTCACTTGGTTAGGGTTATAGATGTTAATGAAAATTTTGTGTGCATGCATGAGAGTTGGGTGCAAATGCTCAATGTTGTGTAGCATTAGTGTGATAAATATGGGATAATGCAAAGCATAGTTTTGAAGATTAGTCTAATTTGACTCGTACCTAATCAACTTAGTGAAGTTGATTGTTGGTGAACGGTTAATTGTTGGTTCAATGGACATAAGATCTTGCAGGCCCAAATACCAAAGGGCAAAATGGAGCCCATCACGGGGTTCTCTTTGTAATTCTCCACCGCTGCTACCTTCCATGCTTCCTCAAACTCCACTCCAACCTCAATATCAGTGCTAGTAGTAGCATGAGCAACAAAATTACACTTAGTAGAACTAGAATGCGTTTTCCAAACTGCACGAGAACTAATTCCCTCACAAGTCACCATGTGCCATGCTTGGTCTCGATGGTTCGCTTCCTTCAACTCCTGGTTCAACTACCATATCTTCATTGGAACCAACACCCCGAACTCCACTAGACAACGATTCACCATTTTTTACTAGTGATTCGCCATTTGTACCGGTGATTCGCCATGATTTTACAAGATAATATAATCTTGTGAGAGATTCGCCAAAAAATTATATATACATATTATATTATTAATAAAATCGCCTTCCATTTTTCCTATGTATCATGGGAATTCGCCCATTTATTATACATATAAATTTAGGGGGGTTTTTAAAATTTTCCCTGATTCCCATTCATTTCCTTATTTTTTCATCCCATACTATCATCTTAAGAGATCCTCTGTTTTAGATGACTAGCCCTTCAGAAGCCTTGGATATTTGAATTGCAAGTAAACCCTTTTATGACCCCATTGCCCAGTGGACTTGTATTCTCTTTGAATTATCTCCCCATTGCTGAAAACCTTCTCTACTCATTCCTTTACCTTACATTGAACCCCTCTGTCAATATTCCCAACCAAACAAACAAAACAAAAACCCTTGTGCTCTATAACTAGCCTAACACCTTAAATTGAACATTAAAGATATACATTTATTTACCTTTATAGAGAGATCCCTCTCTGGATCTAGGAGGGCTAGATCCTAAGATCCCAAAGTGGTTTGATGTTGTCTTGTCATTTGGTATTTCCAAATCTGCCAAATCACAAGAACCCCAACAGGAAAGAATCCCAAGTTGCTCAAATGCTAGTTCTAGTTTATCGATATATACAATTGGCTTGCTACTGAAACTTCTCTTCCAAATGTTAAAAGACATCAATTGTATTTTTGGTTCCTCAACTTTGAATATGTAGTTCAATTCTCTTCATGTATGATCCAATGTTTACCCCTTGGTTTCAATTTCTATGTCTCTATGGTTATTCACTCATATGGTGGCCTATAGTTAATTTTCTTTTCAAATCTATTTGAAACTATTGCATAGATGCATGCTCGTTAATAAAAAATGATGAGCATGATGATCATGCTAATCCTAAGGTTTCTTAGGTTTAATGGATTAAATTATGGATACAAATATAGGTACAAAAGGTATATTGAGATTCATATTTAGTAGATACAATTTTTATATTAAGATATGAAAGAACCCCAATGTTTTCATATGGTAAGAATTAGGAAATAGTTCTAAAATTACATTCAATTGACACATAACTATGGTATAAAAACTGGAGGGGAGGGAAATAGAGAAGCATGCAAAGGTAGGGGAAAAGGTACACATAATGCCACTACATGGTAATCAAAGAGGGAAATCGAATATGGTAATAAAAATATTTCTTCCCATATTGGGAATTTATAGAGACCACATCGCTCTTGCGTGTTCCACTGACATTATTCTTGGGTGATTAGATGGATTATATGATACTTAAACTATTATTAGTGATGGTGATTGCACTAATTATGGTATTGATGAACCTATTAGGATTTGGATGAATGGATGATAGGGATGTTTTCACTTGGTACATCCTAGCTTGTTCAAAAAATTTTCACATTTGAATGTATTATATTATTACTGGTAAAATCACCAATTCCAAAGCCATTTGTTAGCCTTGTTGGGCCAAATGTTTATCTTGTTGTCCCACCCCACAAGCACAATATTTTATGTATAAGCCCAAATAGTATTATGCATATAAATAAGGGGGAAAATGGGTCTTATAGTGTATCACCTGATTTTATTTTCATGTCGTTACTTCATACATATTATCTATATAATAATGAATCCCCTAGAACATATTGAAGAATTAGTTTAATCATTTGGTTTGAAGAAATTTACTTTTCTCCTTACTCTTCCTATCATGGAAAACCTTTCATGTAGGCTTAAAACGTACATTTATCATTATTCATGTGTTATACCTTTCTTATATAAAATAATGTTTACGAAATATGTCCCTCCTATGCTCATAAAATCTTTCTATTGTCTGTTTATAAAGCTCGCATTTGTGAACAACCTAAGCTACCATATTACCAAAACTTAGTGTTTTGTACCTAGGGAGGTAATATGGGGTACCTATAGAAGTACCCAATGGGAATAATAATAGTTATAGGGTAATTTATTGCTATGTATGGAGGCTATTTCTAGTGAATAAGGCCAATGTAGTAGTGTGATAGTAATAAATGTAAGAATATTTACTAGAAGGTTCTACATTAGAAATTCCCTTCTCTAGAATGTTCCTACGAGGTAAGACGGAATTATAAAAATAGAAGAACCAATGGAGGAATTATTAATAATATTGTAATGGTAGCAAGAAAGTTTTATTTGTGGATTATTTTCCTTCCTTAAGGAATTATTAATGTCATTATACTACCTCAAGGGTTTTCTTTAAATCTTGTGCTTTCATTCCTTTGTTATATTTTATGTGGATTTGTCACATTATTCTCAAGGTTAATATTTTGATTTATTTTAATATCTATTGAATTACCTTACATTGGAATTAGATCTCTTTCTTTGACCAAAAAAGGGAAAACACTTTTTTATCAATTTTTATTGAAGGGAAAAAAATAAGGTTGTGGACTTGAGATTAATTTTTGAAACTTATTGAGTAAAATTTGAAAATACCAATTAAAAATTAAGTTCCTCTAAAAAAGAAAACTATATAAAAAAGCATCTGAAAGGAAGTCCAAGAAGTGGAGATTTTGTTGATTTAAAATCATTTGTGTTAGGGTTTTCCTGAGGACCACTACACAATTGCATATCAGATATATTTTTGACAGAGTGCTTAAGTTTTAGTTGAAGTATTACCAAAATTTTCAAGTTGATTATGGAACTTCATAATTGTGTTCATAATACCCAATAAAATAATTATATCATAAATTATGACCATTTTAGTTTAGATGCCTCTAGGAGCTCCATTGAAAAGAATGATTTTCTATAAAAACCTAGTTCTATTTATGGGTTTTTCATAAACAAGATGTATTTTATAGGGAAATATAATGGCCCTAGTATTGAAGAATATATATAAAATGGATGAAGTAAAATTACCCAAAAAATTGGAAATAAAATTTATATGCTCATCTAACCATTGAATAACTTATATGGTGTAAGTAATTTAACTTGTTCAACATACTACTAAGTTTCGATGAAGAATATGAAGGAATATTTTTAGATAGGTGGTTTCATATCAAGAAAAGAGATAAAGATAAAACCGAGGGTTTATATTCATATTGCAACTCCATGTTACATGTTCGTGGATGTATTCATAAAGAAAAGGTCATTGTCTCTATTAAATCTATTTTCCAACATAATTCCATCAAAGTTCAACTGCCTAATATATTACAAGTTCCTACAAAACATCTCGACAACAAGCAACTTGAGGGTGAGACTATTCATTTTTTAAATATTGGGAGCTCATCATGGATAAATATGTGTTGCATTCAAACTTTCATGCTATAGATATGAATGATGTATATTCTATTCTTGGATATCCTTTGATGGAATCAATTGGTATAGTTGATATTAATATGTAGAATAAGTTATAAGAAAAATACAATCACATTGCAATATATTTCCCTTCCTAATATAGAAGGGGTAAAGGGGCATCTCGACAAATTCTTTCAAAGAAACTATTTACATATTCTAAGGTTACATTTGAAGTATATCTTACAAAATAATAAAAATAAATTCCCCAACAAGGGAATAGAAAGGAAGAAAATAATATAAATGAATCAAAGACACATTATATTAGAGAGCGATCTAAAAAAGGGAGAGCTAAGGATGATCTATGTTTCCACCTCCACCAATAGGAAAAACAAAAATCATCAAGGCAAAGTTGTGGGCATCAACAAACATATTGTGGATGAACACGGTGCTTGAAAGAAAATTGAGAGGTACATGTATTGATAACACCAATGTATGGAGATATCATAGTTGCATAATATGGAGTAACTATGATCTAGATCAAGGTGTCAATGAAATTTTTAGAACCCATGCTCACATTTCCCTAAGATGGATGGATGCTCATGCTTAGAACCAACTAGTTATATTGCTTAGCCAATCCTATTGTATGGCTTATTCTCATGTTTCAATGATGAAACATGCAAAGGGGGATGGGATGTAGTGTACCTAAGGGAGTAACATGGATTACTTATATATGTAGCCAAGATGTATTTCTATGCATGGAGGCCATTTCTAGTAAATAAGACCCATGTAATTGTGTGAACGCAATAAATTTAAGAAGGCTTACTTGAAATTTTGGCCTATTATAAATTTCCGTCTCTAGAGTATTCCTAGAAGGTTAGGTAAAATTATAATAATAGTAGAAGCAATGCCATGGAGGAATTGTAAAGAATGTTGTAATGATAGTAAGAAAGAATTGTTTGTGGAGTGTTTTCCTTCCCTAAGGAGTAATTAATGGTGTTATTTTACCTCAGAGGTTTTCTTTAATTCTTATGTGCTCATTCCTTTGCTATTTGTTATGTAAATTTGTTACATTATTCTGAAGATTAAGAGTTTAATTTATTTTCAAATATATTGAGTTAACATTACACTTAGCCATACCATTAAGCAATAAAATTATAGTGAATTGGTTGTCCCTAAATAGTGCTAGGAGAGGCAATGACAAAGAGGAAATTGGTGATGAAAATTGATATTGATCTACTAGATATTGTTTTATGCAATATTCCCCCCCACCCCCACTCTCATATGGGTGGAGGAAAATATTGGGTAAAACATATAGATGAGGGTGAGGGTGGGGTAAATATTGGGTAAAACATAAGTATGGGTGGGTTATGAGGGTGGGGGTGGAGGGAATATTTGGTAAATCATATTTTAATAGCTATAAAGGCTATACACTTTTCCCATTTTTTGGGCATTCCCTTCCAAGCCATAAAGTTCCAAGTTTATGTACATGTCCATATTGTGAGGATAGAACTTGGAAACATATTAATATTAAATTTTATTCTTTACTTGTGACTAGGATGAGGGCCTCAAAATGTTCCAAACTCCAATGTCTTGTCATATTTTTGTAACTGAGTTAGAAGATAATACCATCTAAGAAATACCACAAGCTTTTCCATAATGTCTTTCACAAGGTAATGGTTTTTTTCCTTGTGATCGTTCTATGCAAATGTTGTTGATAAATATATATAGGTGTTTTTTCATTATGGTAATCATAGTTGGCTACTGCATATTGGGTCATATCTCATTTTAAAAACGATAATATATTGGATCCATGAATCTTAGAAACCTTATAATTGACACATTAGGAATATTTAGAACAAAATAAACGATTTTAAGCAGATAAATTTAGTGTTTAAGTTTAAGGATGTGTCAATCCACTTTGTTATTATGTTGTGCATGTTCTAGGTGCATAATAATACTTTGGTGACTTTCTCTCATTAGATCAAGAACATTTACAAAGGTGCTACTACTATCCTCACCAAATTTGGGTACATTTTTTTGTATTTAATCCAACAATAAACTAGGTCTTTAGAAAGGTCTTCTTAAACCGTAGGGTAATAGAACAATAGGTATATTATTAGTTGAGTTACTCGATCTATATCCTAGTTGATACACTTGAATTATGAATATAATCAACTCTTAAATATGAGCTACATAAGACTAACTACAATTGTGGAATAATTTATTCATTTTGATCAAATTTAATTTAACCTCTTAAATCATCTTCACTTTTTTTTTTGGTTTCCTAGGATAATGGATGCAATCCATTTTTACTTGCCTCCATTGAAAGCCACTATTGGGAACCTAACCCTCTCCAATCAATGACTTTGAAAAGCTCAAAGCAATGGATCTATTTTCTATGCAAAGTTTAAAAGTTGATGCTTTCAACAACCTACAATTCACAACAACATTTATCGTCCATAACCACCCTAGAAATTATCACCAAAGGGGATTTTGGACTCTATGCACGTACTCCATTTGTGTATTTGTGATCCACACAATATTCACTACCTTTGAGATAAATACATCTCACCTTAAATACATATTTGTTAGAAGTTTGCTTCAGACTCTCAAGGAATGAATTGTTTCCATTCATCAAAACAATTCACAGTAAGGTTGTTATAGGATTTGAACCATTTATATCTAGGATTTCATTTCAATTTTTTAATGTTTGGTTTTCAAATTTAATGTTCAAATGACTAATTTATTATCAAAATAGAACAATTTTTTAAAATATTTTGAACCTTTACTTGGCACTAATTTAGTATAGGAAGTATTTTTCCTAAAATTTCTTGCATTGTTACTTGCACTAAAATAGTCTAGGAAGTATTTGGTCCATCAATGTAAACCAATATTATGTTCAAAAATCTCAGGACTGAATTGCTAGATGTTAATTACAAGTGACTCCATTTGATCTTTTCAATCCATACCCATTACTACTATTTCAAAAAACCTTGTTTTTACATTGTGTAGATTAAAATTTTGTTAATTACACTAATACCAATATTATGTGAAAAAGTTCTCAGAAATGATGTTAATCTCAAATGACTCCATTTAATCTTTACAATTCATACCCATTATTACTATTAAAAAAAACCTTATTTTCATATTATGTAGATTAAAATTTGGTTACACTAACAAAATTAATACCATTTAAATAGTTTTAATATAATAAAATTGAAAATTGAAAGTTACTTTGCCAAATTAAAAGGTAGTTGGAAGAACTAACTTTAAAATTTTTACATCAACAATTTAAACAAATACCTCTCAAACTGAATTTAAGGTTTCAATAACCTTTTGTCATAAATAGGATTTATGTTTTAAAATTATTTACATCATTCAAATCTTCCTTTGGTGGGATGTATACACCTCTAAATCCTCTCAAACAAATTTTAAAGTTTCTATCATATTTGGTAATAAATAGGGTTTTTATATTAAAATTATTTACATTACATTGAAATATATGTTTTTTTAGACATGGAACAAAATAACTTTTCCGGGTATATGCAACATCTTACAAGCCACATATACTAGTAACTTATGACTTCGCAAGGATCGAGGTGTCCAGAGACCATGGTTAGTTCTCAAAATTCAATGGGATGTCTATCCCTCTAGCTTAACCATGACAGTGAAAAGATAACTCTACCCCCACCGATTTTGAACTTGTGACTTCCCAAAAAAAAATCATAAATTCTCAACCATTAATTCCACTCAAGTTTCCTTGACATTAAAACATATGTTATTATACTTGACTCTTCCTTTGGTGGGACATATACACCTTCAAATTCTTTAGATGTTCCATTTTACAAAGGTAAGTAGATATTTAAGTTTTTTTTTAATGGAAAATATATAGTTTCAAAATGATCTTCGAGCTTCAGAAAGCTTTTTATGGAAAATGATCTCGGTCGAGCTCCAGAGAGCTGCTTCTTGCGGCAAAAGATCCCCTCCAAAATTTTCCCGATTTAAACGAGGGAATAAAAATTCAACATTCCCATGAAAACTTAGGAGAGTTGTTTATCTTCAAATAAATTATGGCAGGAATATTGACAGCTTTTACAACTCTCTTTCTATTATTGAAAATATTGAAAGCCTAGTCATTCATGGTTGGGGAAAACTTCCACCAAACAAATCTATGAAGTATATCCCAGAGAAATTTGAGGATAGGATTGCGGTTGAGAGAGCATGGATAATTCTTTGTCCAATTGTGAAAATCTGGGCCCATGATGATGGTTTGAAATATTGGAGGTAATCCCTTATCAGAAAAAATCAAATTCCAAATAGCTTTGGAGCACATTAATACTCCTCTCATGTGATAGGTGCGTTACTAGATTCAGTGGTGTACTAGAAACTGCTTTTCTCCACTGCCCCATCTCAGTCTAAGATCGAGAAAATTTGAAAAATCTAAGCAGATCAAACGAGTTGAATAACTCACCTAAGTACTCGGGGCTAATTTTTTAATAGTTGGCAAGAATAATTAACAATGAACATGAACAATTTATCAATGCTCTAAGAATATTTGATGAAAACCACTTAGAGTTGGAGAAGTCGCATTTTCTTGAAGTGTTTGAGAATAATGCTTATAGTAGATCCCAGGGCCTTCAGGCCTTTCAAAAATCCTATAAAGGGTTAAAAGGCAAATCGTCTCGAGATGATCTTATCTCCAAAGTTCATCTACCATTTATACAGGGGACTTAGGACAAAATTGCTCATGTCCTTAAGCGGAATAATGTTCCCTCGTCATTCAAGCTTCTTAGTACTATTAGAAACTAACTTGGTTCCGTAAAAGACCCTATTGACCCTAACGACATTAACGGTGTTTATCTGGTTCCCTGATCTTGTGGTACTCCCTATATTTGGGAAACAGGTTGGTCTATTAGACAGAGAATCCAGGAGCATGCGGTAGACATCAAACACAATTGATCCCACACTTCAGCTCTGGCCGAGCATGTGGAAAAATCATGTCACCATGTTTTCATTGAGGACTCCAAAGTTATTGCGAGGGTTGGTCACTTCCACCATAGGAAGCTCAGGGAAGCCATTGAGATTGAGAGGCATGCTAAGAATTTCAATAGGGATGATGGGTGTAAATTGAGTAAGAGTTGGACCCCAGTTCTCTCTAATTGATTGCGCCCTTTTGTGTTTATGATTTGGTCTTTGTTTTTATTTTTCCTTTTTTCTGCTCTTTAGTTTTTTTTTCCTTATATTATTTGTTACCGTACATTTTATTATGATTTTTACATTCTCGATTTATAAATAAGAGTTTGTTATAAAATTTTATTAATATTAAATAAAATTTATATTAAGAAAACCCTATTATAATAATAATAATTTATATTTACATATTATAATATTATATAACCCTCTTTTATTTTATTTTATTTATTATTAAATTAGGTTTACCTTTATAATTTCTTATGGTTTATAATCTTGAATTATGAAGAAGCGTTTTCAAACTTTTATTAAAATAAAGTAAATTATAAAATAAACTAATAAATCCCCTTTATTTAATTATTATAATTTTATATTGATTTTTAATTGATAAAAATAATATATTTAATATAATTTTCTAAATGAACTTAATAATTAAAGGCTAGTTTTTAACGGCAAATTCTCAACGGCTAGTTTTTAACGTCTAGTTTTCAACGGCTTTTTCCAGGCAATAATGCATCCTCACTATTTATTCTTTAAGATCCATCTTATTTTTTCACCTTGTCCTGAGGATGAACCACATTAGATGGTTCGAAACATTGACCAAATCCTAATGATGTGATTAATTCGAAAGACATTTATCTAAATTATGGATCACAAAAGTCTTAGATCTAAGTGAACAATCATTTTATCAAATTTTATAAATAGACTATTAAATGATTTTTCCTTTGACTTGGGGGTCTCTTCCATGTGTGATGGTATAGGTATTTTTGTATTTTCAAATGCATATAAACCATTCCAATTTTAGCTTAAGCTTAATTTATCATGGCCTAACTTATCTTTATGTGAATTTTATCAATCACTTGTTTTTAAGAATTTAGAGTGCTCAACGGGAGTGCAGAGCATCAATGTTTATTCTCACTTGTTAATATTTTTGATATATTAGGACTTGGTATTGGCTCTCATATTAGGACCAGAGTCCTTCCACGATATAATTATCTATATACAGAAGGATTTTTACCCCCCTTTTTTTGAACTATTGGTGAGTTTATGATTTATGTTTTCTTCTCTTCCTTTCAGAATACTCTGGCCATGTATCTATGAATTTGGTAATGTCGCACAAATAAAAATATCTTTGTAGAATTTTGTATTAAAGATACTCTGTCAGCAAAATTTCCAATCTATGTAATGACATGACACCCTTCAACCTGCTAATTGTTGGACATTGGGTTCAACACTCCCTGTGTGTTTCACGACATGGACTAACCACCTCTCGTGGATCCCAACTCTAGCGATTGTAGTGGAGACTAATGCCTGCGAGTTTTGGTCTAACGGAAATCATGTTTCCAACAATTGGTATTAGAGTGACATGTCTCAAGTTCAAAACTCGTCCGGCTTGCGTTGGGGGGGAGATTGTTGGATATTGGGTTCAACGCTCCTTGTGTGTTTCACGACATGGAATAACTGCCTCTTGTGGATCCTAACTCTGGTGATTGTAGTGGAGACTAATGCCTACGGGTTTTGGTCTAACAGAAATCATTTTTCCAACACTAAGGAGGTATCCTGTGACTGATCCAAAGTTTAGGTGGATGAGAGATTTATAATCCTACATAAATATCTTCTTTAAAAATAAGAAAAAGTTAAATAGAACAAAACTCCTTGTGTAATATAAAAAAAATTGTCCAAAGTTTTCCTCTATCCTTTATAAATAGAAGTATCCTTGTCCATATTATCCTTTTCAATTATATACAGAAACCCTCTCTGAATTTCGCTATGTCCTCTTTGTATAATCCTCTCCAAATAAAGGAAGAATTCTTACCCAAATTATGGTATGCAATCGTGCATGAAAAATTGTATGTAGGGCAAGGTAGGCTAGGCTAGGCTAGGGTGAAATAGAGTAGGATAGTGTTAGGCTAATATAGGCCATTGTAAGGTAGGAAAGGGTGGGATAATGTAGGTTACTATAAGGTGGGGAATAAACTAGATGGTAGTGAAAAATAACGTAAGTACGATAGAGTAGGATTAAAATAAAATATGCTAGGCTATGGCTAGGATAGATTAGTCAAGATGATAGGGAAGGTTAGCTAAGCTAGGACATGGGATAGTGGGTTAGGATAGGCTTGGGAATAAGAGGATGTTGTAGAACTAGGGAAAAAGTGATGAGGGGGAGTAGAGTGGTAGAGGCAACATGAGTGGGGATAGGAGTAGAGTGGAGCAAGGAAGGGTAGGGGTGATGAGATGGGGGGAGATGGCGAGGAGAGGTGATAGCGGTGGGCTAAGAGAGGTAGTATGAGTGGAGGGGTGAGAAAAGAGAGGTGGTAGTAGTAGAAGGGTAGGGGAGGAGAGGAAACAAGAAATAGGGAGGCATAAAAGGAGTGTAAAGAGGGACTATATGAGTAGGTGAAGAGGGGTGGGCATGGGATGGGAGGGGCAAGGGTGCGAGGATGGTGGGAGTAGAGGGGGTGAGGTGGGGTAAGGGAAACATGGGTACGGTAGAGGGTGGGGCATTGATGAGAAATAGAGTAGAGGGATTGTAGTAGAGTAGCATGAAAGGAGTGGTAGGGAAAATGAGGAGTAGGTGAGGTAGGCTAAGGGATGGGATGTCGATGAGAGTGGGGCAATAGTGGTGATAGGAATGAATCAGTTGGGAGAGGAGGTGTAACAGCCGAGAAGGGTGGCCAAGGGTATAAGTGATAAGGACTAGGTGGGTGAGTGAGGTGGGCTTGGGGATGGAGTCATAACAAGGTGGGGGTGGAGAGGCACTAAGAGTGAAGGGATGGGGAAGGAGGGGTAGGAGGGTTAGGAGTGGTTATATTGGGTGGATAGGTGAGGTGGCCTAGGGGTAAGAGTTGTGAGGGATTGTGGAGGGGTAGGGGTGGAGAGATAGTGAGAGAAAATGGGTAGGGGTAGAGTGATGGGCATGGTTGGGGTAAATATGCAACAAGAGTGGAGGAAAGGCCGAGGCTAAGGAGGGGTACAAGTGGAGAGGGTTAGGAAAGGGTGGAAGGAGTATGAGAAGGGGTGGAGAGTGGTATAAGCGGTGAAAATTAGGTGGGAAAGAGGATGGAGTCATGAGAATGTGTGGAGGGGTTAGGGTGACAATACAGTAAAAGTGAAGAGGTAATATTCCTTTTTAATTATTCTATAAATATTTATATCCTCCCCCACCCCACCCCACCACCCCCCCCCTCCCCCTCCCAATATTTCTCATAGATAAAATCTCACATAAAAATTCCACAAAAAATAGATGCAATGATACACGACAATAAGCTCAGCTAGTTATTTTATTTATTATGATAAGAAAGTAAATGATGACAACTATTCTAAATGCCAAAACTTGTTTACTAGAAACCTAGATGATTGTGATGCGAGTTGGTGCAAAATATTGATCTTTTGGAAGCTACTGCAATTGGATCCCCCTTCCTTTGTTAAGTGATAATGGAGAATCTGAAATGATCTAATGAGGGAATATAAAGAAACCCTTATATATTATTTTATTTATTTATTATGCAACTTACTAAAAATGCATGTTGATTAAATGGCTAGGGAAGTGCAACAATTTTATCTTAAAACCTAACTATGAATTTATGAGTTTATTTTGGAGCAAGGTAACAGAATGTTATAAGTTTTTATTTATTTTTTCTCATGAGAAGAGATTTTATTTTCTCTTTTTATAAAATGCTATTTGTAGTGTAAGTAAAAAATGTATTTTAGTGGGTATAATAAGACTTTGTGCATCTCTTTATTCCATAATGCAATGTTTATGCTTAATTATTGGTATGACTGTGTTTAAATATTTCTAATGTCCATGATTTGTGTGGATAGATATGTTCTATCAGACTACTGGAGAATGTTACTTGTATTAATCATTCTTTTTACACTTAGTCTATGGTAGGTTAGGCTAGTTATCTAGGCTAAGATAGGTTAGGTAACATTACAAAAGAGTTTCTTAAAATAGATTAGGCTAGTATAAGCTAAGAAAGGGTAGCTTGTAAGGTACGATAAAATAAGGTATAGTTGTTGAAAATGCAACAAGATGATGGAGCTTAGTGAAATGAAGTCGCCTTCACTAAGCGGGCCCACAGGCTATTTTTGGCGCAAAGTCTATTTTTAGACTATGTCTATTTTCAGACATATGGATCATGGTCTATGAGTTTCAGGATGCTATTTATGGATGATTGGTCGAGTTGGTAAAAATAGATGGACCTCTATTTTTAGACATTGGGTAGTTTCTATTTTTAGACTGCCGGGCTAAAAATAGAACAGTCAAATATTATTAACCCTTAATAATATTTAGACTACAAACATTATCTTATCCTCTTGGAGCACTTCAGTTTGATGTTTGGATGTGGCACATGCAGTTGAAAGAAGGAATTACGCTATTCCTAGGGGTTAGTTGAGCTATTGCATGGTTGACTTCAGTTAGAACTCATGTGGCAGAGTTTGGTGGAGTTGATGAGACAGTTGGTGGAGTTGTGTTCTATTTAACTTAGTTGAACTAGTTGTATTTAGTCTAAATGACAAATACACTAGTGATGAGTGGTGTGAAATAATTATTAACTAATTCACTAATTATTAACTTATAAATCAACTAAAGAACACATCAGTTAATTGCAATGCATGGATAGTTCAGTGGAGACTAGTGTTAGAGGTGGGTGAAAGGGTGAGTGTGACTATCAGTTGTGACCATGATTGTGCATGAGATTTGCACACACATTGATGGAGATTGCCAATGAGGATTGCGCAGTTGGAGCTAGTGGGATTCGAACTTGGATCTCATCATTAATCAACTTGGATTACGCAGTAGAGGCAGGCAGACTTGTGGAGAAGATTTGAACCCATGACTTGTTCAAATCTCAGATAGTTTGTGTGTAACTTTTTGGAGATAATATTGAGTACTTGTGAGGAGTATTGTGCTATGTATTGTTACATGTTATCTATCATTATACTATACAGATAGTTGGGGGTTTTCAGCTATTGCTTTCCCCATTACATACTGTGTTCTATGTGTGCTTGATTATTTGTTTATGGGCGCATGCGACTGTTTCTATTTCCGCATATTGATGATCAATAGTAGAAGAGGTTATTTATTATGCATGAAGCTTAAATAGTGTGTAATTAGGATAATATCAGTGAATAACTCAGCTATTATTCAAATTTCTACATGGTATCAGAGGCATAATTGATCATCGGATCTATTACAATGATTACAATTATTTCGGTAGACAAAGTCTGTAACGGGCCAGGTAGCCTATGGATCCATCCTTTCCTTGAAAGGTGATATATCCAGTAAAT
This sequence comes from Pinus albicaulis, assembly GCA_034641835.2. Classification (NCBI taxonomy): domain Eukaryota; kingdom Viridiplantae; phylum Streptophyta; class Pinopsida; order Pinales; family Pinaceae; genus Pinus; species Pinus albicaulis. Next base: position 589,074,107 of record CM076574.1, read on the forward strand.
GCCCTTACATTCAATCTCTATGCTAGAAATACTTTGTTCTCACAGATCCAGAAGCAACTGAGTTTTGAGCTTGGAATTCGAATTTGCAGCAGAATTTGGAATTCGAAATTTGCAGCAGTTTTCTTGGTGCTAGAGTTGAAATGTCTTTCAACGGATTGCGACTGGAGTATGCCCTTGAGGGCAGCTCGAATTATGTTGCATGGAAGGACAGGATGGAGGCGGTATTAGATGATAACGGGCTGAAGGAGTTCATAGAGACTGAGGTCCCAAAGCCTACTGATGCTGCTTAAGTTGAGGCTTGGCAAAAGAAGATGGAAAAATGTCGAAGGATTCTGTTGGAGGGCGTGAAGGATCACATTGTATCCAGCATGCATGGAAAATCTTCTCCATACTTGATGTGGAAAGCGTTGATAGATTTATTCCAAAGCAAGAGCGACCAGAGTAAGTTGGCGCTCAAGGATAAACTCAGACACATAAAGATGGAGAAAGGCGACAATATGCCCAAGTGCCTCACAAAGTTCATCCAATGTAGGGATGAGCTGGGAAGTGTGGGGGTGACTGTTGATGATGAGGAATTGGTGAGCTTGGCTCTCCTTGGTCTTCCGAAGAGTTGGCATGCCTATCAGGATTCTGTCAATGGCCGGGAGAAATTTCTAGGATGGGAGTGACTTTGGTCGGATCTTGTGCAAGAGGAGATAAGGCAGAATACCAGAGACGGATCTTCATCAAAGGAATTTGATGAAGAAAATTGCGCTTTGGCTGCCAAAGCAAAGAAGGGGAAGAGAAAGAAAGCTTCTCATTCCGGTGCGAAAGGCAAGAAGCAGGACATGTCTAAGGTGAAGTGTTTTCACTGTCACCAACACAGACATTATGCCACAAATTGTCCGCAGAAGAAGAAAAATAAACAAGTTGCTGGATCTGCAGCGGGAAAGGCCTTAGCCTCACAATTTGAGCTATATTTTCACTGATCGCATGCTTGGTCTCAAGTGTGATGGGATCAGTACGGTTCTTGGATAGTGGTGCGTCTTTTCACATGACTGGAGATCGAAACATGTTAGATCCTGATGAGAAAGATCTTGGAGTGCACATCGAGATGGGCGATGATGGTAGACACAGTGCGACCGGTATCGGTACCATTTCCTTTGAGAGGGAGTCTGGTAAACCCTTCATATTGAAGGAAGTGATGCATGTTCCAGGATTGAAGAAGAATCTGATCTCTGTGGCGATGTTAGAAGACAAGGGGTACGATGTTGTCTTCAGCGACGGAAAAGCTTTCCTGCGCAGTAAGACAACTGGAGAAACCCGGAAGATAGGGGTTCGAGTGAAGAACCTTTATCAGTTGCAAGTAGATGGCTGCGCATCAATGGCATGCAAGGCGGAAGGAGTGGTGAGCCGGGATGATGGCGAGCTGTGGCACCGGAGATTGGGCCACCTTCACCATGGAGCTTTGAAGATATTGCAGCAGATCTCTACTGGGCTTCCTAAGGGCACTCTTGTGCAGTCAGATCAGTGCAAGGGGTGTACCTTGGGAAAATTTGTGAAAGCCACCTTTCACAAGAAGGATAGTCGTGCCACGAAGATCCTTGAGATAATTCACACAGACGTGTGTGGACCTTTCTCAGTAGCTTCGATAGCAAAGTACAAGTACTATGTGATCTTTGTTGATGATTTTTCTCGGAAGTGCTGGATCTTCTTCATGCAGAAGAAGAGTGAGACATACTCAAAGTTCTGTGAGTTCAAGGCGCTGGTTGAGAAGGAATCGGGGAAGCATGTGAAGGCTCTTAGAAGCGACAATGGTGGTGAATTCATCTCTGCTGAATTCAATAAGTACTTTTACAGCATTTACAGAATTCGGTGAGAGATCCTATCGCACCTCATAAACCCACAATGTAAAAAGATAACCCGAGCGGAAGAACAGAACGATCATGGGTGTTGCACCGGTGATGTTGCATGATCAGGGCCTACACATAAACTTGTGGGCGGAGGCATGCAATACTGCAGTATATGTGCAGAACCGTTGTCCTCACAAGATACTTGGCATGAGTACACCAGAGGAGGCGTTTTCTGGTAAGAGACCTGACATTTCCCATTTGAGGATTTTTGGTTCACCTGTCTACTTGCATGTGACGAAGGATGCCAGGAAGAAGCTGGATCCGACCGCAGAGGTTGGGATATTTGTGGGGTACACTGATACACCCCACAACTATCGTGTGTATTTTCCAGACAGTCGCAAGACTGTTGTGTGACGGGATATCAAATTTCAGGAGGAGAAAGCCATGAAGTGTTCACTTGAGATGGAGCCACACTTGCATGCAGATGAGGAGCTATTAGTTCCTAAGGATGAGCTTCAGGATGTGGATCAGCCACAAGATGAAGTTTATGGAGTGAAAGAGACCACTCATGCAGCGCCAACCATCAGAGGGCGCAAGCGCACTACAGAAGCTAAGCGACTGGCTCAAGACGCAGAGAAGATTGTAGGACCACCTACAGCACAACGCAGATAGAGACAGTCACTGGATCGGTACACTGGATACATGGCTCTTGTGAGCAAATGTGTCATGACAGAGCCATCCTCTTTAGAGGAAGCTGTGGAGAACCCCGCATGGGTAGATGCCATGGTGGAAGAGTATGATTCGATTGTCAGAAACAGTGCATGGGATATTGTCCCAAGACCGGAGGGGAAATCAATGGTGGGTTCGCGATGGATCTACAAAGCAAGCAAAGGGCCGATTTCTTCTGAGTGTGGAGAAGTACAAGGCAAGATTTGTTGCCCGAGGCTTCTCGTCGCATAGAGGATCGATTATGAGGAGACCTTTGCACCTGTCGCAAGGTACTCTTCCATACGGACGATCCTTGCTCTCTCAGCGCAGATGGGGTGGCACATTCATCAGATGGATGTGAAGACTGCGTTCCTCAATGGAGTTATTGAGGAGGAGGTGTACATAGAGCAGCCTGAAGGTTTTGAGATCTTCAGCAATGAGTCGCATGTGTGCCGACTCAAGAGAGCACTGTACGGGCTGAAGCAAGCACCTCGTGCTTGGTACACTCGGATAGACAGCTACTTCACCGGGCTTGGATTCTCCAAGAGTGAGGCGGATCCAAACCTGTACCAGATTGTGGTGGAGGGGAAGCTGTTGATCATCGTACTGTATGTAGATGATCTGATTTTTACTGGCGATGAGCAGTTGATACTTTCATGCAAGGAGGATCTTGCACGAGAGTTTGAGATGAAGGACTTGGGCATACTTCATTATTTCCTGGGATTGGAGATTTGGCAGCGCAGTGGAGGACTGTTTGTTTCTCAGGGCAAGTATGCCCGGGAGATTCTGGAGAGGTTCAACATGCATGGCTGCAAGCCTGTTGACACTCCTCTTCCTGGTGGTTTGAGGAAGGAGGATGCTACTTCAGCGGAGGTAGTGGATGCCACTGTCTATCGACAGTTGGTGGGGTCGCTTATGTATCTGGTCAATACACGACCCGATATATGCTATGCTGTTAACCATCTTTCGCAAGCTATGGTTAAGCCTACCAAGCTCTTCTGGAAGGCAGGCAAGCATGTATTGTGTTATCTTAGAGGCACATCGGGATATGGCTTGTGGTACAGACAGGAGGATGAGGTGAAGCTTTGTGGCTTCACGGATGCAGATTGGGCAGGGAGCCCAACGGACAAAAAGAGCACATCTGGAGGGATCTTTAGTATCGGGTCGACAGCAGTTTCTTGGTACAGCAGGAAGCAGAGATCCGTGGCACTCAGTTCAGCAGAGGCTGAGTATATGGCAGCAAGCTTGGCTGCATGTGAGGCCATATGGATGAGGAAGATCCTGGTCGGGTTGTTCGGGTCACACTTGGAGCCTACTGTGATTTATTGTGATAACCAGAGTTGCATTAAACTCTCGGCTAATCCAGTATTTCATGATAGATCCAAACACATCGACATTAGTACCATCATATCAGAGATTGTGTGCAACGGAGAATCATGTTACTTTCATACATTCCCACAGAGGATCAGGATGCTGACATCTTGACGAAGGCGCTCACCAGGAGAAAATTCAAATACCACAGAGGTAGGATAGGGGTTGCAGATAATCCATATCTTGTTGAGAGGGAGTGTTGAAAATGCAACAAGATGATGGAGCTTAGTGAAATGAATTCGCCTTCACTAAGTGGGCCCGCAGGCTATTTTTGGTGCAAAGTCTATTTTTAGACTATGTCTATTTTTAGACATATGGATCATGGTCTATGAGTTGCAGGATGCTATTTATGGATGATTGGTCGAGTTGGTAAAAATAGATGGACCTATATTTTTAGACATTGGGTGGTTTCTATTTTTAGACTACCGGGCTAAAAATAGAACAGTCAAATATTATTAACCCTTAATAATATTTAGACTATAAACATTATCTTATCCTCTTGGAGCACTTCAGTTTGATGCTTGGATGTGGCACATGCAGCTGACAGAAGGAATTACGCTATTCCTAGGGGTTAGCTGAGCTATTGCATGGTTGACTTCAGTTAGAACTCATGTGGCAGAGTTTGGTGGAGTTGATGAGACAGTTGGTGGAGTTGTGTTCGGTTTAACTTAGTTGAACTAGTTGTATTTATTCTAACTGGAAAATACACTAGTGATGAGTGGTGTGAATTAATTATTAATTAATTCACTAATTATTAACTCATAAATCAACTAAATAACACATCAGTTAACTGCAATGCATGGACAGTTCAGTGGAGACCAGTGTTAGAGGTGGGTGAAAGGGTGAGTGTGATTATCAGTTGTGACCATGATTGTGCATCAGATTTGCACACACATTGATAGAGATTGCAAATGAGGATTGCGCAGTTGGAGCTAGTGGGATTCGAACTTGGATCTCATCATTAATCAACTTGGATTGCGTAGTAGAGGTGGGCAGACTTGTGGAGAAGATTTGAACCCATGACTTGTTCAAATCTCAGATAGTTTGTGTGTAACTTTTTGGAGATAGTACTGAGTACTTGTGAGGAGTATTGTTCTATGTATTGTTACATGTTCTCTATCATTATACTATACAGATAGTTGGGGGTTTTCAGCTATTGCTTTCCCCATTACATACTATGTTCTATGTGTGCTTGATTATTTGTTTATGGGTGCATGCGACTGTTTCTATTTCCGCATATTGATGATCAATAGTAGAAGAGGTTATGCATTATGCATGAAGCTTAAATAGTGTGTAATCAGGATAATCTCGGTGAATAACTTAGCTATTATTCAAATTTCTACAATAGTAGGGTATGATAGGCTAAGGTAGGATACACTTAGGATATGATAGTCTAAGGTAGGTTAAGGTAGGTTATGGTAGGAAAAACGATGTCCTAGAATAAGTGAAGGCTTAGAATTTATTTTCTCCCAATTAGAGAAGAAATTTAATGTAATGAACGGTTATATGCTGAAAAAGATGGATTTATCAAGTTCTTAAGAAACCCTTAAAATAAAAATGATGGATGAAATGGGAAAGAAGATAAATGAAAAATTAGGAAGATATACAAAAATCCATCAAGGAAAAAATAAAACAATTACAAACCATTCTATTAAAATATCTCCCTAAATTGGATGTGGAGATCGAAGGAAATAATGAACATAAGGAAAAGCACCGTGTTGAGACTCAATTACATATAGGGAGTAAGTTATCACAATTGGAGAGCATTAATATTGATTCACAATACCATAATCATGAATTTTCAATCCAATATCCATATCACTTGAGCTTTACTTGTTAGTAAATTAGACTAATTATATTCAAAAAGTGTATCGTACATAGAGGATTACAAGCAACAGATGTTGGAGATACAGGCAACCGAAAATGACAAAAAGTCAACTTCGATCCCAAGAGTAGCCAAGAGTGAAGCTAAGAGAGCCCAAAAGATGAACATGGGCGCTAAAAGATACAAATAGAAATCTACCCAGAATGGGTGGAGTTCTCAGTACGACTTTTTTTACCTTTCTTTTCTGATTCTCTTACCCAGCCATCCTGGGGTTGATGAGCTAGGACCACTTGAAGATTGTTGGTGACTAAAGGAGATGGCTTCTTATCTGAGTCCAAGGAGGAAGTGTCATGAGGCTGCTTCTGAGCGCTTGTAGGACTGTTGGGCTCACCTGGGTCTACTGGAGTCATGTATAGATCTTGTTTTGCCTTTTCCTTATCTACTTCGATCTCTTCCTCATCCTCATCTGAGTTGAAGGAGTTGATGTCATCCATGGGTGACGGTGCACATGGTTTCCAGATTTTGGATTTTGATTTTTGGTTGCTCTTATTCTTTTGGACTGGGAGGGAGGGGAAAGAGTTCTAAAGGTGCCCTATTTGATGATAGTGATGGAATCATAACATTGCGTTCTCATAATCTAGAGTCTGTGTCCAGTGGATGTCTCCCACTTTGAAAATGATTTGATCAGGCATGCCTTTGCCAATATCTATTTCAGCACAGATTCTGCCATAGGTGTAAATGCCCGCTTCCCCCTTGGAGGTGTCTGTAGCTAGGAAGCATCCAAGGGTGTCTCCTATTCCTTAAAAGACTGAGAAGTGCCAAAGATGAGCAGGTAAGTTAGGGAGCCTGACCCATATAGGGAGCTTGGTTATGACGGTCGTGGAGGGATCGAAGTCTGGGAACCATGGTGTGAGGAATAGTCCAAGTTTTCCCCAAAACCAAGGTTCCTCTGTTAAGACTTTTTGATAATCATCGTTAAAGGAAAAAAAACTATGAAGAATCCCTTTGAACATAAGAAGACTTTGGTGTTGTTGGTCTAGGTATAGTGGATCCATTTATAGAGGTCCGTTGAGCGGGGCCATAAGCCATTGAACTAACAAATTATGGCATTTTCTACCATTAATTGAGTCTGGTTCTCGAGAGAAAGATGGGAGATTTCAATAGTTGGAATGTCCTCCAATTTTTCCACTAAGAAGGGATTCAGAGCCTCAGGGGGCTACACAGCTTTCTTGGGGTGTTGAGCATTGAATTCATCCTTATACAAGAATGCTTGTGAAGAGGAAGGCTACCGAGATGTGCCTCCGCGCAGTTGAAGGATTAAAACCAGAGAGGCATTTTTTCATATATTGTAAAAATATAGAGGGAGAGAGTTTTCGAGCTGCTTACCCCTACACAGGAATCTTTTTAGGGCAGCAGGGATCCCCATATTATGTTTGAGATCTTGCGCAAGGCTCTACACTAGATCGGTTGCAGACCCAATAGAGCTTAGTTTTACCACAAAGTCTAGAAATCTGAATTTGGAATGTGTGAGAATAGATTTGGTCCTCAAAGCCTAGGGGCATGCACAAGGGAAAAGGATCTCTCCTAATAGAAGCTAAGGAGAGTGGACCACCTTGGATTTTCAACCCTAAGGTTACTCTTTTGTGCTAAGGAGCGTTGAGAAATGGAGGGGCACCATAGCTATCAGTGTGGCTGCTGTGATAGACGCTGCGAGCCGGAAGGGAGAGTGTTGCGTAACTGCTGGCGATGGATTTTTCTGGAAGGGGCACGTCTTTTACCTTGCAGAAGGGATCAGGATGCGGGCTAGTGGTATGTCGTAAGTTGTTGATGTCGACCAACACTACTGGTCCATGTCCACCGATGACAAACACAACAACCTGCGCATTACAGGAAGCAACAACTCTGTCCCTACCTGTGTAAGAGATATTTGGATTTTCATCTGGGATTATACCTTTCGTGTCTATTCTGTGGCCGGGCGGAGGAGGTGCCAGCGGTGTTCTTGGAGTCTGGCTTCCTGGAGCCGCAGGGCCGAGCAGGAGTAGGTCAATGGCGGCAAATGTGGGAAAAAACCCACTTGCGTGAACCCTAACCATTTCTCCGTCGAAAAGTCCCCATTACACAAATATTGCAGATGGAGCAATATTTTGATCTATAGCAAGTGACATCCTTACAAAAGGTAAATATCGCATCCATTTTAGAACAAAATCAACATGTATGGTGTCAATGGCTTTGTGAAAGGAAAATGAATTCCATTATATCTTGGTCCATTTTTATAAATGAAAAGATATCACATTATGGGGATATTAAGAGCAATACATTCTTTAGTAAATTGGTAAATTTTTGACAAAAAGGTCTAGTTATAAAACAAATTCAAGAATTCCAAACATCAAGTCTCAAGGTAAATATAATTTCAAAGAATAATTTGTTAGACCTCTTTATGGGAACTTTAAAGGAAAGCGTCCAACATGAGGTGCATCTCTTTGAACCTAAATCCATAGAGAATGTTTTAATTCTAGTGAGGAAAGTTGAAATAAAATATATGGTCACTAGAAAATTGGTCACCAAAAACTACAGAGAACATGCTCCCTCTCCTAACCTCACTCAACCAACAAGGTTGAAACCTCAAGAAATAGATAAAAGAAGAGAAAAAGGATTGTGTTTCAATTTTAACAAAAAGTATAGTAAGGGGCATAAAATGTGGTGAGAATAAATTATTTTACATAAGACTCCAAAGAGGAAGAATATCAAGAATTAGAACCATCACAAGTTATAGAGCTAGAAGAGACTGCTCCAACAACATCATGTCATTCATTATTTGAAATCAATACTCCATAAACCATAAAGATAGAAGAATATAACAAAAAGTAAAGGTAATATGTTGATTGGTTCTTGCAGTACCCATAACTTCATCAATTATAATTAACAAAACACGTCAATTGTTTTGTATATTCAACACTAGAGTTTCAAGTAATGATTGTGCATGGAGGTACCATATATTATCCAGAGAAGTGGCATAGTATTTATTAGATAGTCCCATGATTGCAATACAAATGGGTGGTGTTGATATTGTATTTGGGGTCCAATAATTACAATCATTGGGAACAATGACCTTTAATTTTCAAAATATCTTCGTAAGATTTACCTTAGAAGGAAAGGAAATTGAGCATAGAGGTATCCAAGGGAAAAACTCTAAAGTAATAAGCTCTAATAGGTATGTGAATGAATATGGCTTACACTTTAGGGCAAATGTGGTGATGAAATTTAAAACTTTTCTCTTTTATCGAAATGAAGCCCTCGAAATTGATATAAGCTTTGCGAATTTTAATTTGGAGTAAAAATACAATTAGTGGAGAATTATGTTGATGTCCTAATGATATTTTTTGCAAAAAGTATTAGTGTCATATAATCTTCCAATTTTCCATTAAATTAAATGCTTTTCCTTGTATTTTTTCCCACATCTTAACATGTATTTGTGTGTTCGTGCGTAATAACTTAGACTAAAATGCAAAAAAATAGAATATATATATATGTGTGTGTGCGTGTGTGTGTGTGTGTGTGTGTGTGTGTGTGTGTATATATATATATCTATAGATGTATATGTATATATAGATATATGTATATGTATATATACACACACACACACACACACACACATATATATACACACACACAGATCTACATGATCTACACAAATATAACTAAATTAAGCATATTGAAACTTTATTTTTTTACGAAAAATTATATCTTTTTTCTTATTTTTAGAAGTTGGAGAATTAATATTTGAATTTCATTTTTTAGATACGTGTTCATGCACAATTTCTTTCTACTATTTAAATAAATTACCAAACAAAGGGTACCCTTTTGAAGAGGACTCATAAATGAAGATGATGGAATTTTTTGAAATCTTTTCATTTTGTATTTTGTATTTTATTGATTTTTCATTCAACCTCTTTGAAAGTGTCCAAAAAAATTTCAAGCATAACTTTTACAAGCAATTAGATGAAAAATATCATAGGAATTCAAAAATGACAAACTCATATGTCATTGGATAGAGGATTCATTCATGAATCTGATGTGATCAACTCTGCCATCTAAGGAAAAATATTTCCTAAGTTTTCCATGATACGTAATGGTGCTACAGGGAAATCTAAAAAAGTGTAGAAATTATATACACAATATGTATTTCATGTATTCAATCCGATCGTGTGATATGCTAAATAAAGATACTGAATACTTCTACAAGTCAATTGTGGAAAATAAACACAATTGCCAATCACAACAAGTGCAGAAAGAAACAAATCAAACCACAACACATATATTTACTCGGGGAAAGCTTACTCCTCAAAACCCCTTTCTCTACTATTGTATATTAAACATGGAATCATGAAACAATTACAATGCACTCTTCTCACAAGAGTCTCTTGCACTCAACTAATCGTCTCACATTGTCCCGAACAAAATCGACCAACACATAGCCAATTCTCATCCTATGAACAACCTACCTTGCTTGTGCAATTCCTGATGAATGCAATCCCTATTATTTAGGAATTTTGGCCTTCCTAAACTGTGCAAGCATCATGAGCAATCCAATGTGTGTTTGGTTGCTTCTGTGCAACCCAATAATTCTACAACTAATAGTTAACACCCCTTTAACATTTGTCTCAACTGGGTCTCCACTGGAACTGACATGCATGCAACTATTAAAAGTAAATCATCAGTTGCATGGCAAATCAGTGATTGTGAATTAAATGATATTTAATTCACTTGATCTCTCACTAGTGCAACAAACAGTTACAACTAGTTCAATTGACTCTAACTCATTTAACTGAGTTAACTAATTACTCATGCATTAAACTAATGCACCAACTGCAATTTGAACTCCATAAATAATAGAATTACTCTGCATGCCTCACCAAGCACCCTCAACTCAAAATACTTGAGCTAACTAAGTTTATCACACTCATTTAACTGTTACAAGTGATCATGAGATAAGATTACATTTTATTGTCCAATTTAATTATGTGAAATTTAAATTAGACACTACACCAATTTAATTAATTAAATTGGCCTTCACAATAATGTATCACTAGGACCTGTTGGTCCCACACTAGTGTGTGTGCTGCAATTTCTTGTTGGAATTCAACAAAAAGGGGAGCTAAATAATTGTTTTTTAGGTCCTCAACAGCTTGGTCGAGCACTTAAAAATATCGATCATGTGGTTTAGGTAAAATTTGGAATAACTCAATCGAGGGTTTAACAAACTCTCAATCAAGCTTCTAATAGGGTTAAATAAAATCTCTCGATCAATAAAACTCTTGATCAAGCCCTTGATTTCACTAGGAATGAATACCTAGATCAAGATTTGATAGTTAGATTGAGCTATAACTATATTAAGTTGTGATAGCTAGATCTAGCTTTGATAGCTAGATTGATGCTTCCTTATTCTCTTATAGCTAGGAAGATAGATTGATAGATAGGAAGCTGTAGCTCAATCAAATTTTTTTAATCATTAACCCCCACAAATAACCAAATATTGATTGATAATTTAATAATTTGAAAGAGATCCATCAAGACTATAGCTCAATTGAGCCTATATATCGATCAAGGCCTTATTTTGATAATTTTAGTAAATTAAAAGAGTTCGATCAAGCTCCATTTTCAAATATCCTGTGAAAACCAACAAATTGTATGATCCAGTGCATAGTAACCATAGGTTACATAGGATCTTGATCAAGGGTTTTTTTTTTATAGCTCGATAGAAAAATATTTAAGCCCTCAAATAGCTCAATTGACGGCTAAAATATTGCTCGATCAAGTGCTTAAAAAAGATCGTTCAAGATTATTTTCTTTGAATTACACCTTACAATCTTGCCAACAACTGTAACCACTTCTGTGCATTCACCCTAATGGAATGAAAAAACTAGGGTGTAATTTCAAAATTCCACTAAATGTTCAAATGTCAATATCATCTTTGTCACACGATCTCCATAAAGTTTTCAACAACCATTCCAAGGTATTTGGAGTAATTATTAAGGTTCTTCCACTTGCTCAAGGTCATGATAATGCTATTCATTTATAATAGGTAAGTATACCAACGATAAACGAAAAAATGAAAATCATACTAGAAGAAAAAAAATCATTAAAACAAGGATTAATCAGTTGAGTAATCCAACAATTATGAAGAACCTCATTAAATAGAAAAACCTACCAATATAAGAGATGACATGGGAATATGACTTATTCATACAGAACCTCTAGTAGTTTGTTCAAGTCTTGAGAACAATACTTGTTTGAAACAAAGGGGCATGTTAGGCCCTATATAAGCTCCATGATAACCCTAAATCCTCTTACTAAGATACATATATTGAGTGATTAGGATATAACCTTTCATGGTCCCATTTTATTATAATTATACTATTTTTCTCCTATATGTGTAGGTTTTAACCCTATACAGAAATTATCTGCAAACGAATCTTAAAGACAGAAAATAAACAGTAGTGAAAGCATAAAACATAAAACAGATAAACACAAAGATATTCCCTGGATCCCAAATCGGGACGACCAGCTTGATTTTTCATTATATTCCTTTTAGTGTTATAAGACATATATATACATGTCATAGCATACATAAACCCTAATCCATTAACCCTGGATTAGAACATAACTGTAGTTCCCTTGACCGGATCTACAAAATACCAGGTGTCGAAAACCATCGTACCCCAAAACCATGTGCAAACCCATGCACAAAACCATGGGCAGATCCGCCCACCAGAAATAAGGACCAAAAAAAATTTCCGGGGTGCTGTCCCGGACCCCAACAGGGGGGGCTGCTGCCCCCCCTGTGAACCCCCTCGACGTTGCACCCAGCGTAATGTACAAGGGGGGCTATCGCCCCCCCGCACGTGACTAGTCGTGGAAAGAATATAGCACATACCCAAAAATAAGTGTGTGTGTTTACAAACTAAGGATACCTAGTATTAAGATCAAAAAATTATTATATTATACATTTTATTAATTGTAAAAGGAGGACCCACCCTCCCCCGCCCCTTGAAGAGCACTACAATTATTGGTTCCCTGTCATTTTTAAGGTGCAAGGTTCATAATAGTTAAATGATGCTTCCTTATTCTCTTATTGTTACTCTAACATCTTAATGACTAATGTAAGTTTAGTATTTTCTCATAACACTCTTGTCTCATAAATTTTATATAAGGTGAATTGGATGTGTTTCACAGTGACACATTCTCTAGGATATATAATTGAACTAACATATATAGAACTAGTGATTCTATATGAGAGTTCACAACTTCAAGCATTCTCCATTGATTACTTAGAAATTGAACAAATCCAACCAATGGGAAATTTAAAACAAATTTAACATAGAGAAGAGAGAATTGATTGAACTCTAATTTATTCAATTAAAATTAAAAAAATACACAATGAGAGGCATATTCATAGGATCCAGTCTCCTCTAATATTTACAATACAATTGATTCATGTATCATCATCATCCACTTTATGGATTTTTGCATTTATGCGTTTAGTCTCCTCTGCAATACACCATCATATCTTCTTTAGCATTTGGTGTTTCCCTTCGAACTAGCCAATGGAAATACCCCATCCTTCATTTCCCTCCATCTTTTTAAATAATGTCTCATTCATTTTTTTATAGTTAAGATATGGACAATTGTGTTGTTTCAACTTATTTAACCATTTTCAAATAAATGCCCCTTCCTGTTGCATATGACCCACCATTTCTCACAATTAAATCCTCACGAGACATATGGATTCATAAAGGGAATGATCCACGACATAGGGTTATGTGTGTTCACTTTTGAATTAGAGGGATTTGCAACACTTTGTTTAATCCTACAAACCACAGACTTATAAATTGAAATGTTTTTGGTTGATGTCGATTACCTGAAGCCAAAGATACTCTTACATTAGACATCCTTGGTAACAAAACATGATATTTTAGATTATGTGGAAGAAACTATAGATTATATAGAGGAGTAAAACCCTCATAGGTATGTTAACACTTCTTCATAAATACATGATGTGTCCTTTGAAACCATATTTTTCTACTTAACTAAACCTCAATATGATCCTTATTTCAAGTCCTTTTGTGAACCCTATTCATCTCGATTTTCTCTACATCCTTAGTTAGCTTGATGAGTAATTTATTTTTCCATTCATTTATGGTGTCTTCATCATCATCATGTTTTCCCTTATGAAATTTGTACAAGTCAACAAAATTGAATATCATGGAAACCTCAAAATTCTTAGATAACTCCAACATATTGGCCTTATTAGAATTCTTCCTCTTCTTGTATTTTAGTTTACTATATGTACCTTTGGGGAATATTTCTTTCCTCACATGCTCCATTATTGGACCTTAAGGAAAATTTTAGGGGCTAATATTCGTAGGTGGGCTAATTTTCCATGCTTTTTCCAAAGATATGATTCGCTAATTTCCATTCTTTCTAAAAATGTTTCGCCCAAATTTTATAATATAAAATTATTTTACTTTAAAAATCGCTAAAATCGTATATATTTTCTATATAAAATTATTATAAGTTTGAATTTTTTTACAAAATATCACCAAACATTTTAGAGGTTGTATATTATGGATTTGTGAGATTCGCCAAGGTTTCGAAACTTTAAGAAAAAAAAATAATCCTTAAAATTTTCCTTACGTGGTTAAACTTCCTTAAAATCCTTTTGTCTTCTTCATCAAGCTATCCTTTGCTTGTATTTGGCATTTCTTTGTTGCAACGATAACTTCACTTGCTCATGCATTTCTTATATTCCCAATACAGAATCACTAGCATAGACACTCCTTTTATCCTCTATATTTGGAAACTTCACCAAATCCACATTAGGGAAATTTTGAGGTAAAAAAATGGCCTCAAAATAAAAAGTTCACCAATAAATAAACTTTACAAGAACCAATATCATTCAAGGTGATGAAATCATCTCGAAGGGTAAATATGTTTGGAGGGAAAAGAAAAAGACTATTTTAAAATCATATTTTTCACTTATCTCCTTATATATTACTCAAATTTCAAGTGTGTGCACCCATTCAATGCAAAATTAGATTATGCATCCAAGGAGTAGACACTCTACATAGTTTTAAGTAGACCCACATTGAGAAAAAATGAAAATACATGAAATTTGTGTTTCTTTCAAGGAAAAACATTTTTTTTCATGTATTTTCATTTTTTCTTCATGTGAGTCTACTCATAAGTATGTCTAGTGGGTACTTGTTGGATGCAGAATCTAATTATACATCTAACAAGTGCACACACTTGAAATTTGAGTAAACCTCTAAGGAGATAAGTTGAAAATATAATTAAAAAATGTAGTTTTCTTTCTCTTCGTTTAAAAATTCACAATTCTTATTTTATTATTTTTAATATTGTTTTATTATTTTCCTTAGGAAGCCCATTTTATTCCTAAAAATTCACCTAATTCCAATCCCTTTAACAATCTATGATAAAATACCTTAAATGGACTCTTTCCAACTGACCTATTGACTGAATTGTTGTAGGGGAATTCACTTTGGGTTAAAATCAAAACCCACTAACATGATTTTTCTCCACTCAATCTTCTCAACAAATTCCAAATACTTTGATTAGCCACCTCATTCTATTCATCTATTTGTGGGTTATATGTTGAACCATAAAGCAACTTGGTACCCATCTTTTTCCAAAGTATCCTTGAAAAATGTCCAAGGATTATTTTATCATTTTCAAAACTGGCACTCCTTGGTAATCCACGTAACTTCATAATCTCTTATAAAATCAAGGTAGCCATTTTAGTAGCATCATTATTTTTCCTAAACAATAGGAATTGTGCCATCTTCAAAAACTTGTCTATAAAAACCATTATGGAATCATGCCCTCTCCATTTCCTTGGTAGTCCCAAAATGAAGTTGGTACTAACATATTCCAATGGCCTCTTTTTTACAAGTTGTGGCATATATAATGATGCATTTTTACTCCTTCCTTTCACTAATTAACATACTTTACAACATTCAACAAGCATCCCAACATATGTGTTGATGCTTGTAATGAACCTTGCTAGTCACACCTATTTTTTTTTTTACTAAATAAGGTAAGTATAATTACTCATATTGTACACTCCGACTTTTACATTAAGTGATCGTTACTTTGTATTCTTTTATAGTGATCAATTTTACAAAAGAAGTTGCATCTACAATTTTTGTCACTTACATTTAAAGGTCTCTTCCTTTGATATTATACTTTTTTTTTGTTTAAATTTAAACGTTTCAAAATTCATTTTCTATAGTTAAAGACAACATTGTTAAGCCATTACATTATACATAAATTATACATACTATTATGCTTATTATTGAGTCTTCTTGCTTCTTCCTAATATGTGTGTGTAACAGTATTTTAAAATAAACTTTAAGCATGTTAGGTCACTGGTGGTTTTATTATACTTTTCTATATTCTGTGTATCACATATGCCTACCATTATTTTATTAACCCTATAATAATTTATTTTTTGGTCTAACCCACGGGATATGAAATTTGAATTTCATACTTTACATATTACTTTATAACAAGATAATCACCAATCGAACTACACCCCAATGGACTTTATTAACCCCATAGTTACCTTGTAAAACGACAAGACGAAATTGTTGGGTTATATATCACTTCATATGAGGTTCAAACTTATCGTACTATTAACATTTATTGTGACCATAACATATTTATCGTGCCTCGTTTTAATTATTCACTTGAATATATATATATATAGCTTAACATTATAAACGTTCTACCTTGTGTTATAGTTGTATGTTGGTTCGACATTGCTCCACTTGTATTATCAACCAGTAGTCATTGACCTGGGACTTATTGGTGTGGTGGCACGGTTTTTCTAGCACTTGAGGTTCTGTTTACAAATGTGCAGCTTTATTATCACGCCACGGTGGAAGCTACTTCATGCATTCACGTGATTTTAACTTTCATATATGTGTAACCCTAATCTTAACTCTGATTCAATGGTTGAGGTGTTTAGGTTTATTCAATGTTTGTAATGACTACCCGTCCTATGGTTAAATTGTTCATTCATTTATTTTGTCTTTGGAAAGTGCTATGTTAGCTCTTCAATTGGTTTCACTTTAAATCTTTGCTATTTTCCCATCTTATTTCTATAAGAGGAGTCTAGCTTTTTATTCACCTCATTCGGTCATTCAATATTCTAGAAATTTATTTGTAAAATCGCCTCCAATCATTGGTACTTCAACTGAAGATTCTTTTTTCTTTTTCATTTTTTAGGGTTTTTATTTAACTTACTTAACACTACCCTTACCTTTCAAGTAATTTATTTTATTTTTACCAATTTAGCGCTTATGGTTTCTTTTCATCTTCCTGTTTTATGTCTTAGCTTAGTACTCCCTTTTTGCCATGGTTTCCTTCGACATATTATTTCCATTACCAAAATATTTCGGGTGATTTAGTAGCATCACCACGCTTGAAACATTTTAAAGTTATTTCATGTATCAATTCAAAGCCTGCCCTTAATTTTTAATAAGATTTTCCTTTTTGACATACTTTTTTATTAAAATCTAAACATTAATCGTTCATTGCTGGACCATAAGATTCCTTTGTCTATTTCACCCTATCGTGTTGGGGTTTTCTTCTACGGAGAAATTATTTGGCCAAGACTATTTCCAAAGCATAAAAATCTTATTTTCTTTCATAGGTAATCTATATTTCTTTTATCTCTCTTGAGATTACATAAACGTAAAGTTGCAATTTTACTCATATATATTTACTTGGGTTGAGTGTACTATTTATGTGAATCTCTTTTAGGTAAATGTCTTTTAGTTTTTTTTCATTATTTCACTCAATAATTTAGATTATTATTCCTTTAATAATGTTAATGAAACATATTTTTGGTGGGTATTCATAATTTTGATTTATTCTTTCCAAGCCGGATGATCTTGAAATCCATGCTTACTTATTTTCTTGTGCATAACTTTGTGTTGAGGACAAGATTATAGGGTTTTATGTCATTTATAATCAATTATTAGAGTGTTTTTTTAGTGCTACTTCCCATTAGGAATCTTGTATTTCAAATGCTTTAAGACTCTCATGTATTCAGTTAAGGGAATTTTGTCCCAAAACTTTGAACATTTGTAATTTTTATTTACTATTACTGTGGTCATCTATGACCATTACTGTCATTCTAATAGTGAAATCATTTGTCAATGAACACATGATATGTTAATTTAAAAAATGTTTCTATTTTCTCAAACATTCTTTTCTTTCGCCATTATAATACATATATGGAATTATATTGTTCATAATTTACCAACTAATTTTAATGCATTTGTATATATATTTCGTTCATATTTACCGATTTTATCTACAAAGATATTTTAAATCCTCTGTGGGGATTTATTGTCATAGGGTTATGCTTCAAAGAATCATGTACCCTTATTCTTTATTTATTACTTAAAACCTTAGGTCTTAATTACCTTATATACATTATTAATACCAAACACACACACACACACATGAACTTCATGGTATTAATAATGTATAGAAGGTCATTAAGACCCAAGGAGCTATATATATCCATTTTCATTAGGCTTCCTCAATAATAACTTCTTTTGAGTTTACTACTTTTAGTTTTACAATGTTGTTCAAACTACAATGTTACAAAGTACACTATTATTAACTAAATTCTACTTTGTTTTCAGTTTATTAGAGTAGCATAATCCATATATCCAACATGCATTTATAAACAAGTATGATAATCTAATTTAACAAAAAATTTATCATCAACATATCATTGGTTTCTCTTTACAATAACCACATCTTAAATTATGAAAATATACATTTATTGTGTCTATAACTAGGAGTAATTTTCTTAAAGGATTTTTGTACTAAGAAATATATATATTCACTACAATTATCCTAAGAAAGGAACTGAAACTCTTTATCCCTTTTGCTAGCTCGATCATTTATAATTTCTTTTCTATTGCACAAAATACAAATACTAAGCATCATACTATTTCATTTCATAGAATATTCAAATGTTAAAAGTTCAGAGCTCCAAATTGAAAAATATGAGTTTAGAAATTAATACTGGATCTAACCAAATCCACCCACCTTGATACCTTTCTCCAAAAAGGGTCTCGTCCCCGAGCACTCAGTCTGAAAGTTTATTTCTATAGTTATTTTACCACCTTTTGTCTCTCACTAGTTTTTCACTACCTGACATTTGACCAACAAATGAAAAAATAGAATACCCCCTTACCAAAACAATTGGTAGTTGGTAACTACCTACACCTTATCCAACATGTAGCAGGTAGTTACTAACTCATTTATGAGCTCCACTTCCCCACACTCAAAGACAACATTATGTATTTAAGGGATGTTATTGATTAATCATTTCTGTAATAATTAATAATATAATAATTCAGATTAGATTCTAATAAATTAATGAATAGGGGTTTAATATCAAACATTAAATTGCTAACTTATCTCTTTCAATCGGGTGTAGCTTCATCATTAATTTCTAGAGTGTTTTATTTTATTAAAAACAAAATAACCACAAATTTACATTTAATATGTATCAGTAATATAATACTGATAAACTAGTTCCAAATAGGTATTCAAAGTTAAACCAATAATCACACTTAACCATATACAAATTTACAATATAAACTCCAAGTCGGGGGATATCACATCCTCCTTTGCTTGAGTTTGACACTGTCCTAATGTCTGCTCTTAAACTCTATAATTCATCCCAACTTTCAAAATAGGTATGGATATGCTTCTTTTAAAGTATATTACAATTCCAAAGTTTCATCTTTCGGGATGAAATGATTCCATTGAAATTTAACCTTCTTTATGTTTCTATTCCAAAGAATGAATTCCCTCTAGTCTAAAATATGTATAAGTTCTTCCAGGAAATCTCCCTCTGATTCTACTCAACAACATTCCAATCAATTATATGAGTTGAGTCATGTACATATTTCTTTAACAAAGATACATGAAATACATTATGAAATTTTAGGTTTGTTGGAAGAGCAAGTTGATAGGCCACCGATCCAATCGTTAAAAAAAAAGGGTCCACAATATCTGGGTGATAGCTTGGAACAAATTCCAAGACTAAGTGTGATATTCTTTGGCTTCACTTTCAAGTTAACATGGTTACCAAAATTGAATTCCTTTTTAGCTCTCTTCAAATCCGTATAATTGTTTTTTCTATCCTAAGTTGTTTTCATTATTTTTTACATGTTTAACCATTTCTTCCATATCCTTTAACATATTTTGACCCAACACCATCCTATATTTAGGATGATCCCAACTCAGAGGTACTTTGCATCATCTTCCATACATCACCTCATGGACTCATTTTTAATAAAGTTTGATATCCATTATTATAGGCAAATTCAGCTAAGTGGAGATAGATTTCCCACTTAAGGGGCCTATCCATGACATGTATTCTCAGTATATATTCTAAGATATGATTGGTCCTTCTTTTTTTACCATGAGTCTGAGGATGATAATTTGTGCTAATTTTTAATTTTGTTCCTAAGCACTCAAATAAACCCTTCCATAATTTAGAAGTAAACTTTGCATCATTATCTGAAATCACAATATTAGGCATACCATGCAGTCTAATGACTTCCTTCATGAATATTTTTATATGTTAATAGTCTTGAAGGTAGATTTTACAAGAATAAAATGTGATTCTTTACTAAATTTTCCTACCACCACCATAATAGAGTCATGTTGTCTCCAGATTTTGGTAATCCAGTGATGAAGTCCATATCTCCCATTTCCTTTCTAGAATGGGTAAAGGTTGTAACATTCAAGTTGGATATTGATGATAAGACTTAATATGCTGACATTGTAAGCATTTGGCTATGCATTTTACTTTTTACGTGTTATATTTGGACTAATCCCTCTTGCGTACAAGAGCGATCTCCCCATATTGCCAACAAAACCTAGTAACAAGCAAATAATCAAACTACTCTTTCCATGAATCTATCTTTCTTGAATCATATGTTGGAAATACTGAGGGGGGGGGGGGGTGAATCAGTATTCCTTTCAAGTAGAGCATTAGTTAATCTTCAATTATTATCAATGTTTGTACAATGATAGAAGAAACAAGAGGAACACAATTCTGATGTCACGTTTAAGGTGGAATCCCACTTTGGGACAAAAACCATCTAATGCTTTTCTAATAATTCTTTAATATTCAACTCCAATTGAAAATAAAGCTCCAACTTCCTAGAATCTAGAAAAGCATTCTTCTCTAGCTCCCACTGGATGGATGCTCCAACGCCCGAGATTCTTCAATAGTCAACTAAACGGATGCCCCAACACCCAATGAGCTGCAACTCACCCTAGCACCACCCTACCACCCTATAGAATAATAAAAGAAGAATGGACTCCTGTACCAGGGAAAATGGTCCACTTACAATGATAT
This sequence comes from Pinus albicaulis, assembly GCA_034641835.2. Lineage (NCBI taxonomy): Eukaryota > Viridiplantae > Streptophyta > Pinopsida > Pinales > Pinaceae > Pinus > Pinus albicaulis. The sequence continues at coordinate 589,095,324 of CM076574.1, forward strand.
AGAATGATGTAGAAGAATAAGATTATTAGACCATAACCCCAACTTTGACACAACCACCTAATGATGATCCTAGACCTCCCAACACTGCCTCTTCAACCCTTGTCAGATAGACACTAGTACAATTTTTACAATAATGTATTTACAACGACTTAGTACAAAGATACCTTTACAATAATTGTATGCAGTGCTACCCACTTGAAGACTTCATATGATGAACTTATTGTTGTTGTTATGCACCTTGGTTGCTTCTCTTGTCATGCTACCCTCTGCTGCACCTTGCTTTGCTTTGATGTCGTAGAAAGTCTGGTCCTTTGCAACCCTTGACAACACATGATCTAGATTTTTCTTGCCTTCTAGGAGCTCGATATTGAATCTGGTGTATCTCTGTTATTTCAGATCCTCAATATCTGATTTTCAGTTTTGTAGTAGTCCTCTGAGTCTTATTTCTAATGCCACAGGTCTGACCCAATTTGGATTTTTCAAGAAAGAGCTATTCCCAATCTCTCACAATGCCCTAATTATGGACTGTTTCAGTAGAGCGCACTTGTATGGCATGCCACGTGTCACTGTTTCTTCATTTGGCTCTGAAATTGATAGAGCGAAAATTAAAGACTGTTCAATATCTACCATTTTTTACATAATTCCAATCTAATACTCAGAGAGAGAGTTATGACGATTTTACCAAGGTCACTTCTTTGAGATGAATTTCAGGAGCCTGCGAGAACCCTGACTTCCACAGATCATATCTCCAAAATTGTTGTGCACCTTGATCTAAACTTTTTACTGTAGCTAGCTTCTGAACCTTCGTAGAAAAAACGTTAGAGCGAAAATTCCAAGATGACCTGTTTCAGATGGCGAAATCCCTTGCATAAGGAGGAAATGAAGATCACAATTTATATGAATGCTTAAGTTGAGAGGGGCTTCAACAAGCGAACATGGGAGGGATTTTAGGAGCTTAAAAAATATTAATTATGACTTTTCAATGACCCATGCCCCAACCCCATGGGGTTTTAGCCCACTAACTGGGGGTACAAACTTCAAACATGAATATCTCTCAAACCGTGAAGAATTACATGGCGTGCCATATATCAACGGAAACATATTGACAAGTAGAAACCATCAAAATAATTATTGACCCATAATATATTAATTTGGTAGGTCAAAATTCCCATGCAATATTGGGTTAGCCCCTGGTGCTTCTTGGGTTGACATCAATGACAACCGCTGATCAACAATCTCCCCCTTTGGCATTGATGGCAACACAAGTACTACCCCTGCGATCATGAAACCTCTTCCTACAACATTCTCTCCCCCTTTGACATCAATGGCAAAGGGTAACTCCCCCTGAAACACAACCATACTGCGGACCTGTACACACTTCCACTCGCGCTGACACACAACCGTCTTGCAGACCTGTACACACTTCCACTCCCCCTAACACACAACCGTCCTGCAGACCTGTAATCTACTTCCACTCCCCCTTTATATTCTGAAAAAGGAAAATCTAATAAGAACTTGGGAGAATCCCAAGCTTCTGGTGAAGATATTCCAATGATGACGAATATTTAATATGTGATTCTTTTGGTGCTACTTGGAATCTTGCTACTTGTCCAACTACTTGCATAACATTTGGTTGGGAGGCTGTTACATATAGAAGACTACTAATCATAGATCTGTACAACCTTTGATCCACATCCTTAGATGAGTCATCTATGCTCAATTTGCAACCTGTTACCATTAGAGTAAGGATGGGTTTACAATCTTCCATTTTAAATTTCCTGAGCATTTCCTTGATGTACTTGGATTGACATATAAATATTCCTTTCTCTTGCTGAGATATTTGAAGCCCTAAGAAGTATGTCAGCTCACCAAGTAAAGACATCTCGAAATCAATTTGCACCTTTGTAGCAAACTTCTTACTTAGTTGATCATCATTGCTACCAATTAATTGTATCATCATCTTTAGCTATTAGACATGCTTTAGTTGCTTAATCCAGAACATATATGTCATTTGGAGCTCGACTTGTTGTAGCCACAATTTCACCATACACGCCTTTCCTGATTTCACATTTCGTGGAGTTGAATAGTATTGTGTGTCCTTGATCACACATTTAGCCAACTCTGAGAAGATTGTGATTCATGTTTTCAACCAATAGAACATTCTTGGCTAGAACATCTTTTCTTCCGAGAGTGACAGTACCTGATCCTATAACATTTGAAGATCCATCATTTCCAAAGGACACAGTTCCATCCTTCTTCTCTTTCAAAGATACAAATTTATTTCTATCTACAGTCATATGTGTTGAGCAACCGCTATCAACATACCACACATATTTGTTCTTTTGAGCCTTGAGAGCGAGAGCACAATTACCGTTCTTCTTCTTCTTCCATGTTCGTTCATTTTGTGGCTTCGAAGATTCTTCTGGAGGATTTTCATGTCTGCAGTATTTGGCTATGTGTCCAAAGTTTCGACATTTGTAACATTCAATATTATTTCTTAAATGTTCAAATCTATTGACGTTTCACTGAGTCCTCGGAGGTTCATATTTGACAGATCTCTTGGAATTGTATTCGTTCCTAGGGTATGTGTGGCATTCTACAGCTTTATGACCAAATTTTCCACATGAATAATAGTAGCCATAAAAAATATGTTGGTACTTGGATGGAAATTTTCATCGAGGAATTGACTTCCAAGGCTGTTCTTGCGAATCTTGTACAATGAAGTCTACATGCATGTCAGATCTCATAGGTTCATTGTATTTTGTTGTAGAAGGTCCTGCTTCTTCTTCTTTGTAACCGATGCCAGTTTTGTCGTTGTAATATCGTTGATTGTTGATGAGTTCTTCCAATGCCCTTGAGCTGTTGGCATAGTTTTGGATAATTTTTCCTTTCTTCACTTCCTCACGCAACAAGACTACTTTGGCTTCTAATTCTTCCCTTTCTTGGTTGCTTTCTTCCAACTTCTTTTGAAGTGACTCTTCAATGCATTTTTGTTCTTCAACTTCAATTTTGAGACCTTGAACTTGTTCTTCAAGATTTTTGGAACGGATCTTCTCCGCCTTGAGATCTTTTATAAGCTTGATTGCTTCCTCATAAAATTCATCTATGGTCCATCCTTCTTCTTTGTTGTTTGATACCCCTTGCTTATTGTGCTTGGCCATAAAAAATACTCTCTCATTGGCTTCTTCTTCACTATCATTGTCTTCATCGGATGATGAGCTATCTTCTTTAGAGAGAAAGTTCCTTTTGGATCCTTGCTTGTTGAATTTCTTAAAGCCTTTCTTTCTTTTTGAGTTTCCATTACTTTTGTTTGGACATTTTGCTGCAAAATGCCCAACCTCATTACAACTAAAACATATCAATGGAAGTTTACCTTTGAATTGTCCCTTACCAATTTTTAGTTTTCTCGTGAAGTAAGCATATTCTTCATCTGAAAGACCTTCTTCATCATCTTCCTTTTCTTCACACTTGCAGGTGCATGTCTTTTCAATTGAAGGTTGTTTATCCTTATTGGTTTTCTTAGATGCAATGAATGCAGATTCTAAATGCGAAGTACCCTCTTCTTCATCAAGTCTCATTTCATATTCTATGAGAACTCCATGTAATTCCTCTTTGCTGAGTTTGTCCAGATTTGCACTGTATTGTAAGACCGATACCTTTGGGTTGAATCTCCCTAGTAACGTTCTAAGAATCTTTCATATAATAGTCTTCTCGTCAACTGGCTCTCCCAATCCTTCCAGAGTATTGGTTATTTCATCAACGTATTGAAATTATGCAGCAATGTTGCAATCTTCTTTCATTTTGAGTTGCTCAAATTTTGCTCTATAGATTTGAAGCTTTGCTTCTTTGACATTTGTGTCACCTGCACATATATTCTCAAGCTTGTCCCATACATTTTTGGTGGTTTTACAACCCAACACCTTATGATAAAAAGATTCAATAAGTCCACTGATAATAATATTCTTTGCTTTTGCATCATTTACCAAATTCTTCTTACCTTGTTCATCCGCGGTTGATGTAAATCCATTTTGAACAGTGTCCCATACTTCGTAACCTTGTGCCAAGAGATAGACCTCCATTCTTCCTTTCCAGAGTGCATAATTATTTTCATTGAACAGAGGTACACCATTCTTGGTATGCTCCATGACCTCCTTCTAGCTGTTAAACTGCTATTGAAGGAACCAAGCTCTGATACCAATTGTTGGAAATACTGAGGGGGGGGGGGGGGTGAATCAATATTCCTTTCAATTAGAGCATTAGTTAATCTTCAATTATTATCATCTGAAAATGGATAGCAACAAACAAGAGGAACACAAATGCATTACAGTTTCAAGGTGGAAACCCACTCCGGGACAAAAACCACCTAATGCTTTTCTAATAATTCTTTTCAACTCCAATTGAAAATAAAGCTCCAACTTCCTATAATCTAGAAAAGCATTCTTCTCCAGCTCCCACTGGATGGACGCTCCAACGCCCGAGATTCTTCAGTAGTCAATTGAACGGATGCCCCAACACCCAATGAGCTACAACTCACCCTAGCACCACCCTACAACCCTATAGAAGAATAAAAGAAGAATGGACTCTCGTACTAGGGAAAATGATCCACTTTACAATGATATAGAATGTTGTAGAAGAAGAAGATATATTAGACCATAACCCAAACTTTGACACAACCACCTAATGATGATCCTAGACCTCCGAACACTACCTCTTCAACCCTTGGTAGATAGATACTAGTACAATTTTTACAATAATGTATCTACAATGACTAAGTACAATGATACCTTTACAATGATTGTATGCAGTGCTGCCCACTTGAAGACTTCATATGATGAACTTCTTGTTGTTGTTATGCACCTTGGTCACTGCTCTTGTCATGCTACCCTCTGTTGCACCTTGCTTTGCTTTGCTGCTATAGAAAGTCTGGTCGTTTGCAACCCTTGACAACACATGATCTAGCTTTTTCTTGCCTTCTAGGAGCTTGAAATTGAATCTGGTGTATCTCTGTTATTTCAGATCTTCAATATCTGATTTTTGGTCCTGTAGTATTCCTATGAGTCTTCTTTCCAATGCCATAGGTTTGACCCAATTTGGATTCTTCAAGAAAGAGTTATTCCCAATCTCTCACAATGCCCTAATTATGGACTGTTTCAGAAGAGTGCACTTGTACGGCATGCCACGTGTCGTTTTTCTTCATTTGGCTCTGAAATTGATAGAGAAAAAAGTACAGACTATTTGATATCTACCACTTTTTACGAAATTCCAATCCGATACTCAGAGAGAGAGTTATGATGATTTTACCAAGGTCCCTTCTTTGAGATGAATTTCAGGAGCCTGCAAAAACCCTGACTTCCACAAATCATATCTCCAAAATTATTGCGCACCTTGATCTGAAATTTTTACTAAAGCTTCCTCAGGATTTTGGCTTCACCTCATAAAAATTTCCTTCTGAACCTTCGTATAAAAAAAATTAGAGCGAAAATTCCAAGATGACCTGTTTCAGATGGCGAAATCCCATGCATAAGGAGGAAATGAAGATCACAATTTATATGAATTCTTAAGTTGAGAGGGGCTTCAACAGGTGAACGTGGGAGGGATTTTAGGAGCTTAAAAAATATTAATTATGACTTTTCAATGACCCATGCCCCAACCCCATGGGGTTTTAGCCCACTAACTGGGGGTACAAACTTCAAACATGAATATCTCTCAAATCGTGAAGAATTACATGGCATGCCATATATCAATGGAAACATCTCGACAAGTAGAAACCATCAAAAGCATTATTGACCCAAAATATATTAATTTGGTAGGTCAAAATTGCCATGCAATATTAGTTCAGCCCCTGGTGCTGCTTGGGTTGACATCAAGGACAACCGTTGATCAACATCATAAAGATAAAAGGAGAGGAAATGAGATCCATATCTTATTGTGAAATGTTTGATGAATATCCTCATTATGCCTCAATGCAACTCCTCAATGCTTAAACCATACCTGCACATAGAGAAACCAAAGGATCAAAGGCATATGCAACATAAATAATTCAAAGATTCAAACTAATGGTCAAGGATATTAGTAACGAACATCATTTCAATGGATAAACTAACAATAACACAAATTATTCATCATATCCATGAAACAATGTAGTGAGAAAAAGATATCAATCGTATTAATTTAGAGATATAGAAGAGTCTTATAACCTTTTCCTTGATGTTGTGAAGCTCCTCCCATAAGTCTACAATCCTTTCCTTGGATGGCAAGCTCTCAAGCCTAATTTACCATCATAATTCTATATTCCGCAACCTCCCTCAATCCTCTAGCCTATAGTTAATTTATAGGACAAGAGGAGGAAGTTCTAGATCCACATCAAAAAGGTGAAATCCACTTAAGGTGGGATTAATGTTCCTTGAAGAATGGGAGTTAGCTTTATGATGGGAGGGGCACACATGCATAGAAACTCACTAGGAAAGCACACAAGTCACTAAAAATAAGGTTTTTGGCCTTATATCCCAGAACTCTTGCTTTCTTTAAGGTGATTAAGTTGTTGAATTGTAAGGGATTTCTTTGGAACACATGAATTGGATAGCAAAAGATCTATTCTAATGGTCAGTTTTCGTGGTGACAAAATGATGTGTAACATATTTCCCCCTAAATTGCAAAGTTTGAAAATTTTGTTTAAGGACTCAAGTGCTTTATCATGCCAAATATTGGATTGGAGACCATGGTTGGAGACATGTAACAATCAATCAACGATTACAATGCAATATAAGCATAATTGAGGTAGGCATTCCCATTCTCAGAGTAAACATAACTCGATGAATCTTGTATGGAAATACACTAAGAATCATGTCAATTGTAGACACAGTATGGACACATCCATGAAATATGTTTTTATCTGCATAATTATGAATACATATATCCTCGTAGACTGGATGAATGTATTGAAATTGGAAACAAGAAGGGGATTCTAATTTAATTTTCTCTTAATTAAATTAGAAGGAAACTTTAATTCCACATCACATGAAAACTTGTACTAGTTAAATGAGTCCGGAAGACTTAGTTAGATCAGTAAATTTGAGTTGAGGGTCAAACTGGAGGCATGTACAGTTCACCCTAAGTTTTAGGGGGTCCAGTTGTAGTTTATTTTGAGTTGTAATTGTTTAAGTAAATTATTTTAGTTAAAATCAGTTTAACTAGTTCTAACTGATAGATGATTTAGTGATAAGTCTAGTGAATTAAATATGATTTAATTCACATGCAGTGATCAATAAGATAACTGATAATTCACTCTAAATAGTTGTTGCATGACAATTCTAAGGAAGGCCTAGTTGAGATTGGAGTTAAAGGGAAACAGACTATCGGTTGTATAATTAGAAAATTGTACATGTCATGCATGAGATCATCAGGATTCCTTGGATGTATTGCACAATAAATTATTTGTAATTTTATAATTAATAAGGGTTCAATTACCTTAGTATTGCGTGAGAAAGGCTGATCAAATAGGGGCAAGGAATTAGTTAATTATTGGACCAAACATGCTCAGATAAATGTGAGACAACCAGAGATAGTTTAGAGAACTCTCAAGCCTGAGAGAAGCAGTGTATTGTTTCATATTATTAACTTAATGTAATATACAGATAACATAGTTTTTAGCTAAGGCTTTCCCCAAATACATCTTTGTGTTGTGCGATTGAAATTATTTATCTTTCTTGTTCATGTGATTGTGTGATTGTAATTGGTTTCCGCAAATTTTAGAATAGATTAAAGTTTTTTTTTTTATCATATTAAAATATCAGTTAAATGTATGTAGATTTTCTACATGGTATCAAAGCAGGAATCACTATAGAAGAGAATAACTAGAGTTTTTTTTGAACATGTGAATTGAATTTTCATATTTATTCTTCAGGACCAACATTAGATCAGGATGTCTTTCTATGGATAGAGATTCGAATAACCCCTTGAGGGTAGTTGGAATTACATACCTTGGAAGGATAAGATGGAGGAAATTTTTGAGGAAAATGAATTGAAGTTATTCATAGGCAGTGATATTCCCAGGCCCGCAACAACATATGCTTAAAATATTGATGCATGGAAGAAGAATGTAGCAGAGGTGAGAAGGATTATGTTAGGATTTCAAGATTATATTGTCTTGAAACTCCACAGAAAGGAAACTCCATATGATATATGGAAGGCCTTAACATATCTATTTCAAAATAACAATGATCACATGAAGCTAATGCCGAAGGACAAGCTTAGAGAGATCAAGATGGAGAAGGACGAAACGATACCAAAATACTTGAAAAAGTTCACTCAATGTTTAGATGAGCTTGGAAGTGTTGTTGTGACAGTTTCTGAGGACGATCTAGTGAGCCTAACACTTCTAGGCCTTCCCAAGAGCTGGCACAACTACCAGGATTCAACGAATGGGAGGAAGAAGCTAGTAGAGTGGAGTGTTTGTGGTCCGACTTGGTACAAGAAGAGATTCGGCATAACACCAGAGATGGATCCTCATCAAAGACTTTATGAGAAGAAATATGCCTTCGCTAGAAAGGCAAAGAAATGGAAAGGGAAGGCATCCCATTCCAAATCTGATTTAGATCAAGTGGGCGAGAAGCGAGACTTGTAAAAGGTAAGATGTTTTCACTGTCATGAGCTTGGATAATATGCTACAAAATGTGTGCACAAGAAGTATGATAAGAATACCTCAGGAGGAGTGGATGGTGATGCATTCTATTCACATTTCGAGTTGGATTTTAGCCTCATTGCATGCATGGTATCATCAATGATAGATTTTGTGTCGTACTTAGATAGTGGAGCTTCATCCATGTGACAGACAACAAATAATTTTTAGTAACTTGGAGGATAAGGATCTCACTATGCACATCGAAATGGGACATGATAGGAGGTATAACGCTACCATAATAGCTATAGTTACCTTTCAGAGGGAGTCCGGTACTCCTCTCACATTAAAATATGTCATGTATGTTCCTGTTTTAAAGAATTTGGTTTCTGTTGCTATGTTGGAAGATAGTGGCTATGATGTGATATTAAGAAAAGGAAAGGCGTTCCTTCATCATAAAGCCACGAGAGAGGTGAAGAAGATTGGGCTTCGAGTAATTAACCTCTACAAATTGGATGTAGAAGATTGTGTTGCCTTGAGAATGAAAGTAGAGAAGGTGCAGAGCCAAGACATTGGTGAGTTATGTCACAAAATATTTGGCCATATACACCATAGCGCTTTGAATATCATGCAACAGATTTCTACAGGACTTCCCAAGGGTGCACTTGAGCAACAAGATACATGCATATGGTGAACATTGGGGAAGTAACCAAATCCACCTTTCATGATAAGGAAACTCGAGAAAAGGTGATCCTTGAGAGAGTTCACTCAGATGTGTATGAACCGTTATCGATAGGCTCCACAACAGAACACATGTATTATGTGATTTTTTTAGATGATGTTTCATGCAAGTGTTGGGTTTTATTCATGCAGAAGAAAGATTAGACATTCTCAAATTTTTGTGAGTTCAAAGTACTTGTCGAGAAATATACAGGGAAGAAGGTGAATTCTCTCAAAAGCGACAATGGTGGGGAATATGTGTCAAACGAATTAAAGAACTTATGTGCTTCAGAAGGAATTTGAAGAGAATTGATAACACCTGATAACCCACAACATAATGGGGTTGCAAAAAGGAAGAACACAAATATTGTGGGAGAAGCACCAACGATGTTGCATGATCAGGGCCTACCATTTTATCTATGGGCGGAAGCATGAAATACAAAAATATTTGTGAAAAATAGAAGTCCTCATCAGATACTTGGGATGAGTATACCAGAGGAATATTTTTTAGGTAAGAAACCAGATGTGGTGCATTTTATAAATTTTGGTTCTTCAGTTTATTTCCATGTAACCAAAGATGTTAGGAAGAAGCTACAACCAATAATTGAGTTGGGAATAATTGTGGGGTACACTGATACACCTCACATCCATTGGGTGTACTTTCTAGCACACAAGATGATAATGGTTAAAAGAGATGTGAAATTTGATAAAAAGAAGGTCAAGTGAATTTCCCTTTAGAGGGAGCTTCATTTGAATGAAGTTGAGGAGCTCTTAGATCCCAAAGAAGAACCTCAAGATTTGGATTAACCACAAGCAAAGGAACAAAGAGTGGAAGCACCCACTCATGCAGAAACATCCAAAGACATAATTAATTGCACTAGAGAGGCTGATAGGTTGGTGCTTGATGCTAGAGAGAATATGGTAGCACCCACATCATAATGCAGGTAGAGAAGGTCCCTAGAGAAGTACACTGGCTACATGGATATTATGAGCGAGAGTTTAGAGATAGATCCATCCTCTTTTGAGGAAGCAGTGCAAAAAATAGTTTGGGTTGATGCCATGGTTGAGGAGTATGACTCCATTATCATAAAAAGTGCATGGAAAGTTGTCCCAAGACCAAAGGGGAAGTCAATTGTAGGATCCAGGTGGATCTACAAGGTGAATCAGGAAGCAGATGGGAGTGCGGAGAAACACAAGGCTAGGTTTGTGGCCATAGGGTTCTCTCAGGTGGAGAAGATTGATTATGATGAGACCTTTGCACCAGTCACAAGGTACTCATCAATCAGATCCATCCTTTCACTTTCAACGCAGATGGGATGGAAGATACATCATATGGATGTAAAGATATCCTTCTTGACTATAGTGGTTGAGGAAGGTGTACATTGAGAAGAGAAAAGTTTTTGAGACCTTTGAAAGAGAGTCACATGTGTGCATACTCAAGAGAGAACTATATGGGCTGAAACAAGTACCTCATTCTTGGTACAACAGGATCGACAATTACTTCACTGGGTTAGGTTTCACCAACAGTGAAGTAGATGTGAACCTTTAACATATTGTGGTAGAAGGCAAACTTTTGATCAATGTACTATGTCGATGATTTGATACTGACAGGTGATGAGAAGCTCATCAAGTCTTGCAAAGAGAATCTTGCAAGAGAATTTGAGATGAAGGACATGGGGCTCTCACACTATTTCCTGGGATTGGAAATTTGGAAAAGAGACAGGGAGCTATTCGTCTCTCAGGGAAAGTATGCCAATGAGATTCTGAGGAACTTCCACATGGAGGGAAACAAACCCATGGATATTCCTCTAGCAGGAAATTGGAGGAAGGAGGATGCTACTTCAGGTGAAGTAGTAGATGCTACCATCTACAGGAATCTTGTGGGTTCACTCTTGTATTTGGTAAAAAAGCTGTTAATTTTTGCAACCAGAGTCAAAATTCCGCATTGGACAACTCCGATGATTAAGATAATAATTTAATTAGATTCCTGTTTTTGAGAGGATCAAAATCGACCTATAGATAGTCCCAATCGGTTAAGCAGAAGTTAAGTTATGAATTATTTTATTATTTTATGGGTCGGCCTATATACATGTTGATTTGGTCAAAGCTCCAAGAGGTCGCTCACAAAGTTATAAATATAAGCGACCCCAAGTTCATTTGCACACATTAGTTCATGATATATCCTCTATGCTATATTGGTTTTGGTTCATATTTTATGTTTATGTCTCGCACATGTATGTCAAAAGGAGGTCGCACAAAGGGTTAGGATCACAAACATGATATCGCATCAGATCTGGGTGATCTTAAGCAAAACCAGGGGCAGGAAGAGCTGAAGTATTGGCCAAGCTGAGCAGATCTAAGGGCTAGGTATGTTATTTCAGTGGCCAAGGACCCCAGATCTGCTGGCATAACTTGTTAAGGGCACGTCCAAGATTTTGAGGTCAGATTAGGTTGATCTGAAGCAAAGCCATAGGCACACAATGTCCTGGTAGTGTCCAAGGACACCACAATCGCGGGCATAGTGTGTTAAGGCCATGAATAAGAGATTTTCTAAGAAGATATAAGTTGGGTCACATTTAGTTGATTGTGCAGTGTTTCCATACATTATTCGTTCAATCATAGTTGCATCAGAACAATCATTGACACTATCTTGGATTTATATCTAGGACTTCAGAGTTGAGATCACTTGGTTTTCTATCAGATCCGTATTTCGGTATTATAGATCTGCTGATATGTAGATCATATATGTTTGTTTATACTGCAATATGTATCTACAATCCTCATTTAGTATAATTCATACTCATCATTTTTTACATTCAGTGTTAGTGCATTTCAGTTCTCAGATTCAGGCTCCTTCAAGCAGAAGTATGGGTATGTTTTATCGCATGTATGTTAGTTATTTTATGCATCATAAATATATGTATCTATGGATCATTATAATATTGTTGCCAAATCATTTGATGAAGATCTAAGAAGAATAATTTTCAAGGGTTTTCCCCATAGTGGGTTTTCCCCTGGTCTAGGACCAATTCTAATGTCTCTATGTGTTCATGCTTCTCTTCCTTTGATATTTTACTTTCTGCTACTTAGATGATGATGATGATGATGATGATGATGGTAGTTTTATTTCTAAATAGTTTCATATTTTGATGGTTAATAATATATAGCTATTGTTGGCTTGATGTGACCTAGACCCAGGTTCAAATGTGGTTGTGCTGACCAACAAAACCCACTATTACCGGCCCTTTCGGCAAAGATCTTCTTGCGTAGACCGAAGTCTCACCCGAGGAAATATAGTGGGATGATAGAACTAGGTTTCTGCATCGAGAGGGACAATGGACTGCGGCTTTAGGGATTTCTTTCTTGAGAGAGCTTTGTAGAACAAATATATCAATTATACAAGCGTTTCTCAACACATATGTTGAAATTATTACCAGACTGTGTGATCTTTCTTAATCATGCTTAAAATAACATAAACAATCATAAACCAAACATTGTTATGCAATTACATATTAAAACCCTTACTTAACACATATAAGCATAAACAACATTAAAGTAAAACACATCAACATAACTCAAATATATCTTCAAATATATTTCATTAATTTCTCAATATTTCTCATACAGTCAATTCCACCTTGTGCACTCAACAATAGGGGTCTACGCACACAGCTGCAAGAGCATTTCCTCTATCCCAAAACACAGACTAAGAATCAATAATATTACATCTGAATGCATTTCATCAACTTCTTCTTCTTGGAATCTATTTAGAGTCCTTATATAGGTTTTTCATTTACAATAGCATGGTCCAAAACCATGGGCGAAGTTCAACGTTCACAAAATATTCCCATTACATTACATAAAAAGGGGCTTTGACCCACCCCAAAGCCCCTAGGAATAAAAATAGACTCCGTTCCGCGCACTTTGCTTCTCGATCCGTGAAGTATTTTTCTACTACTTTCCTTGAGGGGATTCCATGTCCAACAGGCCCCCAACACAAAATTGTGACTCGTCCCGAGTCACAAAGGTGGTGCGCCATCGATCATCGCTTTGGTGCCACTCAAGGCATCCTTGAATGGTGAAACCGCTTCAACGCACTTATTTCATTCCAAATTCTGGGACCTCGCTCGCTTGAGCCATGCTCTCCTAAGTCCTGCTTGCTTGCCTCACAATGACCTGTATCAAAAACTTAGTTATAGTCTTATGCCCTTCAGAAACTATGAGGCGCATTAAGATTCTATGCCAGCCATATAGTCATTGCGAACTTCTAGGGGTGAAATTGACTTTGTACAACTTTAGTCGGCTTCCATTAATACGACCAGATAAAAATTATCCATTCAACTTCATGAGCTAAAATATGCCTCCTTCTATCACATTCCTAACTATATGCGGACCCAACCAGTGTATTTGCAACTTTCCTGGGAACTTTGCGAACTTGCTATCATACATAATCACTAGGTCACCTTCTTTGAACATATTTTGCTTGATATGCCGATCATGCCAAGCCTTCCCCCTCTCCTTCTCAACCTGTTGATGAAACCCATCGATGAACCGATCCTCTTCTAACTTGAGCAATTGCACCAATCTCTGCTCCATAATGTCATGCCCACCATATTCGTCATTGTTGTGATGCGAAGATTAGGTACAAGATACTCCATTGATATCACTGCTTCCTGCATATATAGTAACTAGAATGGGTGATGAACTGTTAGCTTCTTATAGGTAGTTTGGTAGGCCCATAAAACTGTAGGAATGCGCAGATCCCAATCATTTATGTTAACATTGCATACTTTTGTCAACACATTCTCCAATATTTTGTTGAAGCCTTCCACCGCACCATTCGTCTGGGGGTGATATGGCGTACTCTTTTGGTGACCCACTTGGAACTCTTCGGTCAAGGCTTTGATAGTGCTATTCAGGAAATGCATAGCCTGGTCGCTCATCAAGATTTTTGGACATCTGAATCGTGACACAATATGCTTGAAGATAAACGTTTCCTCCATGCCTGCATTACAATTCTTCACTGGTTTCACCTCAGCCCATTGAGTGAGGTAATCATTCATAGTAATAATGTACTGCACACCCGTTTTATTTTCTGGCAGATTGATGGTTCATACAAAGTCAATCGCCCATTTATCGAAATCTTGCAATGGAACTTGGGGGTGCAGCACCATTTCATCTCTTCGCGATGATATTCCATTCCTCTAACAAACATCACATGCCCTACAATATGCCTTCGAATCTTTATGTACGATAGGCCACCATAATCCACTGCACAGAATCTTCTGTGTAGTGGGGTTTCCTGCATAATGACCTCCAGCTACTCTGCCATGTGCTTCAACCAGTATGTTGTGTCTTTCATGGTCAGGAACATATCTTCAAAGAATCTCATCAACCCCCATTTTATACAAGTGTCCTGCAATTAGAGTAAAATATGTCGCCCTTACGATCAATTATTTCCTCTGTTGCGTAGTGTATTCCTCAGGTGCGAGTCTCATCGACAGAAACTAAATGATATCTAGGAAATGATCATATGCAACCTTGATATCAAATAAATTTGCATCAAGTAATCCTTCCTCAAAATTTGTTGGTTCCTCCCCTATCTCGATTTTGGACAGATGATATAGTCCATAATTTAAACGTCCTGTCTTGAAAATTACTTTGAAATCTTACTCTTGAAACAACAACAACCATCAGAAAATATCCCCCCCAACACAGGCTTGTTGACCAGGTATTTCAAAGCAGAATGATCTATGAAAATTTTGAAGTTCACACCCAATAGATAGTGTATGAATTTTTGTAGCGCATTTACCATTGCCAACCCTTCACGCTCTGTGGTGGATAAGCTCCTCCTAGATTTAGACAACTTTATGCTTGCAAAAGCTATAGGTTGATCGATATCCCCTTCCCCAGGTTGTGCTAACACATCTCCCAAATCTATACAGGATGCATCGACGTGTACATGAAATTCCTTCATCTAGTCTGGGAAGATGAGGATAGGTGCAATCACCGTATTTTATTTTAGGACATTGAGGCTTTTCTTACAATCACCATCCGAGTAAAACTTGACATATTTCTTTAATAATTTCTCCATGGGCACAGTGATCTGCACATATGCCTTAAGGAACTTCCTGTAATAGCTTGTATGTCCAAGCATCCTACGTAGTTGTTTTACACTTATCACGGGTTCCAAATTGAAAATCACAAAAATCTTCATAGGGTCTACCGTTAATCCATGTTTGCATACAATATGTCCCAAAAAAATACCATATGGTATGCATAAAATGAACTTCTTTGGGTTTAAGGAGATCTAATAATTTCTGCAGGTATCCAACACCAAGCACAGACTAGAGACATGCTTCTTTAACAAGCCAGAGACTGTCCATTCACCGAAATATACTTCTAGGAATTTGGGGATATATTATTTGAAATCTGCAACAAAAACCTTGGAAAATATAGTTGGCGTGTTCTTTAAACCAAATGTCATGACAGTGTACTGAAATTACCCCCACTCAGTAGTGAAGGTGGTCTTGCTCCTATATTTCAGCGCAATCATGATCTAATGATACCCTAAAGGGTATTCAGTAAATGAGTAAGCTTCTTTCCCACCAACATTATCCAATACTTCGTCTGTGAATGGTGTTTGAAATGGATCATGGACACATGCATCATTCAAATTGCGGAGATCAACACAAATCCTTATCTCACCCTTAGTCTTATCTTCCTATACCACCATAGGGCTAACCCACTTAGACTCCTCGACTGGTTCAATGATGCCAGCATTAAGAATCTTGTCGAGTTCTTCCCTCACTTTCTCCTTGTACTTTGGGTTCAACTGATATGGGCGCTGCTTAACTAGCTTCACGTCAAGCTTCAAAGTGATGTTCATAACTCCTAAATCATCCACAAAGCCTTTTAATTTAGAGAACTTTGTTGGGAATAGGTTCTGGTATTCATGTAGTAGTTCAGTGACCTTTCTTATGGTGTCATCATCCCAATAGTCCCCAATATTCGAAAATTTGGGTTCTGCCTCTGAAATTGTGTTGACATGTTGAGTCCTGACATGTTGTGCTATGTCTGGCATTGCTATCTAGGGCCCTACAACCTCCCACTGTCATTCTAACTCAATAATGTTAACGTCACACGTATCCTCCTCAGCTTCTTCCACGGTCAAATTGTAACATTTCTGGGCTTGTTCCAAATGCACAACCCAATCCGATTGTACCAACGTCCTTGGCTCCTTGGTAATACAAAATAATCCCACTTTGACTTCTTGAAGGGAGTCATTAATACACTTCCATCCATTAATGAAGCTATAAGTTAATAATAACCCTTCTATCATCTCATCCCAATCCGTAGTGCCATGGCGCAACTGTGTTTCAAGATACAACTGCTGAGGTATCGAGTCCAAGGAATGAAAGAACATGTGCACCCACTCTAGTTTAGGTTCAGGACCCCAAGATTCTGTCTACCGAGGTAAATTATCACGAGGATCTTTCTGACCATCATACTTCTCTTCGGTCTTTTTCTCTACATGACCAAACCTCAACCTTATCAATGTGTAGAACTCTTTCCATCCTCCAAAACTTTCTCTGTGCACACCCCACTATTAGGCTGGAGTAGACCTGAAGGTGAAGTTCAAAGCTTCATACCTCTGATCCTCATGCACCTTTTTCTCAAATTCTTCCAAAAACAAGACAAAATTTCCCATTCCATCATAAAAAGGCAAGTCACGCACTTTTGATCGGGCATAGCGCAGAGATTTGGTAACCATTAGGGGAATTTTGAGGTCTGAAATGGGCCTCTTAATAAAAATGTATAACTAAAATAAACTTTATAAAAACCAATAAGATTCAATATGATGATGTCAACCATGGGGGGTGATTCACCATTTTTAGAGTTAAAAAGTAAAAAGATTAAAAAATAATAAAATAATAAAACTACATTTTCAACTCATATTTTCAAATTATCTCCCTAAGGTTTTGCTGAAATTTTTAGCGGGAGTACTCTTTGGATGTAAAATTTAATTCCTCATCGAAGGAGTACCCATGTTGCATAATTTCATGTAGTTCTCATTTTTCGTGTAGCAGGGTCCATCGAACGTATGAAAAATGGGTCCTCCTTAGATGAGGAATCAAATTCTGGATCCAATGACTGTTCCTGCTCAAAATCTGAGTAAACCCATAGGGAGATAAGTTGAAAATACGAGCTGGAAAAGTAGTTTTTATTTTATTCCCTCTAAAATTCGATGATGTAAACTAATATTATTTTATTATTTCCACTATTATTTTATAATTTCATTAAGAGTCCCATTTTAAACCTCAAAATTCCCATAATGCCTGTTACAATTCTTAGTAGTTACTTCAAGTGATTCTCCCAATACTCCAACTCATCAGAATATGAAATGCTCATACTATCGCGCTCCCAAAATATTTTGCCATCTGTGGTGGGATTAATCTAGTCTTCATCCTACGTAGTAAGCTTATATATCTAATGAATCTTATCATCCCCATACTCATGCTGGATAGGCTCTATATAGAGTGCACCTTCAGAAGGATCTGATGGCACAACAACTCGAGTACCATTATCTCCAAAGATTACCTGCCTCTTCTTCAGGTTGATTATAACATCCATGTCGTAATCCCAATCAAATTCCAACAACACAGGATAAGGATTTCTATCATCAATGATCTTAATAACCTCAAAGTCTACCAATAAGCTAGCTCCATCAATATCCATGTTAATCCCCTGCAATCACCCCATAGGAATGATCTTCTGTTGATTTGCCTTCCTCAATTGAATTGGTGACCATTGCAGCTTAGGCTTTCCAATTCACTCCCATGTTTGTTTTGATAGAACGTTGGCATCTGATCCTAGATCCATAATGACATCATCCATCTCATAGTCTCTGATCTACGCAGTCAACCGCACCTCCCGACCGGTTCTTTTCTTGTTCTTGTACACTTTATTTATTGCACGTTGTTCCAGTTGTAATTTTTCCTTGCCAGGGCAGTTATCTATCAGCTCATGTAATCCTTCTACAAACTTCTGGTCCCTTAGTAATTTCATACAGATCTGTAATAAGGATGCCAAAATAGACTGATCATCTTTATTTACTTCAATATCTTCCTTCGACTTATCCCTCAATGAAATAGTTGTCTCTATGCGGTTGATGCCGAAGCCTTAAGATTCATAAATGTCTTCTTTGCTTCCATGAATTTCTCTTTCTTGCATTGCACATTAAACCCAAAATTCTTATCTCTATCTTTCCTTAGCCATGTCTCTGTCATGATCATCTTTTCTTCCACGTGGTTTCCTACGGTATTCACACCACTGTGTGTTACTATGCTAGCACTAGTATCTTCTTGGTGAGGTTCAATCCTCATCATTTGTATATTCTAAGCTGGCTACTGGTTACGGTTCTCTTGCATTTTAGCTAAAAAAATGGGACAATATTTGATTTCATGACCAAATTATTGAAAATACTTACAGGAAGCTGTAGTAGGATTCTGAAAATCCTTGGAAAAATGTCCTCGTTGTCCGCAGTTGTAACATATGATCTTCCCTCATCCACGACTAGCACCTCCTCCTTGGCCACATCCTCGGCCCAGGAAACCTCCACGCGCAGTTGGTGAACCCAAAACATGTGAAATTTTACCTGCATTATGTACACACTAAGACTGTTCTGGATCATTAGATCATATCTCTTACAATGGTGCTCATTGTGTCCCACCGAACTATAGAAATTGCAAAAAAATTGCTTCGAAAATCTGAATTTTTTTTGCAACAAGTGACAATAGTCTGTGGAATGTTTTATTGCAACTTCGCATATGCTACACCCTACATGGGGCCCTGCACTTGGCCCAATACTCTATCTAGGCTTCAATGGACTCAAAATCCCAGTGTCCAAATAGTCTCTATAAACATGGTACTCTTCTTTATAGTTACCTTCTACTCTGCATTTGATACACCAGATTTCCGATGCCATATTAGTTCTAACCTCCTTTCCCTTCTTTAGATCCTAGAGATCCATGTGCAAGCTCACCAATTGAGTCCAAATATATTTTGCTCCTATGCTTCTATCAACTACTACTGAAGCCTCAATCTTCATCGCGATCTCCAACGCTTCAACTTGAGTAGCAATCTTCGGTTGTGACAATGGAAATCTAAGATGAGGCAACAACACAACAATGAACCATTATCTATGTTTTTCATCCAAGATCTTGAACCTAACTTGGCTCAACAACATCATAAATCTCTGATCTACCTCCCAAACGGTCTCAACAGACAACTACTTAAACTATTTGTTTTCTGTGATACATTGGGACTGCGACTTTGGTTTCTTGAATTCACCGTTCAGCGCGGTCTTCGTCTCAATAATATTGTTTTACCAACTGCATTTTCATCATATTTTTATCTATAATATTCAATAAAATCCATATTTCTTCTGCAAAAAACCAAAATTGTTCTGGATCATCTGATCCCTTAAACTCAAGCATCTTCGAGGGTTGGACCATGTTGAATGGTGGAGGTGGAGGTGGAGGAACAAAATGGGATGGGGTGATGATGATGGGGGTGGAAGGGTAGGGAATCTTCATAGTGCTTTGCTGAATTTCAGATCTCAATGACAAAATTCTTGGGGTAGTGGGTTTGCTTTCTCTTTATTTAGACCCAAACAATGAATGATATCATAGTTTCAACGTAAGTACCCCAATCTGTTATGAATATTTTACCGCTCTGCATAGCACCGAGTTCAGTTTCTTTGAACATTAAGCTAAGCACATCTATAATATACCCTTTTCACACAATAGCATTTTAATCCAAAAGTTCAGTGAATTCAGGTACTTACCTCTAGGGCCTTTGAAGAACTTGTGTTATGCTTCAATATAAGACACAGAAGTATCGATCACGAACTCAGTAATAAACCATCCTAGGATGATACAATAATCAACAACCCTCATGATCTCGTTATCAGTCCTTTTCAGCTTCTCAATCATATATGGGGTCCATGCATTTGGATTATTATTGAAATGCCCCGTTTGTGTAGCTAGTCTTGATACCCACTCGTATAGATCGCTAGAAAACGATGTGAAAATATCTCATATTGATTTATATAAATGTACTTCTGTAACCAATTTTCAGTAGATATGCGTGGAATTTTTTTCTTGTACAACAAACTAATGCTATTTGAGATCTACCCAATCTTCAATCTCTTTCTTAGACAAATTCCACATCCAACTATCCCTCAGTCAGATCCCAATCCTAGCAATGAAACCATTTTTTGGCTTGATGGGGCCTAGACCTAGGTTAAAATGTGGTTGCGCAGACCAACAAAACCCATTTTTACTGATGTTTTTGGAAATGATCTACTTGCACAGATCGAAGTCTCACCCGAGGAAATATAGGGGGATTTTATAGCCAGGTTTCTACATCCAGAGGGAAAATGGGATGTGGCTTTAGGGCTTTCTTCCTTCACAGAGCTTCGTAGAACAAATATATCAATTATACAAGCAATGTTCAACACATCTGTTGAACTTATTACCATACTGCACGATCTTGCTTAATCATGCTTAAAATAACATAAACAATAATAAACTAGACTTCACTATGAAATTATAGATTAAAATCCTTACTTAACACATATAAGAATAAACAAAAATAAAGTAAAACACATCAACAAAACTCAGATCGATCTTTAAATTTATTTCATTAATTGCTCAGATATTTCTCATACATTCAATTCGACCATGTGCACTCAGCTACAGGGGTTTGCCCACATAGCTACAAACTTCCTAAGGTCTCCACGCACTTAGCTGCAAGAGACTTTTCTCTATCCTAAAACACAGACTTTGACTCAAAACATTCTTACATCTGAATGAATTTCATCAACTTCTTCTTCTTGGACTCTATCTAGACTCATATAGGTTTTGAATTTACAATACCATGGTCCAAAACCATGGGCAGAGTTCAACGTTCACAAAATATTCCCATTACATTACATAATAAGGGGCTTTGAACCTCCTTAAAGTCCCCGAGACTAAAAATAGACTCTGCGCTATGTGCTCTGCTCCTCGATCCACAAAGTCTTTCTCTACTATTTTATTCATGGGGATCCCATGTCCAACATCTATACAATGGTATAATTATTTGGGGTGAACTTAACATGTTATTGAAGAAATGTAACTATCAAAATAAAGAAAAATTCAGCTCTTTGAAAAATTAACATGGTATCAAAGCTGGTTGAAGAAAATCCATGGAGATCACCCCATGGAGACACTTTTATGGAAGCAAGCAAAGGATGGAAGAGACCTAAAATAATTCTAGGGTATGAAGAAAACCCTAGGCAGTTAATGGATAAGGATTTGAGAGAAACCTTGGTGTATGGTAAAGTCTTGAGATTTGCTTTATGAAACCCTTGCATGACCTTTGTGAAGATACTCAAGCACTTGGGATCGATTTGACAGATGACTTGGTTATTGATAAAGTTGTTGATTCAAGGCAACATTGTTTTATGGCATATGTATGGATCTTGAAGGTTTTTCAAGAGGGAGAGGCTCATCTCTCATTGAATATAAGTATTAATTGACTTATAAACTTTCTCTTGTTTACACTTATGGATCTTATTTATATGAGTATTACTTCTATTTTTTACTTCCTGCATGTATGAGCACCTGGATATTTCTAACCTCCGTGGTGAGATGTGATGAGTGTATCCCTCGGAAATGTAGGAAATATGGTTATATCTGGAAAAGGGAAAGATGTCTAGATCTAGAAAAGGTAAAGAGACACTTTAGAATTACAAATTGCCTATATGAATGTGCACAGGTAATACTGCAAGACATGCATGGTATACTACTTTCAATTTTATGATTAATCTAAAACATTGGATGGCTAGGTAATCACTACATTATATTGAGAATGCTTCCTTCTCATATGGCTCATGCATGCATATAAGAGTGATTTGGATTTATGTTTCCTATGATGAAATGGTGCACCTAGTATTGAATGTTTTGATCATGGTGATCTACTTGATTCTGCAAGAGTACTTGATTTGATTGATGATTTGGGATATAGTGGCATAGATTGATGATTTGCTAACATCTATTTTTTTGAGATCTTGATTATGAATCTAGTGGATGGTACTCTTGACTCTTGATATGCATAAGACCTGTTGGATCTCTTATAGAAGGTTACCTCATTTATATGGTGTTGATAATGCTTTTGATAAGCATGATAAAAGCTCATGAAAAAAAAAATTATTGCACTTTGTTGGTGTGTTGAATAATCTAGCTTGATCCTATTGATTATGATATGCATGGTAGTGGAAATCGTGATTATACAAGCATATATATGAGATTGATGTTTCATATCTTTGACTATCTGCAGTTATAGCATGCGGTGAAATTAAATGCTCTAACTTGATGTATTATTATTGGGTTGATAAGAATGTGGTGACACATCAACCTACTGCCTTGATCTTCAAGTCCATCCCCTGATGAAAGATTTATGACATGATTTTGATGATCATGATAGATAAGTGTTTATGATCTAACATATATACTATTGCATGAATCCATGAAAGAAAATTTGATGACATTAATGAAGTGGATTCTCAATAAGAGGGAGAGCCTCTCTAATAAACGATTCTTACTCATGTTGCTATTGGAAATATGATTTATCAGTGTTTGACATTGTTGATATACAACTAAGGTTTGAGCTTCATTCTCGCAAAAGAAGGCTCATAGATGTGACTATGCCTGATATACATAGAATTGAAGTTCTATAAAATGAGATCGATCTATACTATGAATCCATGGATGTCTCATTTGTCTTGGCATTGTAAACTGATTTCTGAAATTTCTGGAATTTAGCATGAAATCAGATGGTCACTTAGAAGATGTTACTTCTGTAGCTGTATTGTAGATACCAGTAAGATATTTCAGCTGGGAAATTTCATATGTTTAAACCAAAATTGTGTGTGAAGGTGACCGAGACATTCATATGGATATGTCATTATGTTTGAAGATAGTGCTACATGTTTTTGATGATTGATATTGATAAACTGTGTTTGGTACTTTTGACAT
Source organism: Pinus albicaulis (assembly GCA_034641835.2). NCBI lineage: Eukaryota > Viridiplantae > Streptophyta > Pinopsida > Pinales > Pinaceae > Pinus > Pinus albicaulis. Next base: position 589,118,745 of record CM076574.1, read on the forward strand.
GATGCTTAATGATTGAGATATGTCTAGAATTATATACCTTACCATGATTTCACATTTGGATTTGACATGATTTGATCTGGCGATAGTTGATTTTCCCAGATGACAATGCTATGTGGGCATAGTGACCTTCAATGTCGTATGTGAGTATACAGAAGTATGGTTATGTATTGGCCTCCTTGTTCCTAGCACAATGGTTGTTGTGACATAGTATGAACATGCATGACTTAATATTTATGCATATGAACTTGCATCTAGTGATGGAAATCACCTATAATGACATGTTAAATGAAAGAATCGATGTCTTGAAAGTAAATGAAGTCAAGACTTGATATGTGCTCCAATCGTCTCTGGTTGAAGGAATTGACACTATGAAATCAATGTCTTTGATAATAGTTTTGATTGGCTTCTAGACTTTGATGAGATGATTTTGTTGACACAACATTGATTTGTGAAAGGGTAGTTATGTTGGCATGGTAAGGAATTATGCTTGTAGAGAGAATTTCATGATGAAAGCTCCTTGATTAAGATTTGTTTATATTTGATTGTTATCTGGTGAAGTCGAGATAATGAGTTCCAAGGTATGGCCTTGATTTTAATTAGGCTTTGATTATACATACTGATAGTCTATCCTTGACAGGTGATGAGCTTCTGAAAATATAAGTAAGAGGGAGATGGCTTCTGACTATTGTAACGATGTATCATGGCATGCTAAATTGATTTCTAGAATTTGGGAAAGAAATTCCATATTGCAAGACTATTGAAATGTATTTGTGTAATGTAAATCCTTGGACACTCTGATTTACAGTTCAAATGTTGATTGAATGTGACATGGAATATGTTAGTTGGCTGAATCATTGATGTTCTGTTTTGAACATCCATCCATATATGATATTTATAGAATATGATTAAACTCATGATTGAGCTGCTTCACTTGGAATTACCACCAAACATCTTTTATTCTTAAAGGTTGAGATATTTCTCCCATGATTTATAGCTACATGAATGAATTGGTGATGTTTGGGATTAGTATTTATGATCACATTGGATTTTTCCTTAGTATGATATATGCCATGATATCTTGGACGAGAGGTCCATATCATGACTGAGGTTGGGCATAATGTTGCCAGCAAGGCTAGCTGTGAGGTATGTTGTATAAGTTCCATAGAGATATGACCGAGCATGATTTGGATAAGACATGGATACACTATGATGACAAAGAATCCCATATACATATAGTTTGAAGTATTATTTCTCCATTTATGTGAGATAGTTCAGTTGTTCGAGATATTATTAGGCTTATGACACCTCCGTGAGAGGGAGGATTATTATAGTATCCATGTGTGATTGACACCTCTGTGAAAGGAAGGATGGTTATGGTATCTTGTTATGATTGGTATCTTGTCGTGATTTACATGATAATTTATGTTCTAACATAACACTTGATTTGATGTCATGTAGGAACAATAATCAACATATACTAGATGAGAGCAATGATGATCGAGGACACTGAGTCAACTCTTCATCTCTATTTGAGCTCCCAGAACCAGGAATTTAGATAGAGGGCTCCTAGGGTTGAGGAAACTCTGGAAAATAGGGCATATTAATGATATTTTACCAAGGATTGATAATGATAATCCCCTATCTTCATAGGGTCGGAGAATGTTGCTCCCGTATTTAGTCTATGCAGAGTATACCCCAGTTGGAATCCTACCCACAAGCAGGGTGTTGGAATGGGGTCTCCTAACAAGCTACGAAACTGGTCCATTTTGGTTATTTTTGTTATATTTAGTATAGTGCAGGGGTTTTGGGGTGGGTCAAGGCTTTGAAAGCATTGTAATGGGGTTAAAGGGTAAACTAGGGGTCTGAAAACCATGGGTTGCGGACCATAGGAATGTTAAAGCTAGTTTATTATAAATAGAGAGGCATTTTGGATTGTAAGAGGTAGGATTTGATGAGCTATTGATGTGATCTATTGGGTAAGAGATCTATTTGGGTTTTTGGGGAACAAACTCCTGTTGGCTGTGTGTGGACCCCGCTGTTGTGTGCGTAGGCTGGGAAGGGAATTGTAAGGGTGATCAATGAATGAATATGTAGGATTATTAGATCTGAAACTGTGAGTACTATTGAATGGATTGGTGATAAATACTGTGATATGAATTTTCTGTCTTTACACTGCAAAGGTCTGTATATTGAATGATTGGATCTATTTCTGCTCTAGTTATATCATGCTGTGAAAGTCTGTGTATTGAAGTAAATCTAGATCTTTTCTGTTCGGGTTAAGTAATGTTGTGTTGATATTATGAAAAGAATATAATTATAGATCTAGTGCACGTGGATGCAATTGGATACATATTTAACCCTGCGCAGAGACACGGTGATCTGAACAAAACGCAGCCCTGCTGCCTTAGCCTTCCTTTCTCAGGGTGCGGAAACCTGGTTCCAGCACCCACCCATACTACTTCGGGTGAGACTGTGACTTGTGCAAGCAGGTCACTGCCAAAAGGGCTAGTAGTATAGGGGTTTGCTGGCAAACCTTGCAAACCGAACCTGGGTCAAGACCCCTCAAGCCAACAATTGGTTCCGTTGCTGGGACATGAAGAGATCTGAGAATGGGATCGAGTAGTGGCATCCGAGATCTAGCATAGGGCTGAATGAGCCAAGGTACAACGCAGAACAATGAGGACTATCGGAACGGGCGAGAGGAAGATCACCTTGCTTATAGTCCGTCAAGACCTGCACAAAATTCATCAGCCACCCCGACGCTAGGGCCTCAAGAAGGTAAACTGGAGGAACCCATGGTGGCACACTTAAAATTACCCACCTTTAAAGGAGCAGTCGATGAGGACCTAGAACGGTTCTAGTTCGTGGCCGATTTGGTGTGGACGGTGCAAGGGGTGGTAAGTGATACTGTAAAAAGAGCGTAGCTATTCTTTGCTTTTGAGGAAAGGGTGTTGGATTGGTATATGCGGTACATATCTCAAAACAGGAGCGCAAAACCTCAAAATGTTAAGGATGCCCTAAAACAACAATTTCGAAAACCTAAATCCTATTCCCAACTAGTATCGGAAGTAAAAGACTTCAAGTAGGGAGCATCTGAGTCAGTCTGGGAGGCTTATCAACGGTTAAAGAAAGCAATCCGGGAAGCTAAGTTTATGTACAACGACAAAAAACACACATAATGGTTTATTGCTATGCTTCTACCTCACTTGCGTACGCCCATGGGCCATCAGACTTTTGAATCACATGAAAAGGCCTTGGAAGCAACCATGAAACTTGAAGCGACACCTAAGGATGACACAAGGGAAGGCATTCAACAAATTCAGGAGCAGCTTGGGTCCATGCACATAGAAATACAGAGCTTACGGATGGAACGATGGAAGGGGGTAACCACAGACCTTTGGTGCGAGGATTGCCGGGTGGTGGGATTGCATGATACAACCCAGTGTTCGCGGGTTAATAGAGGTGAATTGAAGCAACAATGGTGCAGGTTTTGTCGATCTATAAGACACGATGAGCAAAATTTTCACACATATGACTTACTGGTATATCGGGGAACCCTCTATAGCGCACAATCCGATCCTGCCTCTCCGAGATCCCCTGTGAGCTTTAGTGGTTCCCCTGCATGGGGCAGGGGGGGTGGAGAGGAAGTACTGGACGGGGACGGGGCCAACTAATCTGCTACAACTGCGGAGAGGTAGGGCACTTCGCCTGGGACTACTTAAATCCCACTAGGCAGACCTGTAAATAATGCCGTCAGTTGGACCCTGAACTTGAAGAATGCTTGATTTTGCTAACAAAGATGAAGGAAAAATAGTCTACTCCCACACAAAATATACAGAGAGCCAAAATGGAGCTAAGGAGCATAACGCGTAGCATGGTCACCCATAAAGCAAGAGAGGAGCTTGTTGTTCGGGAGGAACCAGATCCCAGGAAGCAGGAATCACTGGGAGCCCCTACGCAGCTGCCAGAAGAAGAAGTGGAAACCTTTTTGAGGGCATGCTTGAAGCTCCTACGTAACCTGCAGGCGAGAGAAAGTCTTCAAGTATTACTACAGGACTGTGCAGATCAGCCTAGCATGACGATCGAGGTTAAGTAAGTACACAAATTACACAGCTATAAAAGACGCACCAGGTGAGAGATGTGCTTGACTGCACAGATTGGTGACTATGAGATAGATCAGGTTATTCTTGATCTTGGATCTGATGCAAATGTCTTACCAAAACAAACCTGGCAACGAATGGGAGAACCTAAACTAGACTGGTCCACCATCCAGCTGTGAATGGCGAATCAAAAAAATATCATTCCTCTGGGACGCTTGCCAATGGTTATGGTTGATGTCGCAGGAGTAAAGGTCCTAGCTGACTTCGAGTTCATAGAAATCATGGAAGATACAGACCTCTATCCTGCGCTCCTGGGGATAGACTGGGCTATCGACGTCGGAGGTGTCATTAATTTGAAAAAATGCAACATGGTGTTTGAGAAGAATGGGAAACGTGTGATAGTACCACTGGACCCCACAGAAGGGGCATGCTATACCGAACCAGCATATGAAGACGAGGAGCTGGATCACATCTATAGGATGACAACACAGAATGAGGACCAGGATAATCCTGCAACAGGTGGAGTATTCAACTGGGATAAGAACAGGGAGTACTTTTCTAATCCAAATGAAGAACTTGAGAAGTGGAAAACCTGGCTACATGATGTTTCAACCCTACGATGCCCTCGAGTTGCAAGTAATTTCTATTGCATCACTTTGGAGGTAAGGGACCTCCCCCACTTTGATGCGTCTAGTACTGTCCAGGACTTCATAAGAACATTAGAAGCTAGGGTGCCCAAGGATCAACAACTCTAGGCACTCAATTTGGTGCTATGTGGCACACCTGCTCAATGGTGGGATACCCACAAGAAAGCATTCCCGGACTGGGAGGTGTGTCGGGATAGGATGGTGTTGCGATTCACATCCCCTGCTGATGTGTGCATGAAGATATTCATGGGGCTCAGAGATCCCCGTGTGAATATACGTATATAGACAACCAAGTGGGCCGACTGAACCCCAGACGAGTGGATCCATCTGTTTATACATGCCCTGGGCCCCATCCCCACTACTTGGTACTTAGATGCCAAATTACATTAGTGGACCCGCCATTGGGAAATATTAATAGAGGAATTCCTTGGAACATTTGGACTCATTGGAGGAAAATAAATTCTTGACGAATCCCTGCAAGACATTGATGTGTTCATCTTTAAAAAGCCTCACCCTCACACCCCACCAATCGTTTTGACGTGGGAGGCCCAGATGCAAGACATAGTCAATTACCGGAGCTTGGCGATTAATGAAGAGGAAGATAACCCGCAGAATCTCTCTGTTCCAGAATCTGAAGGGGATCATGCTGTTATTGGACCATCGCTCTTAAATGTCGATGTGATGCAACCTCTTTGGCTACGCGAGGTTAATATTGGGACAGATGAACACCCTAAACTGGAGAAAATTGGGGACTATTGGGATGAAGGCACTGTGGGAAAAGTCGTCGAGCTACTCACGGAGTACCAGGACTTATTCCCTACAAATTTTTCTGATCTCAAGGGAATCACGAGAGACCTCGACATTATGCGCATCACTTTAAAGCCGGGGGCACGGCCTATCAAGCAGCGGCCCTACCGATTGAATCTTAAGTATAAAAAAAGGTCAAAGAGGAGTTGGATAAAATGCTGACTGTCGGTATCATTGAACCAGTTGAACTGTCAGATTGGATCAGCTTGATGGTCGTTCAGGAGAAAAAAACAAAAGGAGAAATATGTATCTGTGTGGACCTCCGAAAACTAAACGACGCTTGCATTCACGACCCATTCCCTACTCCTTTCTTCGATGAAATCTTGGATAACGTAGGTGGCCAGGAGGCCTATTCCTTCACATATGGATTCTCAAGATACCATCAGATCAAAATTGCACCAGAGGATCGCAGTAAGACCACCTTTGCTACCGAATGGGGCTCCTTCCAGTACACGGTCATGCCCTTCGGTCTTAAGAACACACCTACTATCGTTTCAAGGGTCGTAGTGGCCATGTTCAAAGAATTTATCCATAAGTTTCTCGAGGTTTACTTAGATGACTGGACGATGCTTGGCTTAGTAAAATATCATGTCTCGAACCTATGATTAATGTTGGATGCATGTCAAAATCACCAGATCTCTCTAAATATCAAGAAGTGCATCTTCTGCGTGCCGTTCAGAATCTTGTTGGGTCATATAATCTGTTGGTAGGGTCTGATGGTTGATCCTGCGAAGATAGTTGTAATTATCAACCTGGTAGCCCCTACAATGGAGAAACAGCTGCGCTCCATTCTCGGTCACACATGTTATTATAGGAAATTCATTCAAGGATACGCCCTGATCACAGCACCCATGGAACAGATGCTAAAGAAAGATGTCTATTTTTTTTGGAATGATGAATGTTAGAAGAGCTTTGAACTGCTCAAGGAGAAGATGATTTATGTGCCCATATTAATATTCTCGGACTGTTCAAACAAATTCCATGTACATGTTGATGCATCACGCATTGCCTTGGGTGTGGTCCTTACACAACCTGGCGAAGCGGATATTGATCATCTGGTTGCCTTTGCCAATCAAAAACTCTCAGGTGCTGAACGAAATTACTCTACCACTGAACACGAAGGACTGGCTATGGTGTATGCGCTACAAAAATATCGACACTATCTGCTGGGGGGACACTTTAAGATGTTTACAGACCATTCGGATTTGAAATACCTGGTCAACAAGCCTGTGTTAGGGGGGAAGATTTGCCGCTGGTTGTTGCTATTTCAAGAATATGATTTTGAGATGATCTGAACCCTAGAAGGTTGAATGCAGGCCCAGATCATTTGTCTCGTATTGAAATAGGGGAAGAACCCACTAGCTTGGACGAAGGCTTACCTGATGCGCAGCTGTTTACCATTAAAATGGTGGATGACCACTTTGCTGATATCCTTGAGTTCCTTACTACGGGTATCGCCCTTGCTGCGTATTCGGTGCAACAAAAAAAGGAGTTGGTCACTCGAGCGACAGAATTTACCATCATTGCAGGATAGCTATACAAGACAGGCGCAGATGAAATACTCCGCGGATACGTATTAGAACATGAACGACCCGTTGTCCTCGCAAAAGCCCATGAGGGAGTAGCTGGCGGCCACTATGCAGGCACGGCTACAACGCAAAAGATTATGAGGGCTAGCTTGTGGTGGCCTACCCTGCATCAGGATTCTTACACCTATTGTAGAATGTGCGATACCTGCCAATGAACCATCCGCCCCTCACAACGCGATGATATGTTGTTACAGCCCCAAATGGCCCTACATGCTTTCGATAAATGGGCCATTGACTTTATAGGACCCATTAATCCACCAGGCAAGGAAACCGGCACACGCTACATTATCTCTGCCACTGACTACGTCACACGATGGGCTGAGGCACAGGCCGTGAAGGATTGTACCACCGATAATGCTGCGCACTTCATCTTTGAGCAGATTTTGACCAGGTTTGGTTGCCCAAAAATCCTATTGAGTGACCGAGGTACGCATTTTTTTAACCAAACGATCCAAGCTTTGAACGATGAATTCTGGATCCATCATGCCAAGAATACACCTTATCATCCCCAAGCTAATGGGACGGTGGAAGCTTTCAACAAAATTTTGGAGCAGGCACTAACGAAGGTTTGTAATGCTGACCGTAGTGACTGGGATATTCGCATCCCTTCAGTCCTCTGGGCTTACCGAACGACCTGCAAAAAGATGACTGGTAGGACACCCTTCTGAATGGTCTATGGCAAGGAGGCCATCATGCCCATATAGTATGTTGTTCCTAGCCTACGCATTGCAGCATTTACAAACATGGCAGACTCAGATATCATAGAAGAACGCTTGGCGCAACTGGTAGCATTGGAAGAAGATTGGTTTATTGCTCAGTTTCAACAGAAGCTACAAAAATCTAGAGATAAAGCTTGTCATGATCGACATATTCGCCAGAAGAAATTTGTCGCAGGTGATCTTGTCTTGTTATATGACAGCCAATTTGCGAAACATCCTGGAAAATTCTGGAAGCATTGGCTTGGTCCCTACATAGTTTAGAAGGTTATGGATGGTGGAGCAGTCCAGTTAGCTACCCTGCGTGGTGACCTCCTCCTTGGTTTCATCAATGGAGGTTGACTCAAACCATACCGGGCTATGAATCATGGGGTCGCAGCAGTACCGTGACTCGGGATGAGTCACAAGATTGTGTTGGGGGACTGTTGGAACGGGGTCTCCTAACAAGCTATGAAACCCATCCATTTTGGTTATTTTTGTTATATTTAGTATAGCGTAGGGGTTTTGGGGTGGGTCAAAGCCCCAAAAGCATTGTAATGGGGTTAAAGGGTAAACTAGGGGTCTGAAAACCATGGGTTGCGGACCATAGGAATGTTAAATCTAGATTGTTATAAAAAGAGAGGAATTTTGGATTGTAAGAGGTAGGATTTGATGAGCTATTGATGCGATCTATTGGGTAAGCGATCTGTTTGGGTTTTTGGGGAACGAACTCCTGCTGGCTATGTGTGCAGAGATCCTAGTCTAGCTATGTGCGGACCCTGTTGCTGTGTGCGCAGGCAGGGAAGGGAATTGTAAGGGTGATGAATGAATGAATATGTAGGATTATTAGATCTGAATCTATGAGTACTATTGAATGGATTGCTGATAAATACTATGATATGAATTTTCTGTCTTTATGCTGTGAAGGTCTGTATATTGAATGATTGGATATATTTCTTCTCTGGATATATCATGCTGCGAAAGTCCGTGTATTGAAGTAAATCTAGATCTGTTCTGTTCGGGTTATGTAATGTTGTGTTGATATTATGAAAAGCATATAATTATAGATCTAGTGCACGTGGATGAAATTGGATACATATTTAACCCTGCGTAGAGACATGGTGATCTAAGCAGAACGCAGCCCTGCTGCCTTAGCCTTCCTTTCTCAGGGTGCGGAAACTTGGTTCCAGAACCCACCCATACTACTTCAGGTGATATTGTGACCTGCGCAAGCAGGTCACTGCCGAAAGGGCCAGTAGTATAGGGGTTTGTTGGAAAACCTTGAAAATCGAACCTAGGTCAAGACCCCTCAAGCCAACACAGGTCTTGTTGGGAATACCGTACCTTGTTTGGCCAAAAAGTTGAGAGTGTACTTTGGGTGTGACAATCCAAGTGGATTATGATGCGGGTGTTCTATGACATGAATATTTAGGGTCATCGATGGGAATATTAGTAGGAAATAAGATGGGTTGAGATAATATTATGCTGTTCTGGGTTGAGAGTAATCTCCCCTATGTGATACCAGGGTCAAGATGATCTCCCCTGCATGGATGTGTGTCCTATTTCTAGATATGGGGTTGTAGTGGCATATTCCCCCCATGAGATTATGGGTTGATATGTGCTCCTCGATGTGGTTATAGGTTGAGATGTACTCCCTGTTGATATGCTATTCATTTATGATATTTCGGGTAGTAGTCCGATGATAGAGATTGCATGATGTTAGGCTGATGGATGAAGGGTGGTAGACTAATATCCCCTCCGGTGAAAAATTCTTCTTCTAGATCCGAGAATGTTCAACATACAAACAGGAACAATTAAGAGAGAATTAGAAATAAGCATGAAGAGTACATTGATGATTTATAATGAGAAAGGATCTTAGCATGATGCCTACATGACAGATATGTTCAGTGAAGATACACGATGATGCATGAAGTTAATAGAATTACATATTGATAGATAAACATATATTAGTATATTGATTTGAATCGTGATGAAAACTTCATGCAGAGAACTACAAGGAGAGATTACAAAGTGGAATTCTTCCTAGTTGAGAGGGAGTGCTAGTTTTTAAAACTAGGGTCAAAATTCCACATTGGACAACTCAGATGATTAATATAATAATTTAATTAAATTCCTCTTTTCGATAGGATCAAAATTGACCTATATATCTTCCTAACCGGTCAAGCAGAAGTTAAGTTATGAATTATTTTATTATTTTATGGGTCGGTGTATCCGCATGTTGATTTGGTCAAAGCCCCAAGCGGCCCCTCACAAAGTTATAAATGGAAGCCACCCCAAGTTCATTTGCACATATTTGCTCATGAGATCTCCTCCATGCTATTTTGGTTTTGTTTCATATTTTATTTTTTTAGCTCTCATAGGTATGTTAGAAGGAGCTTTTTCAAAGGGTTGGGATCACATACATGATCTCACATTAGATCTTGGTGATCTAAAGCATAACCGCAGGCAGGAAGAGTTGAGGTAGTGGCCTAGCTAAGTAGAGACGTGGGTTGGGCATGTTATGCCCACTGCCAAGGACCCTAGAGCCATTAACATAGCTTGTTAAGGGCGCAACCAATATTTTGAGGTCAGATTGGGTTGATCTAAAGCAAATATGAGGGTACAAAGTGTCTTGGTAGTGGCCAAGGACCCCAAAGCCACAGGCAGAGCTTGTTAAGACCGCGAATAAGATATCTTATGAGTATATCTTAGTTGATTCAACTTTAGTTGATTTTGTAGTGTTTCCAAACATCAGTCGTTCAGTCACAATTTTGTTAGAATAATCATTGACAGCCTCCTGGATTTAGATCTAGGACTTCAGAGTTGAGATCACTTAGTGTTCTATCAGATCCATTTTTTTGTATTATAGATATGCTAATATGTATATTAGATATGTTTGCTTCCACTTCAATATGTATCTATAGTCCTCATTCAGTATCAGCCATGCTCATTAGTTTTCTACAGCCAATGTCAGTGCATTTCAGTCCTCAGTTTCAGGCTCCTTCAAGCATAAGTATGGTTATGTTTTATTACAAGTATGCTAGTTTTTTTTAGCATCATAAAGATATGTATCTATGGATCATTGTACTATTGTTGCTGAATCGTTTGATGAATATCTAAAAAGAAGAAGTTGAAAGGGTTTTCTGTGTAGTGGGTTTTCCCTGGTCTCAGACCAATCCTGGTGTCTCTATGTGTTCATGCTTATCTTCCTTTGACATTTTACTTACCATTTTTTAGATGATGATGATGATGATGATGATGATGCTATTTTCTTTCTGCATAGTTTCATATTATGATGGTTAATAATATAGATTTGTACAATGGTATAATTATTTGGGGTGAACTTAACATGTTATTAAATAAATGTAACTATCAAAGTAAAGAACAATGATTCTCTATGAAAAATTAAAAAACACAACCATACATATGCTATGCAGTTTACCAGCTTAGTCAAGCTATGGTTAACCCTACCAAGTTATTTCAGAAGGCAGGAAAGCATGTGTTGAGATAACTCAGAAGCACTACAGAGTTTGGGCTATGGTACAAATGGAAAGAAGGAGTGAAGCATCAAGTCTTCATAGATGCAGATTGGGTAGGCAGTCCATCTGACAAGAAGAGCACATCAAGGGGCCTCTTCAGCATTCGGTCAACAACAGTTTCCTGGTACAACAGGAAACAAATATCAGTTGCACTTATTTCAGTAGAGGCAGAGTACATGGGGGCTAGTTAGGAAGCATGTGAGGCCATCTGGATGAGGAAGATACTTGTTTGTTTTTTTGGTCGACAGATGGATCCAATGATGATTTATTGTGATAACCAGAGTTGCATCAAACTCTCTATTAATCCATATTTTCATGACAGTTCCAAGCATACTGATATCTGGTATTACCATCTCAGAGATTATGTGCAGAGGATGATTATGTCATTAGAGTACATTCACATGGAGGACCAGGATGCAAACATATTGATGAAGGAACTGTCAAGAGGAAAATTCAAATTCCACAGAGGCAGGATTGGGGTAGCAGAAAATCCCTTTCTTGGTGAGAGGGAGTGTTGAAATTGGCAATAAGAAGAGGCTTATAATTTTATTTTCCCTTAATTAAATTATAAAGAAATTGTAATTCCACATCACATGATAGCTTGTACGAGTTAACTGAGTCAGGAAGACTTAGTTAGCTCAATCAATTCGAGTTGAGGGTCAAGCTGGAGGCATGTAGAGTTCACTCTAAGTTTTATGGGGTCCATTCATAGTTTATTTTTATTTGTAATTGTTTAACTTAATTATTTGAGTTAAAATCAGCTTAACTAGTTCTAACTAATATATGAGATAGTGAGAGGTCTAGTGAATTAAATATGATTTAATTCACATGCAGTGATCAATCAGACAACTAATAATTCACTATAAATATTTTTTGCATGTCAGTTTTAAGGAAGGCCAAATTGGGATTGGAGTTAAAGGGAAGTAGACTATCAGTTGTATAATTAGAAAATTGTACAGGTCATGAATGAGGTCATCAGGATGACTTGGATGTATTGTGAAATTAATTAGTTGGAATTTCCTAATTAATAGGGGTATAATTCCATTAGGAATGCGTGAGCAAGGCTGGTGAGACAAGGGCAAGAAATTGGTTAAGTATTGGACCAAACCTGCTCTAATTAGTGTGAGACAATCAGAGATAGTGCAAAGAGCTCTCAAGCATGAGAAGAATTTTATTATTTCATATTATTGACTTAATTCAATATATAGATAGCAGGGTTTTTAGCTGAGGGCTTCCCCATATACATATTTGTGTTGTGCGATTGAAATTATTTCTCTTTCTTATTCATGTGATTATGCGATCTTAATTGGTTTCCAAAATTTGTAGAATAGATTCAAGAATTTTTTTTAAGCATATTACAAGATCAATTGAATCTATGTGGATTTTCTACAAGATGAAACTAGGTCTGGAGTCTAAATCTCTATCACTATCAATCCAAAGTATGAATCTATTGATGTGAATATATGTCTTGAAGTTGAACATGGTAAAAACCACTTGATTACAGGTCAATGATGTGAACAATTAACAAGTGTGAGAGAAACCAACATTAATGTCAATGGTACTCAAGGTACTGTCAGTACAAACTATGAAGTGTGAAAAGATGTCCTGAAGTAAAACACTCATAGAATTTCTCGACCGAAGGTTAATGATCAGAACCTATCGTTGAATGCAAGAAACCTTCCATTAAGGCATGCAAATATCAAGGTACTAAAGAGGGTTTCTAGATCAACTTCCTAGATAATGAGCTGAAGTCGATAGGAAACGATTCGTCATAGGAGGGCCTATGACACAAAACTTCATGTCATGTTTTTGAAATTTTTTTTTGCAAGGGTTGACTCAAGTATGCACAAAGCAATTGAAGGCTACAAATTGCAAGGTAATTTGAACTGAGGTTGGACTTATCTTGAACATATTAGCGACACAACACTTAGACTTGACAACATTTGACTCAACGATAATACCCAAAATCAGCTGAATAATTTTAATGAGGTTTTATTAATTGTGAGACAAAAAAATTTCCCAACCCGAACTCAAATATGATGGAGTGTCATGTTCAAGAGTGACATACTGCCATAAATGAAATACAACAATGAAAGCTATTTCCCAATTCCCCCCCAATATTACTAGAAATTACCTCTTTATTTTTATGAAGTTTGAGGATGATAACATTTGATTCTTGTTGGCTTAATGGGGCCTAGACCCAGGTTTAGATATGGCGGTGCGAACCAACAAAACCTACTATTACCGACCCTTTTAGAAACGATCTGCTATGTAGATCAAAGTCTCACCTGAGGCAATATTAGGGGATGCTAGAACCATGTTTATGCATCTAGAGGGACTATGGAGTGTGTATTTAGGGGTTATCTTCTCTTTAAAAATTATCAGAGCTTCGCAGAACAAATATGCTAACTACACAATCATTGTTCAATACTTTTAGTTAACTATATTTCAGCCTGCACGATTCTACTTTAACATGCATTAATCAACATAAGAAACCATAACTTGGACATCGTAATGAAAACATAGATAAAAATCCTTACTTGGCACAGATATCATCAAAATACAGATAAAGAAAAAATATAAGTAAAGCACACAGATCCGTCTTCAACGTCTTCTTTTATTACTTTAGATCTTCTTAATAGAACACTTTCTGCGTTGCGCACTTAGCTGTAGAATTTCTAAGGTCTCTGTGCACTCAACTGCAGGAGCATTCCCTTTCACACAAAACACAGAATAAAGACTCAATACAAACTTACATCCAAATGCATTATATGATTTATGACTTCTTTCAATAGATGTCCCTAGACTCCTTATATAGTCTTTTTCTTTTACAATACCATGATCTGAAAACCATGGTCAAAGCTCTAAGTACTTAAAAATTTCCCATATCTTTACAAAATAAGGGGATTTGACCCACACAAAAGCCCCTAAGACTCTAATATAGTTGCGCAGTGCATGCTCATCTGCTTAAAATGCAGTTCCTTTTACAAAAAATTCGATCTAGGGGTACCCTATCCAACAGGCCCCCAACACAAAGATGTGACTCATCCCGAGTCACTCTAATGGTGTGCCCGTAATATTTTCTTTAATGTTGTTAAATACATCCTTCAGTGGTTGAACTATCTCAATGAAATGCTTCTAGACTTCTTGTACTTCAATCAACAGGTTCTTTGTGGCTAGACCGATTGTCTTCGGAGAAATTTCCTTCTGCGTCTGACGCAATGCTTTCAGTTGTTTCTCCACAGTCTAAAATAGATGACTGGCTTCGACTTCCCATGGATTCATACTCATTGGGATACATTGTTCCTTTCTGCGCAACTCATCAATCTGTCCCTACAAAAAGTTACGCTCTTGGAGACAGGTATACCGCAATACTGGTGCTAGAGTCTTCATTGTAACCTTAATGGTCCATTTGTTCCAATTTCTCGTGGATTTCCACTTCAATATTTTGCACATGAGGGTCCTCTTGCAGTGAGGCCCAGACATTCATAATGTATTAAAAGGCTTGAATGCACTCCTGGACTGTGGATTCAATTATTATTAGCAGTGACATCCTAAATCTCCATTGTGTGCTACTCTCAGACCTCTGGTGGAGTAGCAGGATGTAACTGCAACTACAAATCAATGATATTAATATGTACCTTGTCGAATTAAACCTTGGAGTATTTTACTACCATCACAATAATTTTGACTTTGTCCTCTGGTGCTGCCTTGGCCTGAATATAAATATTAGGAAGTTCACTGCAAAATTTGGTTATGGTTGCTTCCAATTTTTTTTTATGTGCAACTTCCTCATCTTGCTCCTGCACGACCTGCTACTTTTCCTCAACCATTTTCTTTCATTCTCTCTTAAAATCCTGGATAATCAATAGGGCATGTTGCTCACAAATCTATAACTCATCTGTGATGCCCTTGTGGAACTTGTGCAACGCCTTCAAAGGGAGCACAACAAGGTTGAGCCTGGTGTTCTGCCAATGTGACTCATGTGCGTGAATCTAAGCAGTGTTAAAGCATAGGGTATCTGCAGGGACCTTTACCGCGTGAATATCAGTCATGATGGCCATCTCTTGCCCTACTCTCTTGAGCCGCACTCGCTTGAAGCTCGCTCTCTTGCATCACACTCGCTTGCACTATGCTCATCTGGACCTGTAATTCCTTGAGGCCATTATGGACCTCTATCAATATGTTCTTATATTGGTCTTCAATATTTCCCCACATATGCTTGGTGATGTGCCAAAATGTTTCACCCATCTCATCAAAGTCCCCCTCACTGAGGACCAATGGTTCTGGGCCGATGAACTTTTCTAAATTCATGTTTTTCCGCGCACATCCACTACCCAATGTCTACCATATCTTTATAATCTAAGGGGAGGGGGGGTTTGTTGGATCAACAAATGTATCATCGCCACCCTGATCATCACCCCGTCCTATCTTCATAGCATCCTTCTATGTCTCTCACACAACTTCTTTTTTAGCCTCCTTATCAGTCGCGAATGTGACTTGCTTGGGAAGCTTCTTAGTGTCCTTCTTCGCTGTCTGCATATCAAAGGTACTGGTCTTCACGCCAATCATGCCTTCTTGCTATGTATTTGCCCCTTTGGATGGAGTTAACCAATCACTTGGCCATTCAATCACAATACGCGCAACATCAACCTCGGTCACCAGGTATGGAAGCTCGTACCAGACCTCTGTGAGGTCCTTTGCGTGAATCTGCACATGGTGAAAAAATTCTTTAAAATCAACAACCTAGCGATATTATGAAAAAAGACTTGGTGATAGCCTTTCCTTTTGGTTAATCACTATGTGCAGGATCATCTCAAAACCTACCCAAAACAATTTATTCTCCATCACCCAGGTTGTCTCCTTTGAATTCCACAAGGAGGCATACCACGTAGCCTCGCAACGATCCAGGTCCACAATGGGGAATTGTGATTCATCGTGCTCCTTCCATGCCATCAACACAATTAAGAGAAAGAATCATGCGAAATGGAATTTCTTTACCTCTTCCTGAGCTACTCTATTGTCATCCAATAATTCCTTGCACAAATACCCAACCCAGTTGTATTGTACACCTTTGTTGCATTGCACAACCAGAGAGGCTACTGGCGTTGAAAATTTTTTTGCGCGAAATTTATGTATGATATTTCCTACCAAAATATGTATAGAAAAGTGCATCGACCTATTCATAATGGAGTTAATAGGATATCCCCTGGTTCCCTTTATGAGGATGTAATCCTGCTTCATCTTGTCGATAAGTTTATTATCTTCATCCTTTCCCAAAAATACTTTGGAAGGGTCCAATTCTTGACAAGGAAGCGCAGTGATTCTCCTAATCAACATCAAATCAATGGGGAATTTTTCCCCCAACCAGAGACTATCATCATGTACTAGGGTTAGTAGCTGGCGCACACAAATTGTATTGATAATATTGCGCCCAAAGTGCAGAACATATAACATGTTTAGCAACCCTGCATTCTGAATTCCTACCACCCACTTCATTAGATCTACCCTTGTCACTCCAATAACTTCATATTAAACAATGTATATACCTCCTGTTGGTGTTCGAATATGAACAAAATTCAACCCTTTCTCCACATAAATTATCAACCTAAGGGCATTAGTTATTTCAAGACTAACGTCAAAGTATATGCAAATATAAGCACATGACCTGCTATAGATCACAGGTTTAACTCCATAAATCACACTAAATCATAAAACAATGCAAGAAAGAAATACACAGCACCTGATCAGAAGAGTGGGCCCAACTCTTTGATCAGGGCTACAGTAAACTCATGAACTACAGAAGAAACAACAAGCTATTGTGCATTCAATTACTGATAAAAGAGATTTGTTACAAGATCTGTATGTAAAAGGGCTTAACCCTGATTCACAACTCACAATCCTCTTTATACAAGTGTCCTGAAACCCCCGGTTCTACTCAAAAATTCCATAGTTACAAAAATACATCTTGTTACAACCGCAACCTAGTTTCCCAAAAAGAAACCGTGAAAAGGCCTGAAATGGCACTGATACAAACATGTATATTATGTTGTAATAGTAAATGAGAAAAATGCTAGAGATGATAGGTTTTTCCTTGACTTACGACTGCAACGCTCCTATTTTAGCCAAATCTGTAGAAATATCGGTGTCAATATGGAAAAAGGTAAAACCTCCATGATGAATAATTCATTAATCAAATATCCCATGAAATATAAGGAAAAGGGTTTTACCTCATATGTTTAAGAGTAATAATGGTAGAAAGAGATAGAAAGATAGGGTAAAATGGGAGAGGAAAGTATAAAAATCCGGTACCCAATATCTCCCCCCAACTGATCTATCTGCATGTCCTTATGCAGCTCATCGTCACCTTAGATCCAGATTGGACAGACTGTGATCAGCATGAATTTGTGTGAGGTCATACCCTGCGGCCATTTCTGTTCCTGATGGCTTATATCATTCTATCAAAACAAAATCCCTCCACCAGCCTGGATCAACGTTATATGTAGGAGTATATTGCTCAGCTGGAAACCAGAGAAGGGGAAATTGAAACCTTATGCCCATCCATCTGACCCCACAAGTATGAATGCATGCCACGAAACGTGGCATTCTATCTAAAGCTCGTGCAAATTTGGGTGCCCAAAATGGTTCTCTTTCTCTGACGGTTGAGGATGACAACATCCACCTTTTCTAACAACCATCTAGTGCTTCCTTGCGAAACATCGTAATCTGGCCGACACATAAGTCAGTGCACCATTTATGGGTTGCCAACATGTGTTCTTTATGACCCTTAATATGTATAAATGTATAATGCTTGTTATAAATTTTTGAGGACTGACCTTGCTCTCTTATCATCATTAATGGCCTCTCGAATTGATTTTATTCAAATGTGTCCCAGGCCTTTCTCCACTTAATCTGATTGATGGTGTAAGAGGTGAAAGCTCTTAAATGGGTGTCCCCCACGAATGGAACGGGGTTAAAGGACTGATCATTCCTTAAGTAATACCCATGCATGTAGATCTCGCACATTAAGTGTTGTCCTATGATATCATGAATTTTTAAAATACGAAGAAATTGAATGGGGTCCTCAATTTCGTACCAAATCTCCTTATATATACTTTCAAGAAAAAAGAAAAGAATTTGTTCGTTAAGGAATAAGGCATAGCTATGTGCAATAGGTTTGCAGGCCATTACCTGTTGTGCCAGGGAGAACATATTCTCCTTATCTGTCTTCAACAATTGCAATTGTTCTTCCCATTCCTCTATTCTGGCCTTCTGTTTAGCCTGCTTCAGTCATGCCTTATATAGCTGATCCATGTACCCTGTGACGACTTCAACAACCTATTGTCGAACCCTAGCTATTTCATTTTTATGGTCGCTCGCAACAGACTGCCACTTCTGGATCTCAACGGCCAATAAAAATTCTCGACCTTCAAACAATTCTTCAATCGGGCCAGTCTGGATAGTTGTAGTGGAGACCTCGATTTTTGGCTTTATTGCCCTCCATTTTTGGATTTTTACCTTCCTTTTTAGCTGGGAAATTTTCTTTTTCAAATCCCGAACCTCCCTTTTTAGTCTCATGGTTTCACTAAACTGCAACTGATACTTCTTCTTGAGTGGTAACCTTCTTTTCTCACACTATTCAACCCACTCTTGTTTAAAAATAAAATCAATTTTTGGGCCTATGATAGGCTTAGGAGGTGGCAGAATGTTGCTAGTATTCTTAGCGGATTCTCTTTTCAAGCCCTCATGGCCAGGATCCCTATCTCTAGGGGTTTTTTCCTGTATGTTCCCTTCGGGAACTTTTGCCGTCTGGTCGACAATTTCATTGACCACTCTATGTTCTGATGTTTCCACAGGAACTCTGTCTTCTTCGCGAGCCTCTAAGTATTTTGGTTCAGTAGTGGCTGGGCCAATCTTGGCCGTGTCAAAAAATTTAAGCACTGGGGGAACAACTACTTCCTCTGTTATTCGTTTGGGCGAGCGGAATCCCCTCACCCCTCTAGGCATCATGGACTGGAACGGAGAGTGGGGGACAAACTTATCATCCTCAATTCTGGCTTGAATCAGAACTTCATGCATTATTACCTCAACTAGGGTCAATGCTGGTTCTTGTGGAGCAACATTGATTCCATAGCTTGTTTCCCTTCTGTCCTCTTGCTCTTTGTTCACCATTTCTTCTTCCAGTGTCGATACTGGTTCTTGTGGGACAGTATCGACCTCCTAGTTCATTTCTTTTCTACCTTCCTGTTCCTCATGAATTGCCTCTTTTTCCACATTTGGTACCAGTTCTTGAGGAAAAAAATCGATTTCGAAGGTTGAATCCTCCTGTCTTAGCTGAATTGGGGGTGGTTATTGTGTAACACCCCTACTTGTATCAAAATCCGTATCTGTTTGGGCAAGTGATGTTGTTTTTTGAAAAACAACATCTCTTGCCACATCTCTATCTACAATTTCACTCCTTTGTTCTTCATTGACAAAAGTTGATGATTGTATAACAGTATCGACTCCCTACACGATGTCCATAACTTCTTCCTCTGTGGGATCTTCAAGCGAGGCCAGTTCTTGTGTGGTAGCCTCGCATGTGCCGCCAATTACCTCCTCCATTATCATTTCTTCAAGTTCCTCCTGATCAACCATCATCTCTTCTTCCTCGGGTTCCTCTTGATCAACTTCCATTTCCATTTCCTCAGGTTCCTCTTCGTAAATTCCCTCTGAATGTTCTGCTTCTGCCAAACCATCTAGAGAGTCTAGTTCTTCTTCTCTAGCGGAAATAATGGCTACCACTTCTTCTTCTGAGGACCCACATAATTTCGCTTAGGAGACCCGAAGCCTGTTTATTGCATGCATGACTAATAATCGCACGTAACCGTGATTGGAAAGCACTGTCGGCATTCGTCGCGAATGCTAAGTAGCCTATGCCATATGTTGCAGTTGTTTCAATAGGAAGAAGGTCATGTTCAAGGCATGTACCTGAGCCTGTGGAAATCAAAGGCGTGTTAAAATTTTAAAATGATACTTGAACATAGTTGTGGATTGGCCCTCACAGGTTATGTATTTTATTATGAAACCTGCAACTTTGTTCCAAGGATACGACATAGTTCGGTGCTCGTATCTTCTGCCCATTTGAATGACACTTTCTCCTGCCTGTAAGAAAAATTTGGGAAATTTCGGGAGAGAAAATTTCCAAGCAAACCATTGCTGCCCCTATTTTTCCAGCCCGCTAACCTCTACAATTACCTCTTTTGTGACAGGAACTTCCAAGCCTCTAACCCACAAGTATTTCTCCTCTAAATTGAGTGTGAATTCCATTATGATTCCTCCATAAAACCCCTGCAATCTGTCAAAGTAGGTATCCCACCGTGCATCGACAAAAACTTGCCATACCTCTGGATTGCTATGGAATGAAGTTGTGTTTTAGGTTCATGCCGCAAAACCAGCCCACCCATACTGTGGAGACTTGTAGCAGCACTTCCTGTAATAGAAGACTGTTGGGTGAGGTGGTGGATACCAAATTCGAAGAAACAACATGGTGAAAATGGAAAGTGGTAACGGTAAATATGGATGGTAATTCTCAAAAACCAAGAAAAATCATAAAAGAATATGGTAAGTGTGGTGAATAAAAATAATAATTGTTTCGTATAGAGTGGACGAGACATCTTACAGAACCTAATACATATTAAATAATGATACCACATATTGATGGGAATCGTAAGGTGTACCATGAACGGATTGTCATACTGATTTATGAGGCAATTATTACACCGTCCTTGACTATGACAACATCCCCGCCAACTTAAAGTTTTGTCGTCCATGGCATTAAGATCTTCATGTGGGATATTTAATTAAATCGGTAAAAGTCACGTGGAGGCGTACCTGACGGCCTACTTGGACGATGTGATGGTTGGTAGGATGACGACACAGTAATGATGTGGATTGGAGTAACAACAGTACGAGTAACAACATCCAGAGTAAAAACATCTGGTGTAACAACATCGAGTAGCAACATCGGAGTAACAACATTCGGTGTAACAACATCGAGTAGTAGCATCGGAGTAATAGCATCCGATGTAACATCATCAAGAGTAACAGCAGTGCGAGTAGCAGCATTGGAGTAACAACATCGAGTAACAAAATCAGAGTAACAGTAGTGCGAGTAGCAAAATCCAGTGTAGCAACACCGAGTAGCAGCATCAGAGTAACAATAGTGAGAGTAGCAGCATCCGGTGTAGCAGCATTGAGTAGTAGCAGTGCGAGCAGCAGCATCAGGAGTAACAGTGTCGAGTAGCAGCATCAGAGTAACAACACCATGTGTAGTAGCAACTGATACTTTGGAAAAAATTTCTTTGATTTTTACTCCTTAGTAGTAACTCCTACAAAAAGACAATAAGGTAAAGAATATAATTATTTATTCTTTTATTATATATATATATATATATATATATTATATATATTATTTTTTATAAAAAGGGTGCAGAGGAAGGATTCTCTGCGTTGATGACCTTCAAACCAGATTTCTCAGAGAGTTGTTTAATAAAAGAATCCTTAGAGGCCAAGAAGTGGTATAGTCTCAAGTGATGTTCATTGACTATAAATGAAGCACGTGTATCATCAATTGTGACTAGCCTGACTGTTCCATTATCAAATACAATGTCCACCTCGTAAGGTCCCATCCAACGAGTGCAAAGCTTCCCCTTAAAATCCTTAAAATGAGAGTCATAAAGTAGTGCCCAATCTCCACTTTGAAACACCTTATTTTTAATAAAATTATCATGCTATTTCATTCTCTGTTGTTGAATAGAAGTAGTTCTCTGAACAACCATTGATTGGATTTCATCTAGTTCATTGAGCTGGGCCAGTCAGTTTTTCTGGGCATCTGACAGATCCAAACCAACTTCAAGAGCTATTCTATGCGTACTAATTTTGAATTCTATTGGAAACAACAGGGACTTCCCATAAAACATCTTGAATGGCAAAAACCCGGTTGTATTTCTCCATGTTGTTTTGTACACCCAGAGAGCTTCCAAGAGCTTCTGAGCCCAATCTCGACGATGGTATTTCATAGTTTTTGTCAAAATATTCTCTAATGTTTTGTTCGTGCTTTCTACTTGTCCATTTTCCTGGGGGTGGTATGGAGATGTCACTCTGTGCTTGACTCCATATTTATGCATGAGATTTGCTATCTTGTGTGATGTGAATTGTGCTCCTCCATCTGAAACAATCTCTCTTGGAGTACCGTAATGAGAAAAATTTCTTCAAATAGAAAATCTGAGACCACCTGCTCTGTTTCTTTCACAACAGCTTTGGCTTCCACCCACTTAGTTACGTAATCAGTACAGACCAAGATGTGGAATTTTTGCTGGGAGGGTGGGTTAAAGGGTCCAACGAAGTCAATAGCCCATTTCTCAAAAGGCTCAAGGACTACATGTGCCTTCAAAGGCATTTCATCAGCTCGACCGGGCTGCCCTAGACGTTGGCAACTATCACACCTCCTAACATAATTCTGAGCATCATGAAAAATAGAAGGCTAGAAATATCCCATTTGTAGCACCTTATGGCCTATTCTTTTTTCCACAAAATTACCTCCACAAGGGCCATCATGGGCAGCTTTCAGTACCTCATAAATATCGTCCTTAGACACACAGTGCTGGATCTGCTTATCTTCTCTTGTATGGAAAAGGTACCTTGCCATCCAAGATTATCGGGCACTGTGATAAATAATCTTCTGATGTTCCCTGTATGGGAAATGAGGAGGCACTTTCCCTGTAGAAAGATAGTTATCAATATCTGCATACCACAAAGCTTTAGTAGAAATTGCAAAAAGATGTTCATCGGGAAAACTATCTTCTACAGGTGTGCATTCATCATTGTTATCCATTCTAGATAGGAAACCAACTACTACATTATCTTTTCCTAGCTTATCTACTATTGTAATATCAAATTATTGAAGTAGTAGAAACCATCTTGTAATACGGCCACGAGTAATAGGTTTATTCATCAAATACTTGATTGTTGCGTGATTAGTATGGAAAACAATAGAATACTTGGTGATGTAGTGCCGGAACTTATTCACAACATAAATGACATCCAGGAATTTATTTTCTGTCACCATATAATTTAATTCAGTAGGAATTAAGTTCTTGCTAACATAGTAAATTACATACGGTCTTTTGTCTACCTGCTTTCCTAAAACAACCCCTACTGCTGTTTGAGAAGCATCAATATGTATGTGAAATGGTAATGCCCAATCAGGCCTCAGAGGATTGGAGCCATGCACACTAGCCCCTTAATTTTTGTGAAAGATGTCTCACAATCTTCAGTCCATAAAAATTTTGCATCTTTTGTTAGCAATTGAAACAGTGGGTGTGCTATTTTAGCAAAATTTTCTATAAAGATATGTACCTGTGTGGATGTTTTGGGTACCAGGAAGTGTAATATTACCTCTACTTTAGCCGGATCAATTTGAATTCTAGCAGCTGAGAGAAAATGTCCCAATGCTACTCCTTCTTCCCTCATCATATGGAATTTGACTGTACTCAAAGATACATGGGTCTATTTACATCTTTTTAGTACTTTCTCTAAATTTTCCAATCCTTCCCCAAATGAGTTTCCATATGGAGTAAAATCATCCATATATATTTCAACGCTATCATTGACCAAATCAAAAAATATTCCCAATATTGCCCTCTGGAAGGTAGCAGGAGCATGACATAGGCCAAATGAGAGGACCTTCTATGCAAAGGTTCCCTAAGTGCATGTAAAAGTTGTTTTATCTTGGTCCTCCGGGGCTATCTGGATCTGGTTGTATCCACTGAATCCGTCTAGGAAGGAAAAAAACTTCTTCCCAGCCAAGGTATCCAGGACTTGGTCAATGAATGGCAAAAGAAAATGGTCATTTTTCATTGCCTTATTTAGTTCCCTATAATTTACACAGATTTTCCATTTACCATTATTTTTGGGAACAATAACTAGCGGGGATACCCATTGGCTATTTGAGATTGGGTAAATGAATCCTTCATCCAATAATTTTTTCAATTCTTCTTTGGAAATGTTTTTGAGAGCTGGATTCATCCTCTGTTGAGGCTGTCTTACAGGGTGACAATCTTCCTTAATATAAATATGATGAGTGCATAAGTTAGCAGGGATACCCTTCATATCGGTATAATCACAGGTAAAATATTCTTGATGATCTTGAAGGACTTTCAAAAGCTGTTTTGTCTGAGATTAAGATAGGTTTGGGTTGATATTAAGTGTTTTACTTGGTTCAATCTCAATTGGAGTACTATCATGGGATGAGGTTACAGAAATGTCTTCAATGTCATCTTCTGGTTCAATGTTTTCCTGTGTCTCACAACTCATAGAAAACTCTAGAATATGTCGAGTTGAATCGGAAACAGAACCCGAATAATTATTAAAAGCATTAATGGCATCATCTTCAGTTTCTGTTTTAAATTGAAGGGCCTGCCCAATAGTGAGGATAGGTTTAACATCTTCATTTTCAGGTTCAAGCTCTCCTACAAGTAGAGGTTTCTAACTGGGTAATGATTTTTCAAATGGGCTTGGTTCTGTAGGAGGATAAAGCTTGAGATTATTTGTAATTGTCCCATTCGATATAATCATGTGCCCATATTGACACCCTATATAGGCATCTGCAGTTGCAATCCAGGGTCCTCCCAGGATAAATGGGTGACCACCTACTAAAGATCGAGACTGTAATATAATAAGGTCCACAGGGTAATTCCATGAGTCTACTAAAATGATCACATCCTCTAATTTCCCCACAGGTTTAATCGTGGATCTGTTTGCAAGCTCTAGGATAGTAGGGGTTAGTTTAATGTTTCCAAGTCCTAATGTGTTCATTGTTTCAGCAGTGATAATGTTAATGGCCGCTCCCAAATCTACCAGTACGTTCGAGATTTCAACCCCATTAATCTATACTGTTAGAATCGGGTTCCCAGGGTCTTCATATTTTACAGGCATGATTTTTCCTAACATGATATCAAATAGTCTTCCCACTACATAAATGGTTAATGGATCCTTAGGTTTCCTCCCTGGTTTATTTGAGTAGTATTCTTTCAAAGTTTTTGCGTATATAGGTATGTCCCTTATAGCTTGTAACAAGGGTATTTTAACAAAGAGATTCTTCAGTTCCCCTAGGAAGTCAAATTATGCTTGAGGGTTTGGCTTACTCAAGGTCAATCTTTCAGGGTATGGAGGAGAAGTTACATGACCTTGATTGTTGGTCAACGGTTGTCATTGATGTCAACCCAAGAAGCACCAGGGGCTACCCCAATATTGCATGGGATTTTTGACCTACCAAATTACTATATTCTAGTTCAATAATGATTTTGATGATTTCTTCTTGTCGAAATGTTTTCGATGATATATGGCACACCATGTAATTCTTCACGGTTTGAGAGATATTCATGTTTGAAGTTTGTAATGCTAGTTAGTGGGCTAAAACCCCATGGGGTTGTGGCATGGGTCATTGAAAATTCATAATTAATATTTTTTAAGCTCCCAAAATCCCTCCCACGTTCACTTGTTGAATCCCCTCTCAACCTAAGCATTTATATAAATTGTGATCCTCATATCCTTCTTATGCAAGGGATTTTGCCATCTGAAACAGGTCATCGTGGAATTTATGCTCTAACTTTTTTTCTACAAAGATTGAAAAGCTGAAATTTTTATGAGATGAAGCCGAAATCCTATCGAAGCTGTTGTAAAAATTTCAGATCAAAGTGTGTAATATTTTCGGAGATATGATCTGTGGAAGTCAGTGTTTTTGGAGGCTCCTGAAATTCATCTCAAAGAAGTGACCTTGGGAAAATCATCATAACTCTCTCTCTGAGTATCGGATTGGAATTTGGTAAAATGTGGTAGATAGTGCACAGAATTTAATTTTCACTCTATCAATTTCAGAGCCAAATGAAGAAACAATGACATGTTTCATGCCGTACAAATTCACTCTACTAAAATAGTCCATAATTAGGGCATTGTGAGATATTTGACATAACTCTCCCTTGAAGAATCCAAATTGGGTTAGACCTATGGCATTGGAAAGAAGACTTTGAGAACTACTACAAGAATAAAAATTAGATATTGGGGATCTAAAATAACAGAGATACACCAGATTCAATATCGAGCTCCTAGAAGGCAAGAAAAAGCTAGATCATGTGTTGTTAAGGGCTGCAAAGGACTAGAATTTCTAAGGCAGCAAAGCAAAGCAAGGTGCAACAGAGGATAGCATGACAAGAGCAGAAATCAAGGTGTAGAACAGCAACAAAAATTTCATCATATGAAGTCTTCAAGTGGGAAATACTGCATACAATCACTATAAAGGTATCATTGTACTAAGTCATTGTAAATACATTATTGTAAAAATTGTACTAGTGTCTATCTGCCAAGAGTTGAAGAGGCAGTGTAGGGAGGTCTAGGATCATCATTCGTTGGTTGTGTCATAGTTGGAGTTATGGTCTAGTGTGTCTTCTTCTTCTACATCATTCTATATCATTGTACAGTGGACCATTTTCCCTGGTACGGGAGTCCATTCTTCTTTTATTCTTCTATAGGGCGGTAGGGTGGTGCTAGGGTGAGTTGTAGCTCATTGGGTGTTGGGGCATCCGTTCAGTTGAATACTGAAGAATCTCGGGCGTTGGAGCATCCATCCAGTGGGAGCTGGAGAAGAATGCTTTTCTAGATTCTAGGAAGTTGGAGCTTTATTTCCAATTGGAGTTGAATATTAAAGAATTATTAGAAAAACATTAAGTGGTTTTTGTACCAGAGTGGGTTTCCATGTTAAAAAATTTGTGCATTTGTGTTCCTTTTGTTTCCTACTATCATTGTACATACACTGATAATAATTGAAGATTAACTGATGCTCTAATTGAAAGGAATACTGATTCACCCCCCCTCTCAGTATTTCCAACAATTGGAATCAGAGCTTGGTTCCTTCAATAACAGTTTAACAGCTGGAAGGAGGTCATGGAGCATACCAAGAATGGTGTACCTCTATTCAGTGAAAATAATTATGCACTCTGGAAAGGAAGAATGGAGGTCTATCTCTTGGCACAAGGTTACGAAGTATGGGACACTGTTCAAATGGATTTACATCAACCGTGGATGAACAAGGTAAGAAGAATTTGGTAAATGATGCAAAAGAGAATATTATTATCAGTGGACTTACTGAATCTTCTTATCATAAGGTGTTGGGCTGTAAAACTGAAAAAAATGTATGGGACAAGCTTGAGAATATATATGCAGGTGACTCAAATTTCAAAGAACCAAAGCTTCAAATCTATAGAGAAAAATTTGAGAAACTTAGAATGAAATAAGATTGCAACATTGCTGCATACTTCCAATATGTTGATGAAATAACCAATACTCTGGAAGGATTGGCAGAGCCAATTGACGAGAAGACAATTATACGGAATATTCTTAGAACGTTACCAGGGAGATTCAACCCAAAGGTATCTGTCTTAGAATAAAGTGCAAATCTGGACAAACTCAACAAAAAGGAATTACATGGAGTTCTCATAGCATATGAAATGAGACTTGATGAAGAAGACGGTACTTCGAATCTAGAAACTGCGTTTGTTGCATCTAAGAAAACCAATAAAGACAAACAACCTTTAATTGAAATTACATGCACCTACAAGTGTGAAGAAAAGGGAGATGATGGAGAAGGTCTTTCAGATGAAGAATTTGCTTACTTTATGAGAAAACTAAAAATTGGTAAGGGAAAATTCAAAGGTAAACTTCCATTGATATGTTTTGGTTGTAGTGAGGTGTGGCATTTCGTAGCAAAATGTCTGAACAAAAGTGATGGTAACTCAAAAAGAAATAAATGGTTTAAGAAATTCAACAAGCAAGGAAAAAAGAAAGGATCCAAAAGGAACTTCTCTTTAAAGAAGATAGCTCATCATCCGATGAAGAAAGTGACAGCAAAGAAGAAGTCAATGAGAAAGTATTGTTTATGGCCAAGTACAATAAACAAGAGGTATCAAACAATGAAGAAGAAGGGTTGACCATAGAAGAATTTTCTGAGGAGGAAATCAGGCTTATAAAAGAGCTCAAGGCTGAGAAGACCCGTTCCAATACTCTTGAAGAACAAGTTCAAGGTCTCAAAATTGAAGTTGAAGAACACAAATGTATTGAAGAGTCAATTCAAAATAAGTTGGAAGGAAGCAACCAAGAAAGGGAAGCATTAGAAGCCAAAGTAGTCTCACTGTGTAAGGAAGTGAAGAAGGGAAAAACTGTCCAAAACTATGCCAACAGCTCAAGGGCATTGGAAGAACTCGTCAACAGTCGACGAACTTACAATGACAAAACTGGCCTCGGTTACAAAGAAGAAGAAGCAGGAGCTTCTACAACAAAATACAATGAACCTATGAGATCTGAGATGCATGTAGACTTCACTGGACAAGATTCGCAAGCACATCCTTGGAAGACGATTCCTCGACGAAGATTTCCATCGAGGTACCAACATATTTTTCATGTCTATTTTTATTCATATGAAAAATTTGGTCATAAAGCTGTAGAATGTTGCACGTATTGTAATATTCCTAATTAGCCCAAGCTAATAGGAATATTTCATTTTGTGTTAATTATCTTAATTGATGAATAAAACGTAAAGGAGGACATGTAAACTCCTAAAAACATCAAAATAAATCAACGCCCAATGTGAAAAGAGGCAAATCAGGGATTTCTCAATAAAATACACTTGTATGTGAACAAGAATTGTGGAGATTGACTGGGTCAACGAGACCAAATCACAACACTGTCTAGATACATTGAACCTCCTGGTTGATCATCACAGTTTTAGATGGAGGATATCATGTGAAAGGAGCTAGGGTTTTTGAAGGTGGTTTAGGGTTTCTCAAGCTCTCATATTATAAAAGGAAGGGGAAGGCTCAAAATAAAGGTTTTTGATGATATTATATTTTCAGAGTATATTGTCTTCTTAGACATATCTCATTCTCTTGGCTGTTTAGCAGATAATTGTGAGGATTTCCTGTTTAGGAATTCTCTCTCCTTCCATTGAGTAGCTCTTGGAGGGAATTGTATTTATCTTCCACTATCAGGCATATGGCCAAGCTCCATCTCCCTTAGATAGCGTAAATCCTGTGTGATTTACTTGTTTCAGTGAGCTACAACAAGTGGAAACACTAGATCTGCTCAGATCTAGATTGTACTAGTACCTCTTCTCAGTGAGTGTGTCTTTTAACCTCCTGGAAGAGTGTATTATCAGTTTGGGCTTCAATTATTGATCTTGGCATCAGGTCAATTTGTGCTTCAAGTTTCTAGTGCAGTTTATCCTCTTGGACTATGTTATTTCCAGTTTCAGAGTTGCAGGGTATTCCAGCATTCAGTTGGAGAAGTGATCTCTGGTGTAAAGGAGTCTTCCTTGCATTGTGGTGATCCATGGATTGGCCAACCAATCCATGTATGTTTCAGATCTGATTCATTGCTGCATCTACTTCAGAATTTCTAAATCATTCTACAGATCTGCTGCAGTAAAACTCATATCTACTCCTATTCTTTCATGTATTGTTGAAATACCCAAGGGGAATGTAAAGTAAAGACAATCTAGTGTACTGATCTGTTATAGATCTGATATTTTGTGAAAATATCTACCTTAGATATGATATTTAATGTAAATTTGTTACAACCCCTGAAAATTATGCTGTATATTCTTGTTGCAGAGAAATAAAGTGTTGCAGCACCTCATTCTTGAGGGTTTCTTCATATATTCTCCATTTTTCTCATGATCTGAGCAATAAAATCCATGATCTGATATAATAACATGTATGCATGCATATTCCATCATATTTCATCATAAACCCTTTGAAAAATATGCTGTGAAAGCTTCAGTAAATTCAGCATTAGCTAAGCCATGGGGATTGAGCCTTTTCTAGCCATGTCGAGAGTGGGAGACCTGTTTAACTTAGCTAGAATGATTTTTTTTAGCTGAAATTTGATATGTGAGTCCCCTATAACCTATTCTAAGGGATCCAACCATAATATTCCTCTGTTTTTGTTAAACACCATGTTGAAGCACACACATGGTGTATGAGGAAGATGAGCACACACACACAAGAGACTCAACACAATGAAGGATAAGAGTGATTCTTTCTTATTTTTCCATTATACATGATGTACATTTATATCACAATGGTGTGACTCTTGGTTTCACATTCCAAGGTCACTTGGACTCCATTGTGACTTTTCGCATTCCACACCTACCCATGGAGGATTAGGTGTTCCAACATCCCCCCTTAATCTGAAGGGGTATGTGTGAGTCCAAGAAAAGAGTTGTAATACAAATCTGCAAAGTATACATGGTAGCACTTGGGCTGAATCAACTCTCTGAAATGTTGGAAAAAAGAGATGGTTTAAGGATGACCACCAACACTGGAACGCAAAACTTGTTGCAGTTCCCGGAACTCTTCCAAAACTGGCAAGAAGCTGAAGGCTTCTGCTAGAGGAATTATCCCTCATAAAAAAGGGAGACCTTCAACCTAAAAGAAGGGAGGTCTACTACCTGTGATGGTTTTAGGATTACCAACAAATTTGGAATGTTTTGAAGCATTTCTTGGAACTCAACCAATGCTGGCAAGAAGCTGAAGGCTTCTGCTAGAGGAAGTGTTCCTCATATATTAAAGGGAGACCTTCGACCTAAAAGAAGGGAGGTCTACTACCTGTGGTGGTTTTAGGTTGTCCACCAACCAAAGATGATGGTTTAAGGTTGTCCACCAACCGAAGGCATGCTCATGGGCATCTGTGTCTTTGGCTACATCTCTGAATCTGGAATGACGAATTGTGGCTCAGGCTCGCTTGAACTGTTGGCTACAACTATGAACATGGAATGAGAGATTGTGGCTTAGGCTCGCTTGATCTGTCAGGGACAAGGTGAGATGATGGCGAAAACTCAACTGCAAGTTTGCTCAATATCCATGAACAAGTTCTAACATGTGTCGTAAACATCTTCTTGGCTGCTGATGCCCATTGCCAAGAAGCAATCCATCCAAGATGAATCTTGGTTCTTACAGGAGGCTTGTGTCTGAAGCATCTGTGTGAATAATGAGTGTGTCAACCACAATGCTTGCATGGATGAAGATCAAAACAATGATCTTTCATACGGCCAACTCGATCACAGTGTTGGCATTTTACAATCTGTTGTTGTTGTTGTGGAAGTGGAGCAGGATCTGGAACAACTGCAGGTGAACTGTCATACAGGAATCCGGGACTCTGAAATATGATGGGCTTTGTGTAGTCTGGAATATGAAAGGACACATCCTTGTCATATCCATGACCAGTTCGGTGCTTGTTGTGGACAAGCTCTTCCCAAGGTTTGATGATGGGCTTGAGGAGTGCAGGCTAAGCTACTGCATCTGCATGTACATCTGCTGAATGTGAATCATCTGGAACTTTATCTTCTTTCTTCTGATGAGAGTCCTTCACAATCCTCTGAACAGAAACAGGTTCAGAATGGTGACTCTTTTGCTGAAGTTCATCTTGTTGGAGTTGAGATTCCAACTGCAAAAACTCAATCTTTTCTTGTGCATCTTGTAAACAAATCTGAATATTACAAAGAGAATGCTTGCTCATTTTTATCACATCATCAACATTTGAATGAATGAGGTTACTCAAAAACTCTAATACCTCATTGATTTTAGCCATTTTCAACAACTTACACTCAAAAAATGAAAGGGTTTCGGCTTCAACCGAAAATGCACCCATTTACAATGTGATTCCACAACAAATACAAATGACTCCAAAGAATTTCCAACTATGGAAATCTCAAAGTGCAAAGTGTGCTCCTCAAATGATGGAGGGCAATCAACAATCCAACAACTCAAATACTAATTGCAACTATGAAGAAGCTAAAAATTCCACTCAAAATACAATGTCAGCTCAATACATATCTCTGCAAAATATTTGTAAATGTGTAGCTGAAAACACTTGTGCAAGAATCTTTTTATGGTAGCTGAATTTTCTTCTTCAAAGAGTTGTTTTCAATGATGGCAAACTTGTCTTCAAATGTCAATTTCTTCAGAGAATCACTCTTATGCCACAAATCACACAATGTCAAATCTGCAATTTTCTCTATATGTATTGTCCATTTACTGATATGTCATTTCTCATTATTTATGCTGTTCATACTCTCTCTCTTTCTTCTCTCTCTGCTGTTTTTTTTAATTAAAAATTAATTAAAAAATGGGAATAATTAAAAATGTGGGGGAATGGGATTAATTAAAAGAGAGGGAATTTTAAAAAGGTTGGGAAATTTATTGAAATGGGATGGGATTTTTTTTAATGGGTGAGGGGGCTATTAAAAAAAAATAAATTAAATATAATGAGTGAAATTAAAAAGGGAGGGCGCTATTTTAAATAGGAGGGCGGTATTGTAAATAGGGGAGGTATAAATATATAGGGAGGGCGGTATTTTAAAAATGAGGTAGTACTGTAAAAGGAGAGGGGCGGTATGTATGGGAGGTGAATATTAAAAAAAAATTTAAAATTTTAAAACGCTTTGAAGGCCGAGCTGAAAGGGAGGGGCCGGCCAACTGAAGTTGGGGAGGGGCGTTGGGTAACGATGTGAGGGTTCAAGCGTTGTAAGGAAGAGGCGTAAGGGGGCCGACGGTGGAGTAGGCCAGTGGCAAGGAGCACAACGTAGAGCATAGAGTTGAGAGATAGTAGGCCGGTGGGTAATAGTGTTGTAGGGAGAGCGCAGGCGGGAGTATGGGCATAGGGAGGAATGGTGAGGGAATAGGAGATGTTCAACTGTTGTTTGGAGTGAATGTGAGGGCGCAGAAAAGGGAGTGAAGTGATGTGAGGGCGTATGCCAGTTGCAGGGGCAGGTGGGCCGCATAGGGAGTAGGCCACGATGAGGGGGGTGCATTGGGAAGTATGCAGAGTTTGAGGTGTGTGGATAGGCGTAGAGAATGGTAGGATAGTAGGGATGGGGAAGGCCGAAACGCCAAGAGCAGTAAGATTTATATTTATATTTTATTATTTTTTTTTATTTTATATATATATTTTTTTATTTTAAAATTAAATCAGTAGAGGAGTGAAATTAACTTTAAAACAACAGCATAATTTTTTTCAAGTGTATAGCAGAAACAAATCCAGCAGCAGCAGAAAGTGCAGAAATGAGGGCAACTGCAGAATTTTAGTCTTCAAAACAAAATATTTTTTCAAATATATAGCAATCTACTCCATTGTAGAATTTAACAGTATTCAGAAATATTTTCCATTAAAAAAACTCAGAAACTTCTTCTTCAGAAACCCAATATAAATAGTATCCAGCAGCTCTTTAAATTGCAGATTTTAATGAGAAAAAATTGCAGAGAAAAATTAGAATGAAAAACTTTAGATGGGAAGTGTTGCCTTTCTTCAAAGCCAATTCCTGAATGCTACCAATTTCTGAATGCTGGGATTTTGAATGCAGCGAAATGTCTGCTGCAGAAACTCTGAGTGCTACAAAAATGTCAAGAATTTTTGCAGATATGCATAGGCCATAAACACAAATGGCTCATTCAAAGTGGAGCAGGGCCAACAATTTCTCGCTCTGATGCCATGTTAAACACAATGTTGAAGCACACACATGGTGTATGAGGAAGATGAGCACACACACACACAAGAGACTCAACACAATGAAGGATAAGCGTGATGCTTTCTTATTTTTCCATTATACATGATGTACATTTATAGTACAATGGTGTGACTCTTGGTTTCAAATTCCAAGGTAACTTGGACTCCATTGTGAATTTTCGCATTCCACACCTACCCATGGAGGATTAGGTGTTCCAATATTTTTTACGTAGATCTCCGAAATTCACCTTTTTAGGGCTTAATTTGCTGCTTTTCCCCACTTTTTGGATCTTAAAATGGAGAAGAAGTTGCTGCTGTAACATCAACTGATGATAACGTGTTTCTTGACACATTTCATGAGTGAATAGAGTGATTCTACCCTAGTATTGTGTTTAAATCTTGTTGCAGTCCCATTATTGGGCATTTTCCCATCCATTCTAGGTGTGAGAGGCTTGTTTACCTCACCGAGTTTTCTTGGTTTCTGATCTCCTTTTGGATTTAGGACTTAGATACTTAGATCTAAGGGATACAAAGGCTAATATTATTTTTTGAAGCATACATTCCTAAAAAATGCATTTTTCAAGCATGCCTTGCTAGCAATCCCAATTTGGGGATATTACAATGGTATCAGAGCACATTTCTTGGCTTAGCCTGTGTCTCAGCCCAAGAATATAGAAGAAGATCAGAATGATGAAGAATATCAGATTACTCTCATCAGTTTTTAGATCTAGAAAGGACCTCCCCCGGGAGGTTAAGCAGATGAAGAGTTGCAGTGAAACTCCAAGAGGGTTCAAGAAGAGGAAGAGCAATGCACTTCCTATTCTCAAAGAGGAGAATAAAAGAGACATAGAGGACACTTGGAATATGATATTATAAGTGAATACAAAGATAAATATAGAGCCTCCAAGGAGACTCTAGCTTTACCTCAGTTCATTCAGCTAGAGGAAGAGAGATCCTCACCACCACTTGAGGAAGCATGTACCAGCGCTATCACAACCTTGGAGGAGCAACCTTCATGTTCAACAGTGAAGGAAGACAACATAGTTGAGAAAGGAGCTCTTGCTTCTACATCTCACCAACGTATGCTTGAATTTCCATCTCTTGTCATTTCAGAAAACCATATGAAGGGATCTACATCTTTGCATGTCGCTGATCTAGAGCAACAAAGTTGCACTGCGCTGTGCAAAGGAAGTGATGAAGAAAAGAGGACCCATGCCTTATGGGAGCATTCACATGACAGCTTCATTCATGAAGCAATGGAGGAAGGAATGGTAGATAGTAGACATCTTGAAGTGAGAAACCATTTCTCCTTTCTAGATGACACTTTCTCAATGAGCACTCCCTAGCTCAAAGAGAAAATTCTACCTGCAGCAGATCCAAGACCCCACTAGTTTTGGAAGACCATGCATGAGGAGGAGGTCTCATCAAGAGATCCCATGAAAGGTGCACTTCAAAATTTCATGGAGTGCCAAGTTTTTCAACAGTTTGAGGAGGCTCTTTCCTTCTCACCCTTGGATCTTCATGGATTCAAGGAGGAACAGATAGATGATGGAGGACATCTTTAGATGGATAACATCTCTCATGTTTGTGTTGGACACTTCTTGAGCCATACACATCATGATGGGAGGTTTTTTCCTACCACCTATTTGGATCCTTATGGGGTCAAATTGATCCTTGAGAAGACTACATTTAAATATCCCATGAAATGGAAGAGCAAAAATCTGATTTGGGAGAATGACATTCTTTCTTGGGAGAGTGCTAAGGAAGGAAAAGATGGAAGGCACCCACATGTGGATGATGAGCAAGAAGCTGGAAAGCTACTTGCAAATCTATGATACTGGGGAGCAGGAGGCTTGGATGCGTTGGTTACTCTTGAAAGAGTTTGTTCATCATCCTCTTTCTAAGGGTATGTGGCAGGATACTTGCATCATGGGGTAGCAAGGAGTATGGACACATTGTGTTTACACAACAAAATTCATGTCAATCACCATGTTTTCACTACATGATTTGTATGATGGAAGTATGAGGAGGCAGCAAAAGGTTTTGTTGCTTGGGATGTTCTTGGGAGAGCAAGGGCAGATTTTCTCTCACAGTTTTCATGATGTTGCAGGAGTAGAAGATGGCACTATCACAGTGCAAAGGGGCTACTCCTTGGCCTTATATGTTCAAGAGGTACTTTCCCCATGGGAGAGACTTCTTATGTGTAGTAGCATTATGTGAGATTCCTTTGACATTATACATGTCAAAGATTGGAGCCATGAGTTAGAGGGAACCTATTTGCATAAGCTAATAGCGTTGCCACTTTGGAGCTGGGGTTTATTGATGGAGTATCCCCAGGATCATTTCACACTTGATGCACTTGATAGGCAAAGAGGAGGTAAGGAAGATGAGGTAGTAGATGAGGACATATATTAATATGATGTACTCTTCTTGTCTTGGATTTCCAAGCATGAGGGAGAGGATCTGCAGGCAGCACTTGGTTCATTTCTCTTCATGGAAGTGTGCCAAACTACTATGGAGGATCTGTTCATGGATCCATATTTCTTCTTACTTCCAACATATGGTGAGAGCTTTGTTTGTGCAACACAATATTTGCATGCTCTTACCATATCTTGGCAGTGCATTGCTCCAAAAGTAAGCAAGCTCTTGATTTTCCTCCATGACCAATGTTGGGCCAAACTATATGATGGAGAAAACCATCTCTTATGTGGCCTTGGGCAGATGTTTTGTCATTACATGTATGTTCATTTGATTCATATGTTTAACCATGTATCAAGAAACAATTTTCCATGTATTTTTCTGAAGCAGCAGTTTGAAAAATTGCGTTGTCACCACTTGGGAAACTGTTGTTACCTTCCAGTACCTTATGAAACCATCAGTAATTCCCCTATTTTTATGCCAATCATGATCCCACTTGCTGGTGTTGTTTTTATCTTGATGGGAGACATGATGTTGAGTGAGGTACATGGTTTGAATGTGTCCATTTGGGAAGGAGATTCCCACATTTTCTGCAGTAAATGTTCTAATGAGAACATGGGAGGAGTTATGGCCACCATAGCTAAATATTTGTTTCTCTTGGAGGTGGGCCAAATGTGTGATGTGATGCCATATGATGATGCTCTCCTATCCATCACATGTGGAATGTTTTGGGCCAACTGGTTTTACAGTGTTGGAGGAAGGATCTTTACAGATCTAATCTTCATGTTGCCACTTGAGGGAAATATCATTGCAGCCCAAGATCAACAAGAAATATACACATATATTGAGTGAAGAGGAGGACAGTGTGGGGTAGGAAATTTTGTCTACTATGTTCAGTTTTTTAGCCCACCTTCTTTGCAGGAACCTAAGGTGGAGGATAATTTTCTAGAGTTACCATGTTGGGAGGTGACTCATTTTGTATGGATGATTGCTTGGGAGAAGATGCTTTCCACATCCATCTCAGTTCTAACCTTGCAGTTGCTTGAGGACAAACATCATTTTTGGAGGGGAGGACTGTAGTATTCCTAATTAGCCCAAGCTAATAGGAATATTTCATTTTGTGTTAATTTTTTGAATTGATGAATAAAATGTAAAGGAGGACATGTAAACTCATAAAAACATCAAAATAAATCAATGCCCAATGTGAATAGAGGAAAATCAGGGCTGTCTCAATAAAATACACTTGTATGTGGACAAGAATGGTGGAGATTGACTAGGTAAATAGGACCAAATCACAACACAGTCCAGATACATTGAACCTCCTGGTTGATCAATGCAGTTTTAGATGGAGGATCTCATGTGAAAGGAGCTAGGGTTTTTGAAGGTGTTTTAGGGTTTCTCAAGATCTTATCTTATAAAAGGAAGGGGAAGGCTCAAGAGAAAGGTTGTTGATGATATTATATTTTTAGAGTATATTTTCTGTTTAGAAATATCTCATTCTTTTGGCTGTTTAGCAGAGAATTGTGAGGATTTCCTGTTTAGGAATTCTCTCTCCTTCCATTGAGTAGCTCTTGGAGGGAATTAAATTTCTCTTCCACTATCAGGCATATGGCCAAGCTCCATCTCCCTTAGACAGCATAAATCCTGTGTGATTTACTTGTTTCAGTGAGCTGCAACAAGTGGAAACACTAGATCTAGTCATATATAGATTGTACTAGTACCTCTTCTCAGTGAGTGTGTCTTTTAACCTCCTGGAAGAGTGTATTAGAAATTTGGGCTTCAGTTCTTGATCTTGGCATCAGGCCAATTTGTGATTCAATTTTCCAGTGCAATTTATCCTCTTGGACTACATTATTTCCAGTTACGGAGTTGTAGGGTATTCCAGCATTCAGTTGGAGAAGTGATCTCTGGTGTAAAGGAGTCTTCCTTGCATTGTGGTGATCCATGGATTGGCCAACCAATCCATATATGTTTCAGATATGATTCATTGCTGCATCTAATTCATAATTTCTAAATCATTCTGTGGATCTGTTGCAGTAAAAATCAGATCTACTCCTATTCTTTCATGTATTGCTGAAATCCCCAAGGAGAATGTAAAGTAAAGACAATCTAGTGTACTGATCTATTATAGATATAATATTTTGTGCACAGATATGTCTTAGATCTGATATGTAATTTAAATCTACTACATCCCCTGCAAATTACGCTATATATTCTTGTTGCAGAGAAATAAAGTGTTGCAGCACCTCATTCTTGAGGGTTTCTTCATCTATTCTCCATTTTTCTCATGATCTGAGCAATAAAATCCATGATTTGATGTAATACAGTGTATGCATTTATATTCCATCATATTTAATCATAAAACCTCTAAAAAATACGTTGTGAAAGCTTCAGTAAATTCTGCATTAGCTAAGCCATGGGGATTGAACCTTTTCTAGCCATGTCGGGAGTGGGAGACCTGTTTAACTTAGCTAGAATGATTTTTTTTAGCTTAAATTTGATATGTGAGTCCCCTATAACCTATTATAAGGGATAAAACTATCATTTTCCTCTGTTGTTATGCAGATCTCTGAAATTCACCTTTTTAGGGCTTAATTTGTTGCTTTTCCCCACTTTTTGGATCTTAAAATGGAGAAGAAGTTGTTGATGTAACATAAAATAATTATAATGTGTTTCTTGACAGATTTAATGAGTGAATAGAGTGCTTCTACCCTATTATTGTGTTTACATCTTGCTGCAGTCCCATTATTGGACATTTTCCCATCCATTCTAGGTGTGAGAGGCTTGTTTACCTAACCTAGTTTGCTTGGTTTCTGATTTCATTTTGGATTTATGACTTAGATACTCACATATAAGGGATTCAAAGGCTAATATTTTTTTCTGAAGCATACATTCCTGAAAAATGCATTTTTTAGGCATGCCTTGCTAACAATCCTAATTTGGGGATATTACATGTACCCTAGGAACCAATACAATTCCAGGAGATCCTTCAAATATGAACCTACCAGGGCTCAAAAAAACATCAATAGATTTGAACATTTAAGAAATAATATGGAATGTTACAAATGTCAGAACTTTGGACACATAGCCAGAGACTGCAGTCTTGAAAATCCTCTAGAAGAATCTTCAAAGCCACAGAATGAATGAACATGGAAGAAGAAGAAGACTGATAATTGTGATCTGGCTCTCGAGGCTCAAAAAAAGAAGATGTGTGGTATGTTGATAGTTGTTGCTCAACGCATAGGATTGGAGATAGAAGGAAATTTGTATCTCTGAAAGAGAAGAAGGATGGAGCCGTATCCTTTGGAAAT
This sequence comes from Pinus albicaulis, assembly GCA_034641835.2. Taxonomy (NCBI): domain Eukaryota; kingdom Viridiplantae; phylum Streptophyta; class Pinopsida; order Pinales; family Pinaceae; genus Pinus; species Pinus albicaulis. The sequence continues at coordinate 589,158,444 of CM076574.1, forward strand.
GATGGATCTTCAAATGTTATAGGATCAGGAACCGCCACTCTCGGAAGCAAAGATGTTATAGCCAAGAATTTTCTATTGGTTGAAAACATGAATCACAACCTGCTTAGTGTTGGACAAATGTGTGATCAAGGACACACAATGCTATTCAACTCCACAAAATGTGAAATCAGGAAAGGCAGGTATGGTAAAATTGTGGCTATAGCAAGTCGAGCTTCAAATGACATATATGTTCTAGATGAAGTAACTAAAGCATGTCTAATAGCTAAAGAGAATGATATAATATTTGGTAGCAATGATGATCGACTAAGTAATAATTTTTCTACAAAGATACAAAGTGATTTCGAGATGTATTTACTTGGTGAGATGACATACTTATTACGACTTCAAATATTTCAACAAGAGAAAGGAATTATTATATCTCAAGCCAAGTACATCAAGGAAATGCTCAAGAAATTTAAAATGGAAGATTGCAAACCCATCCTTACTCTAATGGTAACGTGTTGAAAATTGAGCATAGATGACTCATGTAAGGATCTGGATCAAAGGTTGTACAGATCTATGATTAGTAGTCTTCTATATGTAACAGCCTCCTGGCCAAATGTTATGCAAGAAGTTGGACAAGTAGCAAGATTCCAAGCAACACCTGTTGGGGTTCCCATGTTTTGGCCAGATTGGCAAGACCAAGATATGAGACAACAGCAAAACCACTTTCGTACCTCAGGATCTAGCCTTCCTGGGTCCAGAGAGGGATCTCTCTATATAGGCAAAGGTTTTATGTCTTCGAAGCTTAGTGTTAAGAGTTTGGCTCGGAGTTTGTTTGTTTGGTTGTTGGTTACCAGGAAAGAAGGGTTCAATATAATACAAGGATGAGCAAAGGGGATTTTAGGCAAAGGAGAGATATTCCAGGGAACATTCAAGACCATTGGGAAATGGAGTCAGGAAAGGGTTTACTTGCTATTCAATGTGCAGGCTTTCAGTTGGGATAGTCATCTAAAGCATTGGATATTAAAGATGATAGTGTGGCATCAAATGGTAAGAGAGGAGGAAACAATAAAGATTTAGAACACGAAGTTAAAGACATGAGATCAGAGAGAGACTTTTAAATCTCAATGCTTCGGCCTCTAGCTTGAGGGATCTTAGAAAGGTTCAATTAATTGAAAAGGATCCTAGTGAGATAGAGACAGAGTTCTAGACCTCCCAGTGTTCCCAATTCATTCAATTAAATCCCAACAAGAACATCTAAGAAAATATTCATTTAATTCATACATCAGCTAGTAGGAAATGACATCCACTACACTGGTTAAATTAACTGAAATCAACCCTTAGATAACACATTTAGTAGAAAACATCAAAGGCAAGGAGAGCAGAAACATCGGGTACCTAACAAGGGTAAATCCTATGCCAAATTTCTGATGCGAGCCAGTAGAAATGAAATGAAATGAACTGCAAGTTAAAAACAAATACAAAGATAGAAAAACATCACTGCTGCTTTAGATCAGGATCCAAAGAAATGTGCTTGTCAAATTAAAAAGCAATACCAGTCAAGTACAACATTGCCAATAGCTAGATACTTAGTCTGAAAACATCTTCCTCAGCCTATCTTACAACTTTACAAAGAGACTATGTCTCAAAAGAAACAACTTGTAATTCTTTGATAACTGATCAACAACCTTTAAAATGAGTTCCTTCATGAATTTATAGCTCAAGTGGAGCAGAGAAGGTAGGTGAAAACTAAATGCAGCATTAAAACTCAGAAGAGGAATAGGGTCGAGGCCCATTCTGTTTAAATTCTGCGCATTTATCTATGGCACTCTTTGGGTGAAAGAGTGGTCTTCTCCAGGCTTCCAATTACTCCGGTATGCCTCTGATGTACTTTGGTTGTAGTACTCTGTAGTACTTCTGGTGAATAAAAAAAAGGTAAATAAATGACTGTGAAGTCCGCCATACTGCATAACAAATGCTCTGGTAGCTTAGGACTGTTGTCAGGGTTGAATTTCCTTAGGGACACGAAAAAGCATGCAGACAGTATGGTCACCTCGTCCTTTTATGGAAGAACGTTATGTTGATGTCAAACCCTGCTAATATGGTTTTTTGTGCATTGGACCTTCTGAGCGATCCATGGGGTCTTTGATTCTGGTACCTTGCCCTTTAAACATTGGATTAAGGCTTAAGATCTTCAACAATGTGCCTTAGACCTTTAATTCCCACACTAATACTCTTTGCCGCTTCGAACTGTCTCTGTCAGTGAAAAAATGAGCTTTGATGGCACTGGAAGGGTTTTGTACAGTTAAAATCTGTATTTTTGATGAAAATCACACTCCAGTACCTTCCCAGGGTCTTCTCTGTGGTATCAGGCTCTGATCCTCGTTTTCACCGAGCTCTGTGTCACTGTAACATTGACTGTGAATCATGGCAGTTGCCCACCTACCTGTAACCCTGCAAAACACAAAAACAAATTAAGAAAACCATGCATTGGGGATGGTGAATGTAGCAGGGACAATGGGAATGGCCATGCAGGTTGGTGAAATGGTGGAATAGTTGCAGGTTGATGGCGGAAAATGCAGCGAACAGTGGAGGATGGAGAGGTGGAAATTTTAGCGTAAATCATTTAAAATTTGACCTTTGAACGAATTATATAGGGGACAGATGAAAAGAGTGATTAAAACACGTGGAGTGTTGACGTGGCGGGACCGGGCGATGGCGGGGCTGACTCTAAATCTGGACCGTTCGATCTCAGGAGGAGATCGACGGCTGAAAATGCATCGGGGGGCGATGGACAGTGGGCTAGGGGCTCCGCTTGGCTTGGTTATCGTCCGCGCATCTTCGGGGCGCGATCACCATTGGATGGATGGTTGTAGATCGAACGGTGTACATTCATATCGCGCCGGGTCAAATGCTGAACGTTAATGCACGATGGGGGGGGCGGTTTTTGAACAGTGCGTGAGACACGTGTCCTGTGGTGAATGGCATCGCTCCGAAACGAGAAAAACCACCCATCCTCCAATGGCGGTGTGATAGAAATTGGCTCGTTTTTTAACACTGTTGGCGCGGGGACCACCGGGGAAGACGAACTATTGATCGTTGGATTAGCAGGTTGAATGAACGGTGGATTATGCGATCGGGCTGTGAAAGGAGTGGGCCACAAGCGCGGCACTGATCTGCGACGACCGTTCGATCTATACAGATCAATAGTTTAAACTGCTCATGATATATAATTGCGGTAAGCGCTTTTCGCCTTGGCGCCTGGTTCTAGCACCGAGGTCACGTGGTGGAAAAGATAAGGGGGCTAGTGCCAAAAGGTGCTAAGCCCATCTATATGTAAAACATGGTTTTTGGCTCATTCTTAGAGCATTTTACGGCCAATAAAGGGTAACGATAGGGGAAAGAAAGGGAAACTAGGCCAAGCCAGGGGTGTGTGTAGGATGTAAAGGGGATTTTGGGAAGATTTAGAGGGTAAGAGGGGAGTTTTGACAAAGGGGAAAAAAGGGTTAAAATGGGGCATTCTGCAGGGATACAAGGGGAAAATGTAGGCTTTTTGGAGCACAATTTTTTGCAATTCATGAGACTTTTTTGGATGGAACAACAGAGGAGAATAACCAAAAGGTAGAGGGTACGAAAGAGCTTTCAAGGATGATGTGTCTTCAGGGGAGATGCATTCCTTGAAGGCTCAAAAATAATTTAGCCCCCTGCTTGCTTGTCAAGAAATTTATAGGGGGCTAACAGTGGCTCCACATGGGGATGGCGTCTTCTTGAAGGAGTCAAGAATTCAGAAAATGATCTTTGGTGTAGGCCAAATGCCTGGTGCTTGAGCCACCTTTCTTCTTTGATTTTCAGCTGCCACAATTGTGAAGACATCAACTAGCAGAAACATTACCCAAACAATCTACCTACCCATCCTACAATCCTAGCATGTTTTCTTCTAGGGTGCATTTGAACTAGCAGACCCTTTACATCATTTTTATTTTTTACAAACAAGAAAATAAACCTATTCTATTTCTACCTTTATTGCTCCATGAGACCAGATTAAACTATTGGCCTCACATGTTTCTCTACCTAATCTAACATCTACTGGGATTAATCTGTCCAGCAGATTTCTTCTCTACATTCTACAACAGAAATTTAAAAACAGTCAAACTAGGATTAGACAGTCTAGTTTGATGTGGATCCAAGGCATAAAGACAGTTGCACATGGATAGAAACTTGCAGAAAATTGCAAACAAAATTTTGAAGGCTTGAAATCTGAAATTTTGAAGCATCCTTGTTTCTTTTGTGACTCAAGTTTTGAGCTTGTTAGATTCACTTTCTCTTCTTCATTCAACTCTGGTTTTGGGCATGTTAGAGCTGATCCCTTTCTTTGCTTACTGGTTCAGATTTTGAGCATGTTAGAACCAACTGTTTTATTTCTTTGGCTTAGGTTTTGATCATATTAGTGCCAATATTTTGCACTCCAGAGGTTCATGTTTTGAGCATGTCTGAACCTCTCCTTTCTCTCTGTTTTTTGAAACATTATTTTTTTTTTGAAAACAAAACACTGCAATGGTATTTACAATGGAAATGGAAGATGGAAATTGGAAATCAGCAGAAGTAGTGTTTGAGCATCCTGCCATTTATAGGACCCCCAAACAGCTCTGTACCATCTAGTTCTTGTAGAAAAAATTCATTTGGACCCACAGTGGCCTGGATGATGTAGGGACCTTGCCACAAACTGTCAAACTTGCCGTGCTTTCCTTTGTCCTCTCTCCTTGAGTCCCACTTCAAAACTTTATCTCCAATTTTGAAATCAGAAGCCTTAGTTCTTTTATCAAATAAATTATTTATATTTTCCTGAACCTTTAGGGCTCTATTATAGACTTCTTCCATTGTTTGTTGGAGATGAATTGTTTGGGTTATTCTCCTCACCATGCTGTCTTCTTTTGTCTGGATTTCTTGGACAAGTTTGATCACTGGCACTCCAAGGCTGGTAGGGAAAACTGCTTCTGTTCCATAGAAAAGCTGATATGGTGAAATGCCAATGGTTTTCTTTGTTGTAAGCATGTCAACCCACAGGGCATGCACTAACTTGTTATGCCATGACTTTTTGTTCTCTTCCAGCAGCTTTTTGATGATGGTCACCAGGCTCTTGTTTGATGATTCAACTAAGCCATTACCTTGTGGGTAATAGGTAGTTGAATGATCGAGTGCTATTTGATACCTGCGACAAAAATCAACCATTTTCTTGGATCCAAAAGTAGCAGCATTATCAGTGATTATTCTCCTTGGGTAGCCAAACTGAGAGAGGATATGACCCTCTAGGAACCTAATGATGATTGAATCTGTGGAATTCCTATTAGGTATGGCCTCTATCCACTTAGTGAAGTAGTATGTGGCTGTTAAGATCCATTTGTGTTGTGCAGAAGAAGCAGGGTAAATTTCTCCTATGAAATCTAGGCCCCATTGCATAAAGGGACCTTCAACAGTGATGGGTTGTAGAGGTAAGGGAAGGAGTTTTCTTTTTCCTTCAAAAATCTGGCATTTGTGGCAGGCAATTATCATCTTATGGATATCATTGAAGAGTGTGGGCCAATAGTAGCTAGCTCTGAGTATTTTGTTTGCAGTGGCTTTCCAGTTCAGGTGGCCTCCACACTCTCCTACATGGAATTCTTGTTTAATACTTTTTGCTTCAGACTCAGGCAAACATTTAAGCAATAGGCCATTTGCATTTTTCCAGTATAATCCTTCATTCATTATGCAATAGCTTCTGGCTTTCAGCTTTAAGAATCTAGCCTTGGTCTTTGATAGTTTAGGAGGGACATTGAGGTTTGTGAGTACATAGAGAATGTCAGAATACCATGGAAAGTTCTGGAACTTCTCCTCAATAGTGGGATCAGGAAATCCTTCTTGCTCATCCAAGGTATCCATCATGTTTATGTCAAGGGCCTGTAAATTTGATTCAGCCATTAGTTGAGCTAGGCCCTGACCTTTGATTAGTTTTGTGGGTTTAATCTCAAGGTCATACTCTAAGATCACAACAATCCATTTTCCCCTCTTCCCATCTGGGTCTTGGGACAAGATGTCTTTAACCACTATATTTGGAACATAGGCTATGGTGTGGGAATGCAATATGTACACCCTAAAGTCTTTCAAGGCCTTTACCAAGGCATAGGCCCATTTTTCCATTATGTTTTATTTCAAGGGTGTGTCTCTCAAAGCTTTTCTGAAGAAAGAAATGGGCTATTCCATTCCCTCTGGATTTTTCTGTAGCATAACTGCAGCAACTGTATACTCGGAGGCAAATGAAAAAATTAGGAAATCCTTTGAGAAAGTTGGGCTAATTAGGATAGGAGCCCGGGTAAGTGCAAGTTGAACTGATTCAAAATATTTATTAGCTTCAACAGTCCACTTAACTCCTACACCTTTCCTTAACATGTTTGTCATATTCCTAAGGTGTTCAGCTAAGTTGGGAATAAACCTCCTGAGGAAGTTAATTTTCCCAATGAAGGACTGTAACTCTTTGATGTTTCTTGGGTGTATGATTTGTAGTATTCCCTCAACTCTTTGTGGGTCTATCCCAATTCCCTTCTCAGATATGATGTGGCCAAGAAGTTTTCCTTCCTGTAGCCCAAATACAGTCTTTTTAGGATTCAATGACAGGCCGAACCTTCTACATTTTTCAAACACTTTTCTTAGGTGTTCTAGGTGTTCTTCCTCAGTCTTGGAATAGACTGTTTTGTCATCCAGATAGATGACAATGAAGTGTCCTATTTCATCTGAAAAAGCTATGTCCATTGCTCTTTGGAAGGTTGCACCAGCGTTCATCAGTCCAAAGGGCATATTTACATACATAAAAGTGCCCCATGGAGTGGTAAAGGCTGTCTTGAGTTGGTCTTCTGGGATTACTAAAACTTGGTTGTAACCCGAAAAACCATCTAGTAGGGAGATCCTTTTTGAGCCTACTACCTTCTGAAGAATTTGTTCCATTTTTGGCAAAGGGTAATTGTCTTTGAGTGAGGCTCTGTTAAGATTCCTGAAATCAATACATAGCCTGATCTCCCCTGTTTTATTTCTCACAACCACTAGGTTTGAGACCCAATCAGAGAACCTAACAAGAACTATTATGCCTGCTTCATACATCTTCTTTATTTCCTTTTCCACTGCAGGAAATTGTTTTGGGTTTATTCTGCAAAGCTTATGCCTGAAAGGTTTCTGGTTCTCTTTCAAAGGTATTTTTTGATGTATGATGTTTGTGTCATAGGTCTTTTAGTCCTCATAGCCCCATGCAAACACATCAATGAATTCTTCGAACAAGTTAATGTATTTTTCTTAGCAGGGACTTAGCCAATTTGATCATTTTGGGTTTATCTTCAGTGCCTATGTTGCATTCCTCTACATCAGAGTCTGCATGTTCTATAGTGGGCTTTTTTGCCACATCATCAAAGAAAAAAAGGTCTTCTAAAGGTGCTAGCCCCCTGGGTATGTTCTTATCTTTGGCCTGCAGCACCTCTGTTTCTTCACTATCTGCGTTTTCACATTCTTCGTTGGAATTTCCAATATGTTCATTTAAATTGTTTATTTTTATGTTACAGGGTGATTCTTCCTCATTCGAGGGCTCTTCACTTAGGCATCTATCGTCAGATTTAGAGTCTAAATTGGAAAATTCAAACTCGTTCCTACTTATCAGGAAATCCTCAATCTGCTTATCTCCCTCAAAGACCTGCCAATATTTTTCGTTATCTGGCACTGCAGGTCTGAATTTGGTCTGAATGATGATCTGTTGGTCACTGGGAGGTTTATGATACAAACTAGCCATGCAGGCTAATCCATTTGCAATTGTGTTCTGACTCCTAGGGAAAAACACCAGTTCATATTCTACAAAGGTTTTCAATAAATCTAGAGTGTCATTCCTGTATGCCCTCAGCCTAGGATGTTTCGCTATGTATTCACCATTCACTTGTTTAATGATCAAATCAGAGTCTGCATGCACGGCTATCCTACGGGCTCCTAGTTTTTTCAACAAATTCAAGCCAAGGATAAGAGCCTCATACTCTGTAATATTGTTTGTACATTTGAAGTGCGGGTTACAGGCATGGCTCTCTGCATAGTCACTCTCTATGTTATGTATCCACACTCCTGCTCCAGCAGTTTTCTTGGTGCATGACCCATCAAAATTCATTTTCCATAAGGTTTCGTTCTCGGGTTTATCATCATTTCGTTTTTGGTGTGGTGTATGAGCTTGAGAAGGGTGACAAATCAGTTTACTGCATCCTATTTCTGGTTCATTCTGAGTTTCTGTTTCGATGAACTGTTCAAGGTTTTCTACATCGTTCTTCTCCGAGTCTAGAGTAGCCATTATGTTAAATTCCATGGGCTCTGTTTCATCGTGTGTATCTCTGTTTTTTAATCCCGACTCCTCCAAAGATTCATCATTGAAAAGGATGAAGGAGTCAAGATCCATGTGTATAGAGTATAAAGGTGAATTTTAAGGTTTTTTAGGGCTACTGACCAGGAATTTCATTTGTGCCTCCCTCTACAGTCTTCTAAGTTGGCTAAAAATAGGAATTGTGGCATAATCCCCATCCATCTGCATTGTTCCTTGCAGCTTGGCTCCCCATGACCTTGACAACAACATACCATACTTAGGTGGCACATCTGCCACCACAACATCCATGACTGTACATTTTTCTGGAATCTGGGTAAGGCTTACACACAGGTCTTTGATTAGGCCCAGACATTTTACTCTGCTAGAGTCAAATGAATATAAATCTTTATAGGGGCGGGTTATCTCTAGGCCTAGCTTTTCCATAGCCACCTTAGGCATTAAGTTGTGAGATGCCCTAGAATCATACATTGCATTATGAAGGATCTTGTCATGGACATTAAGACTGATATAAAAAGGTGGCACTACCCCTTCCTGAAACTTTCCTTCTATCTTTGGACCAAATAGAAGGGCTGGTTGATCATCACTCAGATTTACAGTGTCACTGTTCTCACCTAAATTTAATGCTTTCAAAATTTGGCCTTTATATACATCTTGAGTGGCCAGCTCAGAGAGAGGGACATAGATTTTAATTTTTGCGATCTTACTCTCCAAATTGAAAGTGGATTGACTCTTTGGAATGTTTAACTCTGTTTTGTTAGCCACCACCTTGGTGGCAGAATTAGTGGGTTGATTCTCACTATGCACAGTGTTAGAAACTATTTTATCAGGAGCACTAACAACAGTGCTAGTGCTACTAGTTGGTTGACTTTGTTTATCAGTGCTTTGGTTGTCTTTTTCTTTGTTTTTTCCAGAACTCTCAGCTGCTGATTTATTGTTTTCAAAAGTTGCTTTAGAAGTTTTCTCAGGCCTTTTCTTGATGGTAACCTCAGAAGCCTTTGGTTTTGAAGTGTTTAGGCTCTTTTTGATTCTAAGTTAATATTGTTCTCTGACCTGCATCGTGGCATTTTCAAATCCTAGCCTATAATCCTCAGATTCTAATCCTTCCTCATCCCAATACGAGGGTGAGGGTTGACCTTCTTCTGTGGAAAAGTTGTGGATTGAGTTTTCTACTTCAAACATGTTTATGGTGGTCCCCTCAGACTCTTCCATGATTCCCTCATCTTCCTCAAGAAATTTCTCTTGAAAGGGGGGAATAACTTGTTGATCTGATTCTATTTGTTTGTTGGGAGTGGTGTTGTTTCTTCTAAAGTTCTAGTTTTAGTTATGATTCTGGTTTTTTTTCTGATTGCTAACTGTGACAACCATTCTTTCCATCATTTGTTGTATATTTTCCATGTTTTTGGATATGCGGTCATAATTGGGGTCAGATGTGGAAGCTACATTGTCATCTCTATATGTTACCCTTTTCTCAGCCCTCAATCTTGCTTTCTTCTCAATCAGATTTTCCTGTACACTCACTGCTCCCTTTTGCATGTCTTCCAATGTGTTGTAATCCCTCTCCCTAAGTTGGTAGGCCATGTTAGCATCCAAGCCTTCAGGGTATTTCACTAGAACCATACCTTGGGGAGGTTTCATGTGAGGAGGAAGAGAATTATAAACGTTGTTAAACCTTGTAGAGTAGTCCTGGACACTCTCTCCGATGTTCCTCTTAATATTCTTGTATTTTGCTAGGATTTGGAGAGGATTGGCCTTAACTTCCCATTTGTTTATGAAGGTCTGATATAAAGCAGGAAGGTCTTGGATACTATTAGGAGGTAGTATTTTGAACCATTTTTTCACATCACCTCCTAAGCTCTGGGCAAAGATTCTCATTTTGACTGTATCATCATCTATTTCCATGTACTCAAAAGAATCTTCCATCCTATCTACATGGTGATGAGCTGTGGTGGACTCTTTTTGCAGTGAAGTGTGGGATATTTGATTGATAATCATTGGCCAAGGGTACTAGAGGCTGGGGTAAAACCAGAGGGGCATACCAGGCTACCATGATGATGTTTTGATGAGGTAAAGGGTTGGCTTGAGCAGCTAGTATATGGATGATAGGGATACTAGGACCAGCAGAAGCTTGTTGGGTAGATTTAGGGTGGCAGAGCCCCAAGTTTTGAATGAAATGAATATCAGGAGGTGTAGATGGAGGGTTCTGTCTATCCCCAAGGTGTTTACCACTTTGAGGTGGTGAACCAGGGAGCTCAAGGTCTAGTTGGTATAGGACACTGAATGACGTAGTTCTTGGTAAATTTTTTTGAGCGCCTAGGTCAGAAAATGGGTCTGATAGAGCTGTAAAGTCTTCTGGTGTAGAGTTAACTCTATGGATGTGGCTGGAAATAGTTGATTTTTTAGGTGTAGGAGATCTCTTGAGGATGCTCTCAGGGTTGTCAACTATTTCAGGGGGGTTTGGGTTAGGATAAGCTCTTGTGTGAATGGTTCTGAAAGCCAGAACGTTTCTTTCCAACAAAGAAGCTTAACCCTACTTGTTTCTTCTAATGTGGCTGATGTTGTTATAAAGGCTGGTCTCCCAGTGGAGTGTTATGTGAACCAAGATAATCAGCAAGCCTACTGATCACCAGTGGAGTATTTGATCATTAAGGAGATATGGAGTCACCAGGTGGAGGGTTTAGGGTTCTTCTGGAGGGTACATTGTCCACCACAATGATTATGAGATATCCCCTTTTAGGAATAACCTCAAACACAACAAACTCTAAACAGAGATTGACTGGGAGGGCATTTACCAGATGTGTCACCTCTGAAAGAGTGTGAGATTTGGAGGCTACCTGGCCCTTTCCAGACTCTGTCTAAGAGTGTGGGAGAAACACAAAAAATGGTGTAGAAAGTGAATTGCAAATGGAAGTGTTTCACTACCAACCTAACCAGAGTTTCTAGGTGTTCTAAGGCTCTTATGATGTAGTAAGGTGGAAATACTCAGAATGTTCCCCAGTGGAGTCGCCATTATGTTAGGGTTCCCATGTTTTGGCCAGATTCGCAAGACCAAAAGATGAGACAACATCAAAACCACTTTCGGACCTCAGGATCTAGCCTTCCTGGGTCCAGAGAGGGATCTCTCTATATAGGCAAAGGTTTTATGTCTTTTAAGCTCAGTTTTAATATATTGGGCTAGTTATAAGGCTCAGAGTTTGTTTGTTTGGTTGTTGGTTATCAGGAAAGAAGGGTTCAATATAAGACAAGGATGAGCAAAGGGGATTTTAGGAAAAGGAGAGATATTCCAGGGAACATTCAAGACCATTGGGCAATGGAGTCAAGAAAGGGTTTACTTGCTATTCAATGTGCAGGCTTTCAGTAGGGCTAGTCATCTAAATCATTGGATCTTAAAAATGATAGTGTGGCATGAAATGGTAAGAGAGGAGGAAACAATAAAGATTTAGAACACGAAGTTAAAGACCCGAGATTAGAGAGAGACTTTGAACTCTCAATGCTTCGGCCTCCAGCTTGAGGGATCTTAGAAAGGTTCAATTAATTGAAAAGGATCCTAGTGAGATAGAGACAAAGTTCTAGACCTCCCAATGTTCCCAATTCATTCAATTAAATCCTAACAAGAACATATAAGATCAGATTCAGTTAATTCATACATCAGCTAGTAGGAAATGACATCCACTACACTGGTTAGATTAACTAAAATCAACCCTTAGATAACACATTTAGTAGAAAAAATCAAAGGCAAGGAGAGCAGAAACATAGGGTACCTAACAAGGGTAAATCCTATGCCAGATTTCTGATGCGAGCCAGTAGAAATGAAATGAAATGAACTGCAAGTTAAAAAAAAATACAGAGATAGAAAAACATCATCGCTGCTTTAGATCAGGATCCAAAGAAATGTGCTTTTCATATTAAAAATAAATACCAGTCAAGTACAACATTTCCAATAGCTAGATACTCAGTCTGAAAACATCTTCCTCAGCCTATCTTACAGCTTTACACAGAGACTATGTCTCAAAAGAAATAGCTTGTAATTCTCTGATAACTGATCAACAACCTTTACAATGAGTTCCTTCATGAATTTATAGCTCAAGTGGAGCAGAGAAGGTAGGTGAAAACTAAATGCAGCATTAAAACTCAGAAGAGGAAGAGGGCCGAGGCCCATTCTATTTAAATTCTGCGCATTTATCTATGGCGCTCTTTGGGTGAAAGAGTGGTCTTCTCTAGGCTTCCAATTACTCCGTTATGCCTCTGATGTAATTTGGCTGCAGTACTCTGTAGTACTTTTGGTGAATAAAAAAAAGGTAAATAAATGACTGTGAAGTCTGCCATACTGCATAACAAATGCTATGGTAGTTTAGGACTGTTGTCAAGGCTGAATTTCCTTAGGGACACGAAAAAGCATGCAAACAGTATGGGCACCTCGTCCTTTTATGGAAGAACGTTCTATTGATGTCAAACCCTGCTAATATGGTTTTCTGTGCATTGGAAATTCTGAGCGATCCACGGGGTCTTTGATTCTGGTACCTTTCCCTTTAAACACTGGATTAAGGCTTAAGATCTTCAACAATGTGCCTTAGACCTTTAATTCCCACACTGATACTCTTTTCCACTTCGAACTGTCTCTGTCAGTGAAAAAACGAGCTTTGATGGCGCTGGAAGGGTTTTGTATAGTTAAAATCTGTATTTTTGATGAAAATCATGCTCCAGTAACTTCCCAGGCTCTTCTCTGTGGTATCAGGCTCTGATCCTCGTTTTCACCGAGCTCTGCATCACTGTAACATCGACTGTGAATCATGGCGGTTGCCCACCTGCTTTTAACCCTGCAAAACACGAAAAAAAATTAAGAAAACCATGCATTGGGGATGGTGAATGCAGCGGGGACAATGGGAATGGCCATGCAAGTTAGAAAAATGGTGGAATAGTTGCAGGTTGATGGCGGAAAATGCAGCAAACAGTGGAGGATGGAGAGGTGGAAACTTTAACGTAAATCATTTAAAATTTGACCTTTGAATGAATTATATAGGTGACGGACGAAAAGAGTGATGAAAACATGTGGAGTGGTGACGTGTTAGGATCGGGCGATGGCGGGGCTGACTTTAAATATGTACCGTCCAATCTCAGGAGGATATCAACGGCTGAAAATGCATCGGGGGGCGATGGACAGTGGGCCAGGGGCTCCAGTCGGCTTGGTTATCGTCCGCGCATCTTCGGGGCGCGATCACCATTGGATGGATGGTTGTAGATCGGACGGTGTACGTTCATATCACACCGTGTCAAATGATGAACGTTAACGCACGATGGGGGGGTGGTTTTTGAATAGTGCGTGGGACACGTGTCCTGCGGTGAATGGCATCACTCTGAAACAAGAAAAACCGCCCATCCTCCAATGGCAGTGCGATAGAAACCAGCTGGTTTTTGAACACTGTTGGTGTGGGGACCACCGAGGTGGACGAACTATTGACCATCAGATTAGCAGGTTGAATGAATTGTGGATTATGCGATCGAGCGGTGAAAGGAGTGGGCCACGGGCGCGGTGCTGATCTGCGACGACCGTCCGATCTGTACAGATCGACGGTTTAAACTGCTCGCAATATATAATTGCGGTAAGCACTATCCGCCTTGGCGCCTGGTTCTAGCACCGAGGTCACGTGGTGGAAAATATAAGGGGGCTAGTGTTGAAAGGTGCTAAGCCCATCTATATGTAAAACATAGTTTTTGGCCCATTCTTAGAGTATTTTAAGGCCAATAAAGGGTAACGATAGGGGAAAGAAAGGGAAACTAGGCCAAGCCAGGGGTGTGCATAAGATGTAAAGGGGATTTTGGGAAGATTTAGAGGGTAAGAGGGGAATTTTGACAAAGGGGGAAAAAGGGTTAAAATGGGGCATTCTGCAGGGATACAAGGGGCAAATGTAGGCTTTTCGGAGCACAATTTTTTGCAATCCGTGAGACTTTTTTGGATGGAACAGTAGAGGAGAATAACCAAAGGGCAGAGGGTACAAAATAGATTTCAAGGATGTTGTGTCTTCAGGGGAGATGCATTCCTTGAAGGCTCAAAAACAATTTAGCCCCCTGCTTGCTTGTCAAGAAATTTATAAGGGGCTAACAACACCAAAAGAATCACATATTATTACCATCAAAATAATTCTTCGATATCTAAAGGGAAAAATAGAATATGGCTTGTGGTATCCCAAGGGTAACAATCTCATTATTCATTCCTTTACAGATGTAGACTAGGTAGGAAGTGTTGATGATCGTGAGAGTACTCGTGAAGCATTGGAATATCTTCACCAGAAGCTTGGGATTCTCCCAAGTTCTCATTAGATTTTCCTTATTCAAAATATAAAGGGGGAGTGGAAGTGTGTATAGGTCCGCAGGATGGTTGTGTGTTAGGGGAAGTTAACCTTTTCCATTGATGTCAAAGGGGAGAGAATGTTGTAGGAAGAGGTGTCATGATCACAAGGGGAGTACTTGTGTTGCCATCAATGCCAAAAGGGGAGATTGTTGGTCAGCAGTTGTCATTGATGTCAACCCAAGTAGCACCAGAGGCTACCCCAATATTGCATGGGATTTTTTACCTACCAAATTACTATATTCAGGGTTAATAATGTTTTTTATGGTTTCTTCTTGTCGAGATGTTTCCGTGGATATATGGCACGCCACGTAATTCTTCACGGTTTGAGAGATATTCATGTTTGAAGTTTGTAACCACAGTTAGTGGGCTAAAACCCCATGAGGTTGTGGCATGTGTCATTGAAAAGTCATAATTAATATTTTTTAAGCTCCTAAAATCCCTCCCATGTTCACTTGTTGAATCCCCTCTCAACCTAAGAATTTATATAAATTGTGACCCTCATATCCTCCTTATGCAAGGGATTTCGCCATCTGAAATAGGTCATCGTGGAATTTTCTCTCTAAATTTTTTTCTACGAAGGTTCAAAATTTGAAATTTTTATGAGGTGAAGTTGAAATCCTGAGGAAGCTACTATGAAAATTTCAGATCAAAATGTGTAATATTTTCGGAGATATGATCTGTGGAATTCAATGTTTTTGGAGGCTTTTGAAATTCGTCTCAAAGTAGTGATCTTGGGAAAATCGTCATAACTATCTCTCTGAGTATCATATTGGAATTTTGTAAAAAGTGGTAGATAGCAAACAAACGCTAGTTTTCTATATATCAATTTTAGAGCCAATTGAATAATCAGTGACATGTGGCATGCCGTACAAAGTTAGATCTATTGAAATAGTCCATAATTAGGGCATTGTGAGAGATTGAACATAAATCTCTCTTGAAGAATCCAAATTGGGTCAGACCTGTGGAATTGGAAATACGACTTAGAGGAATACTATAAGACCGAGAATAATATATTGGGGATATGAAATAATAGAGGTACACCATATTCAATATCGAGCTCCTAGAAGGAAAGAAAAAGCTAGATCATGTGTTGTCAAGGGCTGCAAAGGACCAGACTTTCTATGGAAGAAAATCAAAGCAAGGTACAACAGAGGTTAGCATGACAAGAGCAGCAACCAAGGTGTAGAACAACAACAAGAAGTTCATCACATGAAGTCTTCAAGTGGGCAGCACTGCATACAGTCACTGTAAAGGTATCATTGTACTAAGTCATTGTAAATACATTATTGTAAAAATTGTACTAGTGTCTATCTGCCAAGAGTTGAAGAGGCAGTGTCGGGAGGTCTAGGATCATCATTAGTTGGTTGTGTCATAGTTGGGGTTATGGTCTAGTGTGTCTTCTTCTTCTACATCATTCTATATCATTGTAAAGTGGACCATTTTCCTTGGTGCAGGAGTCCATTCTTCTTTTATTCTTCTACAGGGTGGTAGGGTGGTGCTAGGGTGAGTTGTAGCTCATTGGGTGTTGTGGAATCCATTCAGTTGACTACTGATGAATCTCAAGTGTTGGAGCATCCATCCAGTGGGAGTTGGAGAAGAATTCTTTTCTAGATTCTAGGAAGTTGGAGCTTTATTTTCAATTGGAGTTGAATATTAAAGAATTATTAGAAAAGCATTAGGTGGTTTTTGTCCCGGAGTGGGTTTCCACCTTAAAACTGTGTGCATTTTTTTTCCTTTTGTTTCCTACTATCATTGTACATACACTGATAATAATTGAAGATTAAATAATTCTCTAATTGAAAGGAATAATGATTCACCCCCCCTCTCAGTATTTCCAACATTAATTAGGAACAACTTGGGAAGGTGTTTGATTTATTATGTTTTGAGTTGAATTCTCCATCACTGTTCTTTGTTCTGGTTCTATATCTTCACCATCAAATTGTTCTGTAATGATGGGCGAAGTAGGTGAATTTACTACCCAGCCGGACCATAGATTTATTTCATTAAGTCCCGTATTAGCTCTGCTGTAAGACAGAAGGTTCAGGGTGTCTGTTTGTTGGACCCATTTATTTTTCAGATTCGGGTTGGGATGGATAGGAAGCTGGGGCCTAATGGCTGGGTTTCCTGGGGGTACATTGGAAGGAAAATGAAGTTGTTGTTGAGGCATAAGCTGAGTAAACTGTCCAGTAGGAGAGGGTCCACGCCAAGTCTGATTCCATGAAGGATTCAGACTGGCTTGAGGAACCCAATGTTGCCAAGGGGGATAATGATATTGAGACCACATGGCTGAAAATGGTGTAGATTGGGGACCCATATTAAATTTTTTAAAGTACTAGGATGGGTTTTGAAACATACCTGGATTCATAGCCGATGGTTGAGGTTGCCATGGATTCTTCTACCCCATAAAGTACATCTGGTCTACCACATTTTCTTCACTTGCACCTTGGAAAAATGATTTCAGCCCGGGCTAGGAAGGACATGAACTAGTCGTGTGAGTTTGTTCATAGATTACGCAGGCTTCCACTGTGTTCAACATGCATTCCTTCAAAGGGTGCTTCTTTATGCACTGTGGGCAGAATATGGCCATGGTTTTTTCCAACTCCATCTGCTTCTGTTTGGCTTGTAGAGTGTCCATCTGGGCTGAAAGTGTGCTTATAATATCGGTCCTTATATTGTCCAATATATTTCTAATCTCTGATTTTGTGACCCCTCCATCGGAAGTCTTCGATCGAACCCCTTTCCCACTCCTTGCAACCCCCCGTGAACACTTAATACAATAATCACATATAGTTTCGAAGTTTTCTTTCAAAATATCCCCTTTTCCTAATATATTCAGAAGTTGTAGAGAGTCTTCCCTAAGTGCCCAGAGAAGAATGATCTTCAAAATGTCCTTGTCCACGTCACTATGTCTGGACCTATGCAATATGTATTTAAATCGTTCTAAACAGTCCTCCATATTTTCGTCCTTTTTCTGTGCAAATTTAAAGGTTTCCTCCTTAATGTCACAGAACTTACAGTAATCTTGGTATTTCTCCAAGAAATATTCTTTCATTCCTTCCCATAAGGTAATCGTGCTCCCTCCTAAACCCATAAACCATCTCAGGGCCGTCCCCTTTAGGGTAGCAGGAAATATATTCAATTTTTGGGCATCAACAATATAGTCATATCCATGACAAACAATATCAAATTAAAAAAATAAGGTGTCAGGGTCTTCAGAAGAAAGCTCGTGGAAACTAGGCAATGTTGTTTAAGGGATAGGTCTCATTGGTGCATCACCTGTAACATCTCTGATGGGAAAATCAATAGAGGAACTTACAAGTGCCATAAATACCCTGCAATGCTCACTTGGAATTTCGACTGGTTCTGTAGCTGGTATTCGGAGTGATTCAATGATATAAGGTTGCACCATGCTACCCTGGTCCTTTGTTGACTCAAAATCTTTCAAGAATTCTTTCACCAAATCAAAATCGTTTGATTCAGCTGCAGGAATTTTTACAGTGTTTCCTTGGTCTTGTGGGGATGAAAACCATTTTAGAGGTTTTTTTTCCCAGTTAGAGTTTCTCAGTTCTTCTGACCCCCTACTTGCCACTTCTTCTCGTTCTGCTGTTGATAAGGATATCTCCTCCATTGATACCCTGTTTATTAAATCTTCTGTTGTAGAAAGAACACCTTATGGTACCGTGGATGGCACTGGCTGCTCCACAGACTACCCTTCGGACTTCGTCTGAACCCTAACCCTAACAGTAGCACGGGATGATGCCTCAGATCTAGATTTTTCAATAATTTATTGAATGTATGTCTTCCTTCCTAGATCCTTCCACTTCTTTGGGGGTATTCCTTTGCCCCTCTTATTAAGATCCTTGTTCATACAAATTGTGAAGAGGGTTTATCAAAGTAATAGTAATTGCTCAGGACTCGGATTAGGACAGATATCTTCCTCCCTAGGACGAGAGGATAAATTCAAACAAACAATAAAAAGAAAGAAAAGAAATTGGAAAATCGAAAAAAAATAGGAAAATTGAAGTTCAGGACCTGAAGTAGGGAAATGACATACCCTCCTTAAGATGAGAAATTGGTCCAAAGAAAAGAAAATAAAAATGAAAAACTGGAAAATATGCCCAGGACTTAGAGTAGGGTTTCAAAATACCTTCCCCAAGACAAGCGGTTAATTTTAATGAAAAAAAAGGAAACATAATAGAGCAGGAAAAAAAACAGCATGCTATGCTTAGGACTTGGAGCAGGGTAATAACTGCTCTTCCCCCAAGACAAGAGATAAATTATATAGAAAAAAAACAAATAAAATGCAGGAAAGAAAAACAAAAAGCACTTACGCTCAAGAATTGGAGCAGGGTAATAAATTCCCTCCCCTAAGACGAGAGATTGACCCTTAGATCTATTGCAGATCTTGTTCTTGCACCTGTTAGCCTTCCCCAACAACGACGCCAAAATTTTGGTGTCCAGATATGAACAAAATTCAACCCTTTCTCCACATAAATTATCAACCTGAGGGCATTAGTTATTTCAAGACTAACGACAAAGTATATGCAGATACAAGCACATGACCTGCTATAGATCATAGGTTTAACTCCATAACACACAGACCACTGTAACAACAATTAAATAAACTATAGAATTTAAAGGGCATTCACAGCAATTAAAAGTAAAATTTAACAGCAGTAATGAAATCACACTAATTCATAAAACAATGCAAGAAAGAAAGACACAACACCTGATCAGAAGAGTGGGCGCAACTCTCTGATCAGTGTTGCGGTAAACTCATGAACTGCAGAAGAAACATCAAGCTGTTGTGCATTCAATTACTTATAAAAGAGATTTGTTACAAGATCTGTATGTAAAAGGGCTTAACCATAATTCATAGCCCGTAGGCCTCTTTATACAAGTGTCCTGAAAACCCCAGTTCCGCTCAGCAACTCCATAGTTACAAAAATACATCTTGTTACAACGACAACCTTGTTGCGCAGAAAGAAACCGTGAAAAGTCTTGAAATGGCACTAATACAAACAATTTTGTTATGTTGTAACAACAAATGAGAAAAACACTGGAGATGATAGGTTGTTCCTTGAATTACGGTTGCAACGCTCTTGTTTTAGCCAAATTTGTAGAAATATTGGGGTCAATATGGAAAAAAGTAAAACCTCCATAAAGAATACTTCATTAATCAAATATCCCATGAAAGATAAGGAAAAGGGTTTTACCTCATACGTTTAAGAGTAATAATGGCACAAAGAGATAGAAATATAGGGTAAAATGGGAGAGGAAAGTATACAAATCCGGTACCCAACACCTCCTTGGCTCAATCTGAGGATATTTGTTGCGGTCATTGAAATCCAATTCTTCCATGTGTATCTGCGGCACTTTTCCCAACAAATCTCTCACAATCAGTAATTCGTCAGCCATCAAGGGTGAAATATATTATACTTCACCGAATATAGGTCCTTCAGGGGATTTGAAGTTGTCAACTTCCTTGGTGGAATATATTAGGGCAGCCTGGAGACAAGTTCCACCTCCTCTGCATTAATATATTTGAGAAATTTGGGCAAAAATTATTCCTCTTCTGATTCCTCTACCTCAATGGGCCACCTCTGCCTATCCTGGGTTGCCTTAGTCCAATGTTATTTTGAAATTTTTTTCCTGGGCGAAGTTCTAAGCACTGGCTTCTTTGGATTTTTAAATGATGCTTCTCCTATGGTGGTATGCTTCTTGGGTGACCTACGCCCTATTACATTGGCTCATGGCATAGCAGTCATGATGTATCCTAGCCTTCTTCTAAGGAATTCCTACTCTATTTCCTCGAAACTCTTTCCATACATGCAGTGGATTGATCAACCCTCTTGTAGGATAAAAATCAAAAGTTTAAGTCTTAGAGGGAAAAGTGTACAAATGTGGGGTGGGGTGCCATATTTATAGTGAATTTGAAATTAAAACTCCATGATATCCTGTAGATGTGGTTCATAAATGCATAATTGGTGGCATATTCACCCATATATGCCCATTAAATACATCCCTCTTGCTCCTTTTATCATTTAACTCCTTGTCAAATCAACTATCCCAGCTCCAAAAGTCATATTCTGGATGAACTTCGTCATACACTCCCTTGTGACGCAGTCCTTCTTCCTTCACTGCAGTTCCCTCTAGTCCCATGCTCTCTTTCAACTATGTGTGGCATTAAGACTCTTCTCTAGCAATATAGTCAATGTGAATCCCTAGGGGCCGAGTTGTCCCTGTATAAATTTATTCTGTTACCACTGATACATCCAAGGAACAACTCACCATTTAGCTTCTCGAGTTGAACTACACCCCCCTCTAAAATATTTTTGACAATGTACGACCCCAACCAGTGCATTGGCATTTTACCTAGAAACTTCACGAACTTACTATCATATAAAAGAAAAAAGTCTCCCTAATTGAAAGTATTCTGCTTAATATGCCATTCATCTCGAGCTTTTTCCCTCTCCTTATACACCTATTGGTGAAATCCAACAATGAACCTATCATCCTCTAGCATGAGCAGTTGCTCCAATCTCTGCTCCATAATATCGTTGTTTGCCATATCTGTAATTGTTGCGATTTGGAGACTAGGTACGATGTATTCCATTGACATCACTGCTTCTTGTCCATACACCAATCGAAACAGAGTCTGACGCATAAAATTCTTACAAGTAGTCTTGTAGGTGGAATTCACAAATCTCTGTCATCCCAATTGACGTTTCATACCTTAGTCAAAGCATTCTCCATAATTTTGTTAAAAGCTTCCACCGTTTTGTTTTCTTATGGGTGGTATGGCGTACCCTTCTAGTGATGCATTCAAAACTCTATGGTCAATGCTTCAATAGTGTGTTTCAAGAAATGCGTACCTCTATCACTCATCAAGATTTTCGAGCAACCAAACTATGACAAAATATGTTCAAAAAGAAACTTCAAAGTTGTGTATGCGCTTCATGTCTTCACCGGTTATGCCTCAAACCATATTCTAAGGTAATCTATCACAGTAATAATGTACTGCGCACCTTTTTTCTTCCCTGGGGGAATCAATTGGTCCCACAAAATCAATTGACCATTTATCATATGCCTGCAAAGTGACTTGAGGATGCAACACCACTTTATCCTTTCACGATGGTCGACTCGTCCTTTGACAAACATCATAGGCACTACAATACTCCTTTGAATCCTTATGTACTGTAGGCAACCATAGTATGACCCTAGAAATATTTTGCGCAGTGGATTTCCCGGCGTAACTCCCTCCTGCAACTCATCCATTCACTTCAACCTGTTAGTCATCACTATTTTTCACCTGTTGATGATGAATAGTTTTTAAAGGCAATTTTTCTAGAAGCTGATCTCCAATTTGTCAAATCTATCATCTAGAAAACACCGCTAAACATTTTTTGTCCTCCTACCTTTTTTCAGTCACTGCCTATGATAAGAAAAAACCTAGTTGTGAAGTCCTATCTAGTTTCAGTCATATAATCCTGTCCATGAGCTGTCATAAGCTAAAGTCATCAACTGTCATTTACCCTCATCCCCAGGTCATTCATTAACCAACTATTGATAAAAAGTCAGCCACCCTACCTCTGGTCATATGTCATCTTAAGATCTAGTCATACCAAAGAGAATAATCAAAATCTGTCAAAATCTCCCCTAAGTTAGGTAGTGGCGCCTTAGGAAATCCTTCCTTAGCAAAAGCATCCTGAGCCAAAATATTTTGTTCAATACCAGCCAACCCTGAATTGGCGCTTAATCTGCAAAAAAAAAAAGCTTGATACATGTTGAGCTAATTTATGTACCTACACCCATAGGTTGCGCCACTAAAAGGTCTTGATGTCTCAGCAGTACATGTTTCAAAAGCCAATCTGATATAATGTTAATCTACAGTGTTTCAGTGTCTCTTTCAGAAGCAGAGATGTACAAATATCCCAGAAGACATTATCAAGATAAACATGAGAAGACAACTGCTTCTCATGTTGCCTTGAGCTTGGGATAAGAATGCTAGTCAGAGAGAAAATTCAATAAACCTTTGCAAACATAGTCAAGAAAGGTTAGTAAGTAATGACTAGCAGGAAATTACTCTACAGATACAATTCATGTGGCTCCTGGTTTCAAAATATTCACAAGGGTATTCTAACAACAGGATACATATCTCAGAAGATGCCTCTCATAGCATATTGTCAAATTTTCACTTTATTACTTATTGTGATATACCAAGCAGAGATATGTATTACAAGGAGAGGACACTGCTGGAAAAAAGGGATGAAATGGCATGACTATGTTAACCTCCTCCAAACATGAGCAGATGGTTGGGTCACTTGTTGTAAACCTCCTCCAGTATAAAGAGCAGATGGTTTGGAAATATTATGTTAACGTCCTTCATTTAAAAGCAGATGGTTAGGAACATGATAAAGGCCTCCTTCATTTTGAAAGTAGAGGGTCATGAACAGAGGTATAGCTTCATTCAAAGAGCACAAGACTAACAGTGTTTCAAATGGCCTAAAGACTTGTTTACACCACTTTCTTCAAAGGATGAAACAACTGATACAATAGTAGTGTTTCAAGTAGTGTTTAAAGGATTTCACTATTTAAAGGACAAGGTTGAAAATAAGTGGGAAACAACTAAAGGTTCATGGTCTGAAGCCATTTGTAACATCATCAAAACAGTGATACAAGGGTGTCAAAAGAAGTCTTTTCTCTTTATCTATAAAGGCCTCCTTCGAAGAGTAACTAGAGGCTAGAATGTCCAAAACTTGGAACAGGCTCATCAAAATGATAGAAAGGGTATGACAAAATGTTTCAAATTCAAAGACAACATTCAAAGAAACAAGGCATACCACAGTCATAGAAAAGACCTCTTTATGTACATATGAACAAACTCTGCTGTTGTATATTATTGCATTGAGGGTTTTTGAAGGCCATCGCCGTGGTGAACAGATGTAAGTCAAGCCTTGGTGAGTACAATTAAAGGTTCATCGACAGTCAAAGTAAAATGTTAAAAGGTGCCTAATAGTGTTTGACCAATTTCAACAATGGGCATAACAAGTCCTCAAACACCAAGAGAGTTGAATTGTCAAAGTAAGTTCTAGAATTGTAAATCATCTCCTTCCAAGAGATAGGCAAAGGATGCATCAACACTCTTTGATATGGATTTTGAGAAGTGTTCCTTTTGAAGGACATAAATGGACAAACAGTAACAGGGTTATTTCCTTGATAAAAAGGCAGTGAGAAAAATCTTGTTTTTAAGGAGACCTTTTTACTTCAAGAAAGTCATGCATATGAGTGTTTGCAAAGGAAGATAGCCACAACATTATGTCTATAAGTCTTGTTCGAAGATGGGTCTTTGTGGTATTTTAGAAAGGGTGATATATTACTCAAGGCGGTGAGTTGTATTTTTATATGAAAAAAACTTTTTCAAAGTGCATTCAAACCCTTACGAAGTAAATAGAAAGGTTTTTTTGAGATAATTTGAATTATAAAGGCAGAAGAGACCGTTTCAAAGGCCCCATTTGCAATTTCAAAAGCCAAAGCAAACGTCCATTAGCTTCTCATTGGAGAAACAAAGAGATTTCGGGCATTTCTTTAAGTTTTTTGAGCTCAAAGCCTGTGCGGTGCACCTATAGGTGTGCACGACACGCCTGTGAGCACCCGGATGAAGAGTTTTAACTACCGCGTGGCACGCTTGTAGCAGCGTGCGACACGCCTGTGTGTTCATTCACTGGTGCCTAAAAAACACCCGACAACCTCCATCTGCGTGGCGCTCTTAGTTGCAAACGTGCCACTCATCCTCCGGGCTTCCAAAAACACTTTTAAATGCTACTCCAACGATCAACAAAGTCCACGAAGCTATCCTCAAGGTATTTCTCAGCTCCTTGATAATTTTTGAGGTTAAAGGGGGTGTTTTCCTTGCTGTGAAAGAGAAGAATAATATTCCATCTTGAAGGGTGTTCTTTGTGCCATGAAATAGCTAAAACACCCATAGTTGCAAGAAGAAATATAGAGTTAGTTTAAAGAGGTTCTCAAATCAATGTGAAGGGGTGTCCTAACAGTGTTAACAAAGAACAAACCTTGTCTACCAAATCAAAGAAGTTTTTTTGTTGTTGTGGGTGTCAAAGGTCAATACAGTAATAGAGGGAGGTGTTTTATTAGTCTTAAAGAGCCATAATTGCCTTTAAAAAATAGTGATAACAAAGGATCAGGGTTTGAAGGGAAAGGGGTTTGTGCCAAAACTAAGGGAGATTCCTCTTCAAACAAAAACCACAAACATACCTTGTTCAAGTCTTTTGATCAAACACAGTGATTAAAGGAGATAGGTGGTTTGTCAAAATTGAAAATAATCTCTTTGGTCATGGCTAGTAAATGATAAAACAATGAAAAAGGCAGGTTTATTATGTCAATTTGAAGGCTTTTTTATTATGTTATAAAAATAGCTAAGACTGCCCACAGTTGCTATAAAGGAGCAGAGTTAGTTTAATAGGTCTTCAAATCAATATTTGAGAAGTATCTTAACAGTATTTTGCAAAGGCTTTTGTTTGTTAAAAACTTACAGGGAAATAGTGGTTAGAAGATGAAGGCTTGGTCATTTTAAGAAGTCCTCTCTGTGTTGTGAGATAGTAAACTTTGTGCAGCCCCCAGAGTTCAGAAAGAAGAGACTGTTTTGAAATGTCTTCAAGTCAGTTGAAAGATATCTTGCTTGCTTTTTTAAAAGGGGCAGTAAATAGCAAAGGGGCGGTGCTTGAAGGGAAGATTTTTTGTGCCAAAAAAAAAAGAAATCCTTGTTTAATAAAGAACCAAAAACACATCTTTTTCAAGATATTTGCCCAAACATAGTAATAAATTGATTTTGGTTATCATTTGACAAGTACTTGTTTGTTTACATCAAAGAAGCACAGTGACTTGCAAAGAGGACAAGGTGTGGTGTTGGGAGACTATTTTAGAAACCATTTTGAATCGGCCATTGTCTTGGTCAGCCAGCAAAGAGTATCCAAAGCAAAATTCCTCCCAGGCAAGATAGCAGAAGTGGCCCTCACAAGAGGTATGAACCTTTTTCAACTGAGGAAGTAAATGCCCATCCTTTATTTCTGTTTAAATTTCATGAAGTTGGATGTTTAAAGTTTTGTCAAAGGATTCAGGAGGTGAAAAGTTACCTTCCCTTGACACATCTATGTGCTTTAAAACTGCAAGGGAAACATTTTCAGTTGGCAGACTTAGATTTCAAGTTTTCTCCTAGATCCATTTCCAGAGCTACCAAAATCCCTTATGTCAGAGAAAAATGGTTTAAGCAGAGCTACCTAGACTCAGATCAATACAAACCCTTTTTGAAGCCAGAGCATCAGGATTCATGCCCATCCATATTTCCTTTTTCATATCTGTTGACCAGCTATGCTCCCCTCATGAAGATAATCATGAAATACTTCACATGCGAGGGAAGGTTTTCTTGGGTCTATGCCTACCATGTCCGGCTACTCATGCACTTCACGAGGACCCAATTGTTAAACCTCCCCTTTTTCCTCCATATAAGTATTGAAAATATGGCTTCCACTGTTCAAAAGAGACCCTCCTCTCAGCAACCAGTTTTTCTTTTCCATCATTCCCTCATCAAGATTATCATCCTTCATCAACTTGAGAAGAAGGGAATCTCTTGGGAAACTTTCATTTCACATCCCAATTTCGCCAATGTTTCTTCATCCCATGCATCTCCATCACCTTCCACTCAGCATATTTCTCCTTATTCTAGTAATCCTATTCCTAAGAAGCTAAAATCTCCCATGATTGATCAAGAAGAAGAGCATAGTGAGGAAGAACAACACAGTGAGGAAGAAAAAAACAGTGAGGAATAACATCATAATGATGAAGAGGAGCACCATGAGGAAAGGAAGCATAGTTATAAAGAACAAAACAGTGAAGAGGATCCAAGTCAAAGGGAGCAAAGTGAATAAAAATATAGTGAGGAAAGGCAGCACATTGATGAAGAAGAATACCATGAAGCAGAGCAAAACAGTGAAGAGGGAAATGATGAAGAAATGAAACAGTTTGATGAGGAACACAACAACCACAAAGAGGAAGATATTGGTAGCCCTCACAACAGCAAACATGATGAGGATGAAGCACAAAACCTTGAGGAGACAGAGCCTAAAAGTCCTGAATAAAACAGGGAGAAGAGTGAAGAGGGAAGCCTTCAAAAAGACATGCAAGGTGACAGTCAAAGCATTCATGAATAAGGTCAAAACAGTGGCAAGGATGATGAGGGGAGTAGCAAGGGCAAAGAGAAAATAGAGCATGTGCTAGCTACCTCTCCTAGGCAAGGGGCCATGCTTTCTTCTCCAAAGGTGACAAGGCCCCGAACATCAAGAAAGAGAATGCCTCAAACTGTAACTCCAAATGTTACTAGAGCCCTCCGAAGCAAAGGGAATTTTCCCAAGCAATCCATTGTTGAATCACCCAAGAGGAGGAAGTCCATGAAGGCCACCCAAAGAAAGGGAAAGGAGAAGGAAGAAAGTAGCCATGAGAAAGAGAGGGACTTTGACATAATTCAGATAAACAGTGATAATAGAGACAATGAGGCCAGAATCCTAGAGTCTCTCTTGATTAATAGAGAAGAACAAATTCATGATCTAAGGGAAGATCTAGAGAGGTCTAAAAATCTCATTCACTTTCTGCAAACACAAAACAAGCAGATGAGTGTCCACATGGAAGTATATGAGACACAGGCTATCAAATATAAAAAAGAGGCCTCCAAGACACAAATTAAGTTGGAAGAACTCATGGGCGATTTCAATGATAGCGAAGATGAAGATCAACTAAGAAGAAAGAGGCCAAGGACCATGGGACTCAGAAGAGTCTTAAAGAAACAAAAAGAGGAAGAGGCTGCCATTTTCCAATCTTTTCCTCTCACTAATTTATTCACCCAAGAGATAGAAAAAAATAGAGAAGCATGGCTTGAAAGGGTGAATGACCACTTGGAGAAGAAGTTGGAAAAGGTCAATAGATATTTGGACCTTCAAAGAAGAATGACTAGGCACTATAAGAAGTTTAATCAGTTCGCCCGACGGAAATTGAAGGCCACACAAGAAAAGATCAAGGAGGCTCAAAAGAGGCGCCGAACACCAAAAATGAAGAAATACATATAAAGGCTTCAAATTTTGGCTTCTGCTTCTCAGCATTCTTTTGAAAACCCATGAGGGTCATGCTCGCCAAAATTGGGCAAAATTCAACAAGTTTTGGTTTTTTGACATTTTTTGGCTTTTTGCTAAAAATCATGGGCGTCGCCATTTTTGTTTGAGACATCCTCAAAGGATGAAAATGGTATAATTGGATGCCATAATTTTAGGGGCCTCTACTCAGCGATTTTCAGATCAATTGAAGATGATTTGGTCCCCCAAAATGGTAAAAAAAGTCACTTTTTCAACACTCTGCCCCGCATATCAGCAAAGTTTATTTTCTGGGTTTTTTCACATAGGTCAGATTTTCACAGGCTTCCAATGTTCGGTTTGTATAAAACAAAGAATTTTTAGAAAATAGACATCCAGATCTTTCCAATGAGCCATCATGGGCTTCGTTTTGACATCGGGAATGCCTCCAAAACTTGCCCACAAGATAGGGGTTTTTTTGTTGATATATTTCTTAAGTATTTTTGTGAACAATACACTTTTCTGAAGTGGCTTTTCCTAATGTGCGTTTAGCCTTTTTTGGCCATGGTTAGTTAGGAAAAGTCAATATAATTTCCTTCTTTAGCATTTTTAGGATATTTTTATAGATATTTTGTGCCTTGGGCTTTGCAAAGCCTCAAGGACAAAATCAGATATTTTTGATGGGCCAATGAGCTTGCAAGTTGCCTTGGTTGGGTTTCCTTCATCTTGGCCTCTATATTCCAAGAGACTTCATTGTAAATAAGGCTAAAATTGATGATATAGAGCAATATATGGTTATACAACCTTGGAAGAAATACTTGTCTCATGCATTGGATATTTTCTTGAATGTTTTTGGATGATGAAAGAAGACTGTTGTTGGATTCCATGACTTAATAAAATGGTATAGTATCCCTCTCTATTATGTTTCTTTTTTTTCATTCATATTTCATGCTCTTGCTTTCTATAAGACAGTAGAGAATAGATTTGAGACATGCCCTTGGAGGCACCTCAGATTTATTGTTTCATTATAGCTTCTATGTTTTCTTCTTTCTTAGTCATATCAAAGAATCCTTGATTGCTCTTTGATCACTGAAGAAATTGTTTGCTTGTTTAATTTATGGTTTTATGCATGCTAAGTATGATTCATGGTATGCCCTGCTTACTCATGGCTAGTCATAGCTCCACCTTTGAAACCTTTCTTTGAATGTTTGATTGTCCTAGTTGAACCATAGAGGTCTTGTACTGATCTTGCCCTTTGCCTAAAACTCTGCAATCTTACTTGGAAGTGCCCGATAGCTTAAAATGCTATGTCTAGGCGTTTCCTAATAGTGGTTTGAGTTATTTGTTTTCCTTAATTGTCTTTCCCCAAATTCTGATAGCAATTTCCTAAATTTAGAGAGTCACATACCTCTATGTATTTCTTGAATGTTTATTTCTATGCATTTATCAGTTTATAGTTACATTTCTCATGATTAATGGTTAGCCCTACTATGTTTATGTCAGCTATTGAACTATTTATGTTTGAAATCGTTTTTTCTTCACAAACTTAGTGTCCATCCCACTTCATTTTACCTTAAGATCCATTTTACCTTGATCAAATTGGCCCTTTAACATACCTTGTATCACCATCTGAAGCTTTTTTGACCTTTTCGACCCCATAGCCCAGTTAATCTGACAATATTTTTATCTATCTTAGTCTTTGATCAGTTCCTCCCTCAAAAACCTAAAAGAAAAAGGAAAAACCTACTTCACAACTAGTCTAAAATTAGAAGCATAAGAAGTAAAACACATAGATATCTCTGAGTCTAGGAAGGCTAGGTCCTTGGGCTCCAAAGATTGGTTTGATGTTACCCTGTCACTTGGCTTTCCAATCAGCCAAATCACGAGACACTAACATAATGGCGATCACGGTGGGACTCTGAGTGATAAACAAACTTAGATTCCCTAAACCTTCAGAGACCTTTGAGAATACTATCTTGTGGACTTATCCCACCGCTCACTAACATAATGGCGATCATGGTGGGACTTTTTGAGTTAGTGACAAACTAAGTATACCTTAGAACTTCAGAAATCTCTCAACCTAGAAGTATTATCAAAGAGTAGAATCTAGTTGTCTCACCATCCCAGCAAAATGATGACCCAACTATAGGACACTCCTACAAACCTTAGGGCTACATAAAAAACTTAGAAAACCCCAAAAACATTCCCCAAATTGGCTTTTCCTAGTTATTGGTGGTGGACCATAAGTATATCTCTATAAAAACAACCAAAACCCACCTGGCGACTCCACTAGCCTCCAGTAGGCCTAAAAACTCCATAAAAACCAAAATTTCATAAACCATACCTTTATGTTGGCTCATCCTTCCCAAAGCTTAAAATTCATGGTGTAAACTCTGTGATCAGTGAAAAACTAAGTATAACTTAGAGATTTAGAAAACTTCACCTAAACACAGGATATAAACATAAATAAACTTGAAAATAGAACCATTAGATTGTCCAAACAGTCTAGAAAACTATTGAAACTAAGTGATAACTCTTCCTTGCAAGTCTTCACCTCAAATTTTGCTTGAAAACATTTTCTCGAAAGCATCTTTGATAGTATTGGTGGTGGACTATAGATTTCAGAAATCCACCTGGCGACTCTGTTACACTAAAAACTGTCACCTTGACATTATGCTGACTCTATGAGCTCATTAACACTCATACATGCCTCCTCTGCAAGTCTTACAACCTTTAATCCTCATGTCAAGCCCTAAAACAGGAGGAAAAACCCTAAAAATCTTTGAAACTTTGGGTACGCAGGTAACATGAAGCCTGGCTGCATTCCTAGCTTGGGTACGCAGGTAATACACTGCTTACCTGCGTTTTAGAATGCATTTCTCCTTTGCAATGCCTGCGTACCCTCCTCAAACTCAAAAAAGTGAGAAAGTAAAGTTAAAAAGTGGTTTGAGGTTAATTCTAGAAGGTTCTAGATGAGAATTTTTGGGGATGAGTACGCTTTGATAAGGTGCATGTATCCCTCACCTTAAGGAACTAATCCCTTGATGTGAGGAGTCTATCCATTTTAAGGAGGATTCTATCCCTTCAAAGGTGGAATCCTAACCTCCTCATCTTCTCTATAAAAGGAGGCATTGGGTAGCTTCAAAAGGTTAGATTTTGGAGATTGAGAATTGGAGTTCAAGCTTTATGTGTGATTGAGTTGAAGTGCTGTTGAGATTTAGTCTTCTTTCTGCTAAGATTTTGAGAGGAAAGATCACATACCTCTTTTGTGCTCCTGGAGGAAGAGTGCAAGACTTATCAAAGTAGAGGAGACTCCTGCTTCGGACCCCGGGAAGGCCATTCGAACATCAAGGCTAAGGTTGTAAGGTTCTTCTGTTATTTTAAGATTAATACGATCAAGTTTTGTTTTTCTCAATAAATTGTCGTTCGATTGTTTATTTCAATAAGCTGTCGTTTGATCATTTATTTCATAGATTCCTTGATCACTATGATAGGTATGTTTTATAATTATTTGTTATACAAGTGCTATTTAATATTTGCTTGTTTGTGATTGCAGGTTGATTAAAGATGACACTTTATTGTGATGAAAGCACTCTTGTTGCGACGGAAGGATTTTGATGTGATAGAAGCACTACAACCACAAATAAGCATTTGGATCTAAGGTAGGATCGACACCTTCATAAAATTTATTTGTAAAACGAATATATTTAGAGAAAGACAAACTTAGTTGTTCGTTTGTTGCTAGATTATCTTCTGACACTAGGGAGATCGGTCTTGTCCGCAAGAACGATTTATCTGGCCAACAGACTTTACTAACCTTCATTTTTGTTTTGACCATCCTTCACATTAGCAAAACCCCTAGAGAGGCCATCTATCCAAAACAATCACAAATACCATCCTCTCTAAACTCTGAATTCGAAATCTGGCTTCACGAAGAATCAATACCAGATCCCATCCAGACCCAAATCTCCCTATCATAGTTGATAACCCAGAGAAGATTCTGTGGCAGACTTCCAAAACTGGAAACTTAGCTACCGATTCCCCATTTGACTTAAAATCAACAAAAACCCTTTTTAGAAGCAAGTCACAAAGTAAAATCAACTTTGACGATCTTGAGCCCCTAGATTTGCAACAGAGTTCTAGTAGAGAAGCCTCACCTACTACACCTCCTGACTTTCAGCTTCTCCACCACTTTGGCTCCTATCACTTTAGATCTACTCAAAATCAACTCACTAGCCCAAGTACATCTGCCACACCCATCCAAACCACCACTGTTCAAATCACCTCAGCTCATCCTACAAGCCCTCATATTGTAAATCATCCATTAGCTCCTGCCATGGCAACTTGGTATGCACCTTTGGTGTTACCACACCCTTTGGCACCTTTACAACATGACTGCCAATCCAAAATCCCACACTTTACCAGAGTTGAGGCTACTACCACCCAACAACATGTAGATAGAATTAGTGATGCCTTTGAATACATGGAAATAGAAGACAAGACCATAAGAATGAGGATTTTCGCCCAAAGCCTGGGTGGAGAACCCAAAAAATGGTTTAAGAGCTTAACTCCAAAAAGCATACACGATCTCCCAGAACTCTACCAAACCTTCATAAATAAGTGGGAAATTATAAAAAACCCCATTCAAATCTTATCTGAATATAGCAATCTGAAAAGGGATAATAGGGAAAGTTTCCAGGACTACTGCACTAGGTTCAACAGTGTTTATAACGCCCTCTTGCCTCACTTCAAACCTCCACTTGGCTCAGCTTTAGCAAATTTTCCCGAAGGTTTCGACCCAGACATGACTTATCAACTAAGAGACAAGGACCCCACAACCTTAGAGGAAATGAAAAAAGTGGCCATAAGTGCAGAAGCCAACTTAATAGAAAAGAGAGCTAGGACTAGATCAGAAAGGAAAGTCACATACTGGGATGAGGTCGCCCCTTCAATTCCTTCCTTAGATCCTAGAATAGATGACTTGGTTAGATCCATGGCAAAAATGTGGGAAAAGTTAAGTGAAAAGACACCTCTTAGGGACAACCAGCCAAACCCTCAAAACAAGAACCAGAACCAAAACTTTAGGATAGAATAGCCTCAAAACAAACCAAGGGAAACTGACCAACAAATCATGCCACCCTTTAATGAAAACTATGTTGATGAGGAGGAGAGAGATACAAAACCCATTGATGAAAGTCATTTAAACCTAATAGGTTCTGATAACGAGAGTGAATTTTACCTCACAGAAGAAGAACAAGCTTTCTTCTCTCTGAATTAAAATGAAACTGACTATGAGGACCCCGAAGATCCTTCTATAGGATTTTAGAATGCCACAATAGAAGCTCACAGGTAGTATGATCTTAGAAGTAAAAAAAACCAAGACAATTCCAATAAAGGTAGCCCAAACACTGCTAAAACCCCTAATACCATCCTTAAAAGAGAAGTGGATAGCAACAAAATCGTGGTCAAGAAAACTGACCAAAACAAAGATAAAGCTACTCAGACAAGTCTTGGCCCAGATCTTCGTAGTACCTCTACCAAGATTCCTGAGATGGCTATTTTGAACAAAATTTCATACCAAAGTCAGCAAATTAAGAACATAGAAAAAGTCATGGCTGAAAAAACTGAAGCAAACCTATCTAAACTACAAGCACCCTTTAGTTTTGAAGGAGAAATCACCAAAATAAAGATCACCATGCCTCTCACTGAACTTATTGCCCAAAGCTCTTACAAATCCCAAGTGCTAAAGGTCCTGAATATAGGAAATGATGCAAACACCCTAAATCTAGCTGATGACACCCCTGAAGTGTTGTTTGGTACAAAAATAGGAGGGAAATTCCAAGAAGGAACCACTCTTCCCTTTTACATCAGTCTGAATATACATGACCAAATCCTACACAATGCCATGCTAGACTCCGAGGCCTCGCATAATCTCATGCAAAAGGTAGTGATGGAAAGATTAGGCCCAGAGATAACAAAACCTTATAAAGACTTATATTCATTTGATTCAAGTAGAGTCAAGTTTCTAGGCTTAATCAAAGATCTTTGTTTCAGTTTGGCCCAAATACCTGCAAAACTCCTGATCATGGACATAGTGGTAGCAGACATCCCTCCCAAGTACGGAATGCTTTTATCCAGAACTTGGGGAGCTAAGCTTCAGGGAAATATTCAACTTGATATGTCCTACGCCACTATTATTGTGTTTAACCAAACTAGAATACTTTATCGGGATTCACACATGAAATATATGGTCAGCAGCCAAGAAAGGCCAGATAACATCCCGATGTACTCCTTGCATTCTGATCTGAACATTTCATTTTACACACTGATGAAGACATTGAAGAGCAGTTAGGCGAATTTGAAACAAAATTAGACCCACTGCATCAGCTACCCCAAGTTCTCTATGATGAACTAGACACTCAAAATTATCATGACCATGAGCAAGTATGTCTTGAGGAAAGAGAGTTTGTTCCTCTTGAAACATAAATAAAGAAAGAAGCACAAAACATTATATACCATCAAGAAAATTTCTCAAACCATAGGCAAACATCAACAGTAACATCAGGAGACTTTTTCAGAATAGAGGCATTAGAAGACTTGCATATCACAAACCGCTTTGGAAATCAGGGGCAGGGAAGCTTAATGTTCTTACCATACCCTAAGGATTTACCATCTCATAACTCCCCCTGTTCAAATGAAACCTTGAATGTAGCCACAACAGCTCAAAATCCAAAAAAAAATGTCTTAAAAAATTCTTATGAAAGGATATTATGACTGCAGTCAAAATATACCCAAGTTGTTTGAACTAGCTAGCATTCTGCCACTCCACCAAAGAATTAGAATTGCTAGAATTTGCAAGATTGTTCAAGATACTACTACATGTAGAGAAAACAGTGAGAAGCACTATGACACTGCCATCATTCCAAGAAACAACTTCGACAAAAGAAAATACAAAAATCTTGACCAAACAATAATAATCAAAGACAAGACAGCTGGACATAGGATCTGTTTTGATTTTAGAAACAAAAATACACACCCTTGCGACAGAAATTATATCCTTCCTACCCAAGACCATGCTATAAAAATGATAAGTGCTTTTAATCATGTGTCTTTACAAGATGATGTTTCAGGGTATCGCCAAATAATTCCTTTGCAAAGCAAACAACTCAAAGAATTTTTCAAGTATGCTGGAAGTAGTTCCATCTTCAAACCCAAAATTGCAAAACCACCAGACACCAAAAACATGCTCCTAAAAGCTATGTTTCTAGTTCTAAATTTCTGCATTCTGATGTTACTTGATGATGTCATCATATACTTCAAAAATGAAAAAGAATATCTGCATTATTTGAAAAATATGTACAGCAAAAGAAGAAGTGGAGATCAAAAGGTATAAAAAGGTACAATGGGAAGATATGGGGTTGTTTAGAGATTCATGCATGAATCCTTATGTTATGCTTGAAAGAGAAAATTTTCCAAATTTTTCTTTTCAAGAGCTGAGTGGACCAAGAGTGATAGGAGATCCTTTTGAAGATAAGATGCTCAAGTTTCACCACTTCCAGGATTTATGAGTTAAAACATTTTCAATCATTGTATATACCATTGTTTGAAAAATAAATATAAAACGGAAAATTCAAAAACAATAGAAAAGTAGAAAAAGAGGGTAGTTTGACAAATAGAAAGAAAGCCCCATGTTCAAAAAATAGTCATTCTGAAAGCGTGCAAGTCTAAATGCCACTACTAGTGCTCAAAATGTATTGTTCAGTTATCTAGCATAATCATAACTGAACATTTTTTAAATTTATTTGCTGATAAGTTAGTGAGAGGAGAGATAGTCAATATTGTGTAAGCTTGACTTGTCAAAGAAGATAGATTAGGAAAAGATACTGGTTCCACATGCTCAAAACAGAACCAAAGAGGAAAGCAGGGATGAAAAACAAATTGTGTATCCTAGCCTTGATTTTCTAGATTTCATTTTATGCAAAATAATATTTGTGTGCATCTTGTATTTCATGCCACAAGTTCATGACAAATCAGACTGTCTAATCCTGACTTGGTCATTTTTCAATTTCGTGTTTTAGATTAGAGAATAAAATCTTGTCAAACAGCTTAACCTTGACAGTCGATCCAGCATAGGTAGAGAAACAAAGGAGTTCATTAGCTTAATCTGAACTCCAGGCGGATATAAGTGTAGAACTAGAAAGTGTAATTTTTGAAAAATATTATGTAAAAGGGTTTCTAGTCCAAATGCACCCGAAAGGAGAAAAAAATGTTAGGAAATGTAGTGGGGTAGGTAGAAATCATTTTGATGCTAATCATGCTGTCAATTTTAAAAAAATAGCATCAAGGAAGAAAGAAATTTGCACCAATGGATAAAGGCACTGGTCTTCAAAGGAAAGAGATCTGAAATTCTGGACACCTCCTAAAAAGGAGCTGCCCTCCCCAAATGAAGCCACTGTTAGTCATCAATATTTTTCACTTGTTGATGATGACTAGTTTTGAAAGCCAAGTTTTCTAGAATCTGATCTCTAATTTCTCAAATATGTCATCTAGAAAACACCCCTAAACATTTTTTGTCCTCCTACCTTTTTTCAGTCACTGCCTATGATAAGAAAAAACCTAGTTGTCAAGTCCTATTTAGTTTCAGTCATATAATCCTGTCCATGAGCTGTCATAAGCTAAAGTCATCTGCTTTCATTTACCCTCATCCCCAGGTCATTCATTAACCAACTGTTGACAAAAAGTCAACCACCCTACCTCTGGTCATATGTCATCTTAAGATCTAGGCATACCAAAGAGAATACTCAAAATATGTCAAAATCTTCCTTAAGTTAGGTAGTGGGGCCTTAGGAAATCCTTCCTTGGCAAAAGCATCCTGAGCCAAAATATTTTGTTCAATACCAGCCAACGCTGAATTGGTGCTTAATATGCAAAAAACAAAGCTTGATACACCCATAGGTCACGCCACTAAAAGGTCTTGATGTCTCAGCAGTACATGTTTCAAAAGCCAGGCTGATATAATGTTGATCTACAGTGTTCCAGTGTCTCTTTCAAAAGTAGAGATGTACAAATATCCCAGAAGACATTATCAAGCTAAACATGAGAAGACAACTGCTTCTCATGTTGCCTTGAGCCTAGGATAAGAATGCTAGTCAGAGAGAAAATTCAATAAACCTCTGCAAACACATTCAAGAAAGGTTAGTAAGTAATGACTAGTAAGAAATTACTCTACAGATACAAGTCATGTGGCTCCTAGTTTCAAAAGATTCACAAGGGTATTTTAACAACAGGATACATATCTCAGAACATGCCTCTCATAGCATATTGTCAAATTTTCACTTTATTACTTATTGTGATATACTAAGCAGAGATATGTATTACAAGGAGAGGACATTGTTTGAAAAAAGGGATGAAATGGCATGACTATGTTAACCTCCTCCAAACATGAGCAGATGGTTGGGTCACTTGTTGTAAACCTCCTCCAGTATAAAGAGCAAATGGTTTGGAAATATTATGTTAACGTCCTTCATTTAAAAGCAGATGGTTAGGAACAAGATAAAGGCCTCCTTAATTTTGAAAGCAGAGGGTCATGAACAGAGGTATAGCTTCATTCAAAGAGCACAAGACTAATAGTGTTTCAAATGGCCTAAAGACTTGTTTACACCACTTTCTCCAAAGGATGAAACAACTGATACAACAATAGTTTTTCAAGTAGTGTTTAAAGGATTTCACTTTTCAAAGGACAAGGTTGAAAATCAATGGGAAAAAATTGAAGGTTCATGGTTTGAAGCCATTTGTAACATCATCAAAACAGTGATACAAGGGTGTCAAAAGAAGTGTTTTCTCTTTATCTATAAAGGCCTCCTTCGAAGAGTAACTAGAGGCTAGAATGTCCAAAACTTGGAACAGGCTCATCAAAATGACAGAAAGCGTATGACAAAATGTTTAAAATTCAAAGACATCATTCAAAGAAACAAGGCATACCACAGTCATAGACAAGACCTCTTTATGTACATATGAACAAACTCTGCTGTTGTATATGATTGAATTGAGGGTTTTTGAAGGCCATCACCTTGGTGAACAGATGTAAGTGAAGCCTTGGTGAGTACAATTAAAGGTTCATCCACAGTCAAAGGAAAATGTTAAAAGGTGCCTAACAGTGTTTGACCAATTTCAACAATGGGCATAACAAGTCCTCAAACACCAAGAGAGTTGAATTGTCAAAGTAAGTTCTAGAATTGTAAATCATCTCCTTCCAAGAGATAGGCAAAGGATGGATCAACACTCTTTGATATGGCTTTTGAGCAGTGTTTCTTTTGAAGGACAGAAATGGAAAAACAGTAACAGGGTTATTTCCCTGATAAAAAGGCAGTGAGAAAAATCTTGTTTTTAAGGAGACCTTTTTACTTCAAGAAAGTCATGCATATGAGTGTTTGCAAAGGAAGCTAGCCACAACATTATGTCTATAAGTCTTGTTCGAAGATGGGTCTTTGTGGTATTTTAGAAAAGGTGATATATTACTCAAGGCAGTGAGTTGTATTTTAATATGACAAAAACCTTTTTCAAAGGGCATTCAAACCCTTACGAAGTAAATACAAAGGTTTTTTTGAGCTCATTTGAATTATAAAGGAGGAAGAGACCGTTTCAAAGGCCCCATTTGCAATTTCAAAAGCCAAAGCAAACATCCATTAGATGCTCACTGGAGAAATAAAGTTATTTCGGGCATTTCTTCAAGTTTTTTGAGCTCAAAGCATGTGCGGCATGCCTGTAGGTGTGCACGGCGCGCCTGTGAGCGCCTAGACGAAGAGTTTTAACTACAGCGCAGTGCGTGGCGCGCATGTGTGTTCATTCACCGGTGCCCGAAAAACACCCGACAACCTCCATCTGCGCGGTGCTCTAGGTTGTAAACGTGCTGCTCATCCTCTAGGCTTCCAAAAACACTTTTAAAGGTTGCTTCAATGATCAACCAAGTCCACGAAGCTATCCTCAAGGTATTTCTCAGCTCCTTGATCATTTTTGAGGTTAAAGGGGGTGTTTTCTTGCTATGAAAGAGGAGACTACTATACCATCTTGAAGGGTGTTCTTTGTGCCATGAAATAGCTAAAACACCCATAGTTGCAAGAAGAAATACAGAGTTAGTTTAAAGAGGTTCTCAAATCAATGTGAAGGGGTGTCCTAATAGTGTTAACAAAGAACAAACCTTGTCTGCCAAATCAAAGAAGTTTTTTTGTTGTGGGTGTCAAAGATCAACACAGTAATAGAGGGAGGTGTTTTATCAGTCTTAAAGAGCCCTAATTTCCTTTCAAAAACAGTGATAACAAAGGAGCAGGGTTTGAAGGGAAAGGGGTTTGTGC
Source organism: Pinus albicaulis (assembly GCA_034641835.2). Classification (NCBI taxonomy): domain Eukaryota; kingdom Viridiplantae; phylum Streptophyta; class Pinopsida; order Pinales; family Pinaceae; genus Pinus; species Pinus albicaulis. The sequence continues at coordinate 589,197,633 of CM076574.1, forward strand.
CAAAACTAAGGGAGATTCCTCTTCAAAACAAAAACCACAAACACACCTTGTTTAAGTCTTTTTCTCAAACACAGTGATTAAAGGAGATAGGTGGTTTGTCAAAATTGAAAAGAATCTCTTTGGTAATGGCTAGTAAATGATAAAACAGTGAAAAATGGAGGTTTATTATGTCATTTTGAAGGCTTTTTTATTGTGCTATAAAAATAGCTAAGACTGCCCACAGTTGCTATAAAGGAGCGGAGTTAGTTTAAGAGGTCTTCAAATCAATATTTGAGAAGTATCTTAACAGTATTTTGCAGAGGCTTTTGTTTGTTAAAAACTCAGAGGGAAATAGTGATTAGAAGATGAAGGCTTGGTCATTTTATGAGGTTCTCTCTGTATTGTGAGATAGTAAACTTTGTGCAGCCCCAAGAGTTCAAAAATCAGAGTTTGTTTTGAAAGGTCTTCAAGTCAGTTGAAATATATCTTGCTTGCTTTTTTAAAAGGGGTAGTAAATAGCAAAGGGCAGTGATTGAAGGGAGGATTTTTTGTGCCAAAACAAAATAAATCCTTGTTTAATAAATAACCGCAAACACATCTTTTTCAAGATCTTTGCCCAAACATAGTAATAAATTGATTTTGGTTATCATTTGACGAGTACTTTTTTGTTGACATCAAAAAAGCACAGTGACTTGCAAAGAGGACAAGGTGTGGTGTTGGGAGACTATTTCAGAAACCATTTTGAATCAGCCATTGTCTTGGTCAGCCAGAAAAGAGTATCCAAAGAAAAATGCCTCCCAGGCAAGATAGTAGAAGTGGCCCTCACAAGAGGTATGAACCTTTTTCAACTGCGGAAGTAAATGCCCATCCTTCAGTTCTGTTTAACTTTCATGAAGTTGGATGTTTAAAGTTTTGTCAAAGGATTCAGGAGGTGAAAAGTTACCTTCCCTTGACACATCTATGTGCTTTAAAAATGCAAGGGAAACATTTTCAGCTGGCAGGCTTAGATTTCAAGTTTTCTCCTAGATCCATTTCCAGAGCTACCAAAATCCCTTATGTCGGAGAAAAATGGTTTAAGCAGAGCTACCCAGACTCAGATCAATACAAACCCTTTTTGAAGCCAGAGCATTGAGATGCATGCCCATCCATCTTTCCTTTTTCATATCTGTTGACCAGCTATGCTCCCCTCATGAAGATAATCATGAAATATTTCACATGCGAGGGAAGGTTTTCCCAGGTCTATGCTTACCATGTCCGGCTACTCATGCACTTCACGAGGACCCAATTGTTAAACCTCCCATTTTTCCTCCATAGAAGTATTGAAAAGATGGCTTCCACTGTTCAAAAGAGACCCTCCTCTCAGCAGCCAACTTGTCTTTTCCATCATTCCCTCATCAAGATTGTCATCCTTCATCAACTTGAGAAGAAGGGAATCTCTTGGGACACTTTCATTGCACATCCCGATTTCGCCACTGTTTCTTCATCCCATGCATCTCCTTCACCTTCCACTCAACATCTTTCTCCTTCTTCTAGGAAGCCCATTCCTAAGAAGCTAAAATCTCCCATGATTGATCAAGAAGAAGAGCACAGTGAGGAAGAAAAACACAGTGAGGAAGAACATAATAATGATGAAGAGCACAATGAGGAAAGACATCATAGTGATAAAGAACAAAACAGTGAAGAGGATCCAAGTCAAAGGGAGCAAAGTGAAGAAAAACATAGTGAGGAAAGGTAGCACATTGATGAAGAAGAATACCATGAAGAAGAGCGAAATAGTGAAGAGGGCAATGATGAAGAAATGAAACAGTTTGATGAGGAACACAATAGCCACAAAGAGAAAGATATTGGTAGCCCTCACAACAGAAAACATGATAAGGATGAAGCAAAAAACCTTGAGGAGACAAAGCCTAAAAGTCCTAAAGAAAGCAGGGACAAGAGTGAAGAGGGCAGCCTTCAAAAAGACATGAAAGGTGACAGTAAAAGCATTCATGAAGAAGGTCAAAACAATGGCAAGGATGATGAGGGGAGTAGCAAGGGCAAAGATCAAATAGAGCATGTGCTAGCTGCCTCTCCTAGGAAAGGGGCCATGCTTTCTTTTCCAAAGGTGACAAAGCCCCGAACATCAAGAAAGAGAGTGCCTCAAACTATAACTCCAAATGTTACTAGAGCCCTCCGAAGCAAAGAGAAGTTGCCTAAGAAATCCATTGTTGAATTACCCAAGAGGAGGAAGACCAAGAAGGCCACCCAAAGCAAGGGAAAAGAGAAGGGAGAAAGAAGCCATGAGAAAAAGAGGGACTTTGACATAATTAAGATAAATAGTGATGATAGCGACAATGAGGCCATAATCCTAGAGTCTCTCTTGATTAATAGAGAAGAACAAATTCATTATCTAAGGGCAGATCTAGAGAGGTCTAAAAACCTTATTCACTTTCTACAAACACAAAACAAGCAGATGAGTGTCCACATGGCGGTATATGAGACACGGGCTATAAAATATCAAAAAGAGGCCTCCAAGGCGCAAATTAAGTTGGAAGAACTCATGGGCGAGTTCAATGATAGCGAAGATGAAGATCAACCAAGAAGAAAGAGGCCAAGGACCATGGGACTCAGAAGAGCCTTAAAGAAACAAAACGAGGAAGAGGCTTCCCTTTTCCAATTTTTTCCTCTCACTACTTTATTCACCCAAGAGATAGAAAAAAATAGAGAAGCTTGGCTTGAAAGGGTGAATGACCACTTGGAGAAGAATTTGGAAAAGGCCAATAGAGATTTGGACCTTCAAAGAAGAATGACTAGGCACTATAAGAAGCTTAATGAGTTCGCCTGACAGAAGTTGAAGGCCACACAAGAAAAGCTCAAGGAGGCTCAAAAGAGGTGCCCGACACCAAAAATGAAGAAAGACATATCAAGGCTTCAAATTTTGGCTTCTACTTCTCAGCATGCTTTTGAAAACCCATGAGGGTCATGCTCGCCAAAATTGGGCAAAATTCAACAAGTTTTGGTTTTTTAACATATTTGGGCTTTTTGCTAAAAATCACGGGCATCGCCATTTCTGTTTGAGACATCCTCAAAGGATGAAAATGGTATCAATGGATGCCATAATTTCAGGGGCATCTACTCAGCGATTTTCAGATCAATTGAAGATGATTTGGTCCCCCAAAATGACAAAAAACAGTTACTTTTTCAACACTCTACCCCGCATATCAGCAAAGTCTATTTTCTGGGTTTTTTCACACGGGTCAGATTTCATAGGCTTCTAGTGATCAGTTTGGAGAAAAAAAAACATTTTCAAAAAATATACATCTAGATATTTACAACACGCCATCACGGGCCTCGTTTTGACATCGGGAAGGCCTCCAAATGTTGCCCACAATATAGGGGTTTTTCTACTGATATATTTCTTAAGTATTTTTGTGAAAAATGCACTTTTCTGAAGTGGCTTTTCCTAATGTGCATTTAGCCTTTTTTGGCCATGGTTAGTTAGGAAAAGTCAATATAATTTCCTTTTTTAGCATTTTTAGGATATTTTTATAGATATTTTGTGCCTTGGCTTTGCAAAGCCTCAAGGACAAAATCAGATATTTTTGATGGGCCAATGAGCTTGCAAGTTGACTTGGTTGGGTTTCCTTCATCTTGGCCTATATATTCCAAGAGACTTCATTGTAAATAAGGCTAAACTTGATGATATAGAGCAATATATGGTTATACAAGCTTGGAAGAAATACTTGTCTCATGCATTGGATAGTTTCTTGAATGTTTTTGGATGATGAAAGAGGACTGCTGTTGGATTCCTTGACTTGGTAAAATGGTATAGTATTCCTCTCTGTTATGTTTCTTAGCTTTCATTCATATTTCATGTTCTTGCTTTCTATAATATAGTAGAGAATAGATTTGAGACATGCCCTTGGAGGCACCTCAGATTTCTTGTTTCATTATAGCTTCTATGTTTTCTTCTTTCTTAGTCATATCAAAGAATCCTTGATTGCTCTTTGATCACTGAAGAAATTGTTTGCTTGTTTCATTTATATTTTTAAGCATGCTAAGTATGATTCATACTATGCCCTGCTTACTCATGGATAGTCATAACTCCACCTCTGAAACATTTCTTTGAATGTTTGATTTTCCTAGTTGAACCAATGAGGTTTTGTACTGATCTTGACCTTTGCCTAAAACTCTGCAATCTTACTTCGAAGTGCCCGATAGCTTAAAATACTATGTCTAGGCATTTCCTCATAGTGGTTTGAGTTATTTTTTTGTCTTAATTTTCTTTCCCCAAATTCTGATAGAAATTTCCTAAAGTTAGAGAGTCATATATCTCTATGTATTGCTTGAATGTTTATTTCTATGCATTTATCAGTTTATATTTACATTTATCATGATTAATGGTTAGCCCTACCATGTTTATGTCAGATATTGAACTATTTATGTTTTAAATCATTTTCTCTTCACAAACTTAGTGTCCATCCCACTTCATTTTACCTTAAGATCCATTTTACCTTGATCAAATCAGCCCTTCAACATACTTTGTATCACCATCTGAAGCTTTCTTGACCTTTTCGACCCCATAGCCCAATTAATCTGAAAATATTTTTATCTATCTTAGTCTTTGATAAATTCCTCCCTCAAAAACCTAAAAGAAAAACCAAAAACTTACTTCAAAACTAGCCTAAAATCAGAAACATAAGAAGCAAAACACATAGATATCCCTTACACAAATAGAGAGAGCCCTCTCTGAGTCTAGGAAGGCTAGGTCCTTGGCCTCCAAAGACTGGTTTGATGTTACCCTGTCACTTGGCTTGCCAATCAGGAAAATCACGGGACCCTAACACAACCAAAATGTTGTGTCTCTCGTGCTCCGGGACATATCTTCGCAGTATCTCATAGGTCCCCATTTTGTATAAATGTCTTGCAATAAAATAAAAATATGTTGCCTTAAATACCAGCTCTTTCTTCTGCTGTGTAGAATACTCCACAGGTGCAACTCACGTAGTCAAAAACTAATGATATCTACAAAATTATCGTTTGCAACCCGAATCATGAACAACTATGCATCAGGAAATCATTCCTCAATATTCATTGGCTCTTTGCCGGTATTGATATTGGAACAATGATTAGGTCTAACATTCAAATGTCCTAGTTTTATTATTACTTCAAAATCATACTCTTGGAATAACAATAGCCATCTGAAAATATTCCCCCCAACAGAGGTTTTTTCACCAATTATTTCAATGTAGAACAATTGGTGAATATTTTTAAGTGCGCGCCTAATAAATAATGTCTAAATTTCTACAATGCATATACCATCTCTAACCCTTCACACTCTGTTCTAGAGTAATTCCTTTCTGCCTTAGACAACTTCTGGCTCATAAAAGTGAGCTAGATCGCCTTCTCCTGGTTGCGCTAAGATAACTCCCAAAGCTATGAAGGACACATCGATATGTAGATGGAACTCCTTTTTCCAATCTAGAAAAACTAGAATTGGCGGAGCGACCATCATTTCCTTCAACACATCAAAGCTCTTCTAATAGTCATCATCCCAACAGAACTTTACATCCTTCTTCAAGAAATTTTCCATCGGCGCAGTGATCTGCGCATAGGCCTTTATGAACTTTCTATAATAACTCGTATGTCCGAGCGTCATGCATAGCTGCTTCACATTCATTGGTGGCTCCAATTTATGATCATAGTGATCTTCATAGGGTCTAACATCAACCCCTATTTGTAAATAATGTGTGCTAATAATATACCAAATGGCATACATAAAATACATTTCTCCAGGCTCAAGGAGATTTAACACTTTTTGCAGGTATCCAACGTCAAGTGTAAGCTAGACACATGTTTTTTTAACAACCCAAAGATGATCCAGTCATCAAAATAAACCTCCAAGAATTTTTGGATATATTGTTTAAACGCAACGACTATGACTCTAGAAAATATTTCGAACGCATTATTCAATGCAAATGACATGACCATATAATGAAATGAGCCCCATTCAGTCACGAAGGTGGTCTTGCTCCTATATTCTGGCATGATCCTAATCTAATGGTATCTTGAAAACCCATCTACAAAGGAGTAGGCTTCCTGCCCTCCAACATTATCCAAAACTTCATCAGTGAATGTTGTTAGAAACTGATCATGCACCTGCATCATTCAAATTTCTAAGATCTACATAAATCCTTATCTCTCCCTTGGTATTTTTCTCCTAAACTACCATAGGGCTAACCCTCTTGGATTCTTATACTAGTTCAATAATGCTAGCACTGAGCATACTGTCTAGATCCTCCTTTAATTTCTCTTTATATTTTGGGTTCAACCGATATGGACGATGTTTGACCAGCTTCACATCTAGTTTCAAAGTAATGCACATAACTCCCAAATCTCCTACAATTCCTTTCATCTCAGAGAAATTTTTCGGAAACAATTCATGGTACTCATGCAACAATTTAGTGACCTTGTTCACTGTGTCATCATCCTAGGAGTCTTCGAACTTTGTGAACTTGGGCTTCACTTTTGAGCCTATTTTTACTTGCTGAGTCTTTACACGATGTGTTATTTTAGGCATTCGTACTTTAGGACCTACAACCTCACATTGTCCTTTTGATTCAGGAATATTGATGTTGCATGGATCCTCCTCGTCACCTTTCACAGTCACATTGTAACATACTCAAGCTAGTTCCAATTTTGCAACCCAGTCAGGTTGTACCGAAGTCGTTCGTTCAGTGGTTATTCAAAATATTATTGTTCTGAATTCTTGAAGAGTGTCATTAATACAATCCATGTTATAAAAACAACTTACAAAATAGAATAAAAGATAGATCAACACCTTAGAAATCAACCTCTTCGAGGGGGAAACCTCCTTTAAATTATATAAATGAACAATTCTTGGATGATACAATGAAAACACCTCCTTTCTATATATAGGAGTCTAATGGGTCACAATATAATCCTATCCAAGATAAAAATAACAATGTAAGGGCACAACAATAATAATAATGGGCTTCTATGGGGAAGAATAATAACAATATGGGGACTACATGGGCACAACAATAAAAATAAGGGGGGTATACTAACAATACAAATAAGGGGATACCCAAGTATTATAGGGACCAAGCATGCCCATCTCCTTCCAACAAGTGTTGTCCTCAATGCTTGAGTAGTTATAGATGCTTTTGTATAAAAATATCATCCTCCCATGTCGAATCTTCAGCAAGTAAGTTCTTCCACTTGATGAGATACTTTTAAATTGATCGATTTCGTAGCTGTCGATTTCTTGTTTATGTAATTGCTTCATGTTCCAATATAATTTTTCCTTCTTCGTCAAGTTCTGGAAATATTGTTTGGATTGGGATCTTGTCACCGATAACCTTATTTAAGCATGAAACATGGAAAACTGGGTGCACTTAGGAAGATGAAGGAAGCTCCAATTTGTATGCCATAGTACCAATCTTTTGCAACACCTTGTAAGGACCATAATACTTTAGTGATAATTGATTACCCTTCTTATCTTGCTTGAGGGACATTTTTTTGTATGGTTGTAGCCATAAAAATATTGAGTCACATACATCAAAATTTATTTTGATGCGATGTTGATCTGCTTGTTGTTTCATTCGATTCTACGCCAAAGTGAGGTTATCCTTTAAGAGTTGGAGACTTGTTGTTTATGCTTGATGTGATCTTCCACTGCTTGAACCTTAGAATTTTCTCTTAAATATATGTGATGGACGGTGGATGATATCCATAAAGTGCCATAAATGGGGTCATTTTTTCTGTAGAATGGAAGGAAGTGTTATACCACCATTCAACCATAGGTAACCACTTGACCCATTGTGTTTGTTTATCATTTAAAAAGAAATGAAGATATCCTTCCAAACATTTTTTCACTATCTTAGTTTTCCCATCAGATTGAGGATGATATGATGAGCTATGAGCTAATTGATTACCCAAACAAGAAAATAATTATTTCCAAACATTTTAGTTAAAATTGGGATCTCTGTCGCTTACAATGTTCTTTGGGTTTCCATATAGCTTTTGAATTGTTTCCGTAAATGCATTAGCAAATGTATTGGATTTAAATGGATGAGATAATGCGCAAAATTGTCCATACTTGGTAAGTTTGTCAACTACCACCCTGATGATAGTATTTCCTTTGGACTTGGATAAACCTGTGATAAAATCCATTGAAACCTCCTCCCAACATTGACTTGGAATGGATAAAGGTTGTAACGGACCTGGGGTCTTAAGTTTCTCAACTTTATTTTGTTGGCAAACTAAACATTCTGCCACAAAATTTTGAATATTAGATTTAAGGCCATCCCAAAAAAAAACCTTCTTGACCCTGTGTAAGTTTTTAAAAATCTCGAGTGCCCTCACAAGGGAGAGGTGTGGAATTCTAAAAGAATATTTTGTTTGAGTTGGGAATTCTTACAAATATATAAGCGATCTTTGTACCATAATGAATTATTTTTCCAGCTAAATGTTTCAAATGTACTAGGATCTTTCTGCGAAATTTGAATGAGTGTACACACCTCTTCATCATTCTTCCATTCATTCCTTTCTTCAGCTATCCACTCATGTTGAATAACAGAAATGGCACAAATAATTTCTTCCACATCCTCATCCTTTCTTGAGAGTGCATCTACAGTAAAATTTTGCTTCCCTTTTTTTGTAGACGATTTCAAAGTTAGAACCCAACATCTTTGTTACCCATTTTTTTTGCTCTTCTAAAGATAATCTTTGTTCCAAAAAGTAATTAATACTATCATGATCTATTTTTACCTTTAAGTGTCTTCCCATTAGGTAAAGTCGCCATTACTTTAGGGCATGTAGTATTACCAACATTTCCTTCTCGTAAATAGGTTTTTGTAAATACTTTCCTTTGATTGGACGACTTTAAAAAGCAATGGGTCTTCCTTCTTGCATTAAAACCACACAAATTCCATTTCCTTAGGCATCAAATTCCACAATAAATGTTTTTGGGAAGTCTAGCGTAGCTAAGACCCGTGCTTGGCACATTACCTCTTTAAGATGTTCAAAGGCCTTAGTTTCTTGTAGAGTCCAAGAAAATGCATCTTTCTTCAGTAATGATGTTAGAGGTGTTGATATTCTCCCATAATTCTTCACAAGCTTGCGATAATACCCTGTTAACCCCATAAATACTCGAAGATGCTTTATGGTCGTGGGGATTTTCCATTCCTTCATGGATTTAATTTTGTTAGGATCTACCTTCACACCCTCATGAGATACAATATGACCCAAATATTCCACCTCCTATACTCCAAAGAAACATTTGAAGGTTTTTACATATAATTGTTTCTCCTCCAATAGTTTGAGCACCCTGTCAACATGTTGAACAGGATCCTTCCAATACTTGTTGTAGATTAGTGTATCATCAAAAAATACTAACACAAATTCTATAAGGAACAATTTGAAAATGGAATTCATCAAGCCTTGAAATGTGGAAGGTACATTAGTAAGGCCAAAAGGCATGACCAAAAATTCATAATGACACTCATGAGTTCTAAATGTTGTTTTAGAAATGTATTGAATCTTCATTCTAATTTGATGATATCCAAAATGAAGATCCAACTTGGTGAAGTTAATTTCTCCATATAATTCATCCAATAATTACATGGAGAGAATTGGAATATTCAATACATATTCCCCCATGGTTATCTTGATATATTGGCACTTTCTAGAGAAATTTATAGTTCCTCCATTTGCAACCATCACTTGACACTCTGGTGCCGGGTATTAGAAGCAATTCAATTCCTTGGCTACCTTACAATTAATAAAATTATGGGTACTACCTAAATTAGTCAACACTATTACATTTTTATTCTTGATATGTGCTTATATCTTGAGAGTTTGAGGAGTTAGAATTCCTACCAATGTATTACATGACATGGTTTAATTCATTTCTTCTTCCTCTAGGGTTGGTTCCTGGTGTATATCCTCTTATTTTGAAGTTTCTTGTTCCTTTTCTTCCTCCTCTTCACAATCTATGTAAAATAATTTATTCTCAGCACACTTATGACCTTTAGTGTATTTTTTATCACAACTATAGCAAAGCCCTTTTTCTCCTTTTTCATCCAATTGTTTTGGTGTCAACCTTGTGAGTGGTGGAAGTCTAGGAGTAGCAACACTTCCATCTTTATAGATGTGAGTGGTAGGCTTCCTTGTCGCAATAATTTTGCTTTCAATTTTTCTTGTCAACCTGAATGCCTTCTCCAATGAATCAGGTTCTCAAAGGTGAACCTCATGTTGGATGTTATCCCTTAAATTCCCTATGAAGGCATCAATCTTGTGCTCCTTTGGAATATATTTTACCCTTATATTCATTTTTGGAAGTCCTTTATATACTCCACATTGAACCCTTTTGTTTGAGATTTATCAATTGTCTAAAGAAGGTGTTTCTATTTGTATCCTCATAATGTGCTATCATTTCCTCCATAAAAATTGACCAAGTGACAATTTTCTTACAAGAGAAAAGCCATTGATACCATAAAAATGTATTTTATTATAAATACAAAGTTGCAATACGTACCTTTTGTGTGTTTTTCACATTATGGAGATCAAAATATTGTTCCATCTGTAGAATCCATGTTATAAGATCCTTGCCATCAAACTTCCTCATATCAATATTTGGAATATGGTGGGTCTCCAATCTAACATTAGAGTTTATGAAATCATGATTAACATTTATTTTGTTCTCATCATGAGTTTCCTCTACTACCTTTTCATCATTAGGAATCATTTCTTGTAGCAACTTTCTCAAACCTTCCATGTCTGTTGTTAGATTTTCTTCTATATCATCGATCTTAGCTTCCATGCCATTCTTCAAACCATCCATGTCATTCTTCAAACCATCCATCTGAGCTTCCATGCAATTCATCTTAGCTTCCATGCCTTTATTCAAACCATCCATTTTAGCTTCCATTTCATTTTTGGTTAATTTTTGCGAGAGAGACGTTTGTTTCACTTGGTCTCGTAATTTTGATATATCGTGTTGCAATTATTCCTCTTCATGAATGATAGTGGAAGTTTCTGAGGAATAAATGGGTGTGGAATAATTTTTAGGAGGAATTTTAGAATCCAATACTTATATCTATGCTTCATTATGCCCTTGGAATCAGTTCAAAATTATTTTTCAAACAAACTTTATGCAATTTTGAAAAATAAATACACACCTTTTTATTGATTTTTAGGAGGTCGATATTGAACTTGAATTGATTTCAGATCTTCAATATCTAGAACTAGGTCTTGTAGTATCCCTTTTAGTCTTGTTTCCAATGCCGCAGGTCAGACCTAATTATTCGAATTCTTCAAGAAAAATTTATGCCTGATCTCCCACAATGACCTAATTATGGGTTAGTTCTGTATAGCGAACTTGTATGACATGCCACATGTCACTGTTTTGACCTTTAGCTTTGAAATCGATATAAATGAAACTAAAATGTATCCAATTTTGACCACTTTTTACAGAATTCCAATACAATGCATGAAACAAAGGTTATGATGATTTTACCTCGGTCACATGTTTGAGGTGAAATTCTGGAGCTTGCAAAAACCCTAATTTTTGCAGATCATATCTCCAAAAATATTGCGAACCAAGGTCTGAAATTTTTACACGATGTGCATCAGGATTTCAACTCAAATGGGTTATTTTGTTAGCTTATGAACTTTCGCAGAAAAAAACCTTATATATAAAATTCCAAGACTACTTGTTTGTACATCGAAACCCTAGAATCCAAAGCTCTGAAACCAAATGTTATGAAACCAACTTACAAAATAGAAAAAAAGATAGATCAATTCCTTAGAAATCAACCTCTTCAAGGGGGAAACCACCTTTATATTACATAAATGAAAAATTCCTGGATGATACAATGACAAAACTTCCTTTGTATATATAGGAGTCCAATGGGTCACAATATAATCCTAGCCGACGTAAAAATAACATTGTAATGGCACAACAATAACAATAGAGGGATTCTATGGGGAACAATAATAAAAATATGGGGACAACATGGGCACAATAGTAAAAATAAGGGGGCTATACTAACAATAAAAATAAGGGGATACACTGGTATTATAAGGACCTAACAATCCCAACCATACCAATCTTTGGTGCCACGGCGTAGCTCGGTTTCAAGATTTCACTTCTAAGGTACTATATCCAAGGTGTGGAAGAATATGTGTACCCATTTAGGTTGAGGTTCTTCTCCCCAAGTTGTAGTCCAGTGAGAAAAATGTTTGCGAGGATCACCCTTACCATTGTACCTTTCCATGATCCTAGTGTTTTCATAATCGAACTTGAGCCTCATCAATATTCGATATTCCTTCCATCCTCCTAGGTGTTCTTTGTGCACACCCAACCACCTGGCTAAGGTGGACCTCAAAGTGAAGTCCAAAGATTCATATCACTGTTCTTCAAGCACCTTCTTCTCAAACTCTTCAATAAATAAGCTAACATCCCCAATTCCATCATAATAGGGCATTTCACGCACCTCTTATGTGACACAACTAAGTGATCTGGTAATTTGATTACACCGCTTAGTAGAAACTTTATGCAATCGGTTTTTCCATTTCTACAATTCTTCGTTGGAGTCCAAAACAAAAGAGCTATCATGCTTCCAACTTATACTTCCATCAGGGGTCAGATTGATCCAATATTCATCCTATGCGATGATCTTATAAATGTTGTCGATATCACCATACTCATTCTAAACTGGTTCTGAATATCGCAGGCCTTCAGAGGGGTCCAAAGGGACAATGACCCTATTACCATTCTTTTCAAACACCATATTTATATTCTTCATATTAATTATGGAATCCATATCATAATTCCAATTGAATCCAAGCAAAGTAGGATATGGATTTTTATCATCCACAATATCAATGACTTCGAAATATGATAACACACTTGCACCATCAATGTCTACTTCGACGCCATGCAATCAAACCGTAGGAATATTTTTGTGTTGATTGGCCATTCTTAGTTGAATCAGTGACCACTGCAGCTTTGGTCACCCCATTCATTCCCATGTATTCTTTGGAAAAACATTTTCATATGATCCTAGATCAAGAATGACTTGGTCCATTTCATAATCTCCTATATGTGCAGTTAACCACATTTCTCTACTAGTTCTCTTCTTATTTTTGTATACCTTATTCACTGTGTGATGTTCAGGTTGTGGTTATTATTTTCCAGAGCAGGTTTCAATCAGCTCTTGCAATCCTTCCACAAATTTTTGATCCCTTAACAACTTCATGCATGTCTCCAAAAAGGACTTCAAAATGGATGGATCATATTCCTTTATCGCAATAACCTCCTTGGGTTTATTATTTTGTTGGATCAACTACGTCTTTATTATCAATGTCAAAGCTCTAGGGCTCATAAAATTCTTCTTTGCTTCCATGAAGGTTTCCCTTTCTCGATGTACATCGAACCCAACATTATTTTCTCCAGTTTTCTAGACCCATGTATCCTCCATATTATTTTTTCCTTCTTCTTTTTCTTCTCTGGTACTTACACCGCTTCATGTCACTATGTTAACACTTACATCCTCTTCATGCATTTCAGCTCTCATCATCTGTATGTTATGGGCAGGCTTCCGATTGCACTTTTCCTGCATTTTAGTTAGTAATGTAGTACAACATTCTATCCCATGATCGAATGCTCTACAATACTTAAAAGATACTACAACGGGATTCTGACAATCCCTAGCGAAATTTCTAGGTTGGCTGCAACTATAACATATTATTTGTCTATGACCTCGTCCAGTGCCTCCTCCTTGGCCTTGGAAACCTTCATGAATTGTAGGAGAACCTAGATCTTCATGACCTTAGACTTGCAATTTGTATGCCCCAGGAGTCTACTACATCCTTATATCATAGCTTCAATAGTTCCTTTCATCATGTCCCACCGAGCTACAAAATTTACAGAATAACTGATTCGGTGAATGGATATACTTTTGCAGAAAATGAAAGTAGTCTTTGGGGTGCTAGCCTACAAATTGACATAGGCCACACCATACATTTGGTCCCATACTTGGTCTAGCACTTGGCCCAAGCTTCATTGGACTTAGAATCCCAGGGCCTAAGTACTCTTTAAAACCATAACATTGATCCTTATAATGGCCCTCTGCTTTACACTTTATGAACCAAAATTTTGAACGTATGTCAAAATGAACCTCTTTTCCCTTCTTCAAGTCTTGGAGTTCCATATCTAATCTCACCAACTAGGTTTGGATATGCTGAACCCCTATGTTGGTATCTACTACTGGCGAAGCTTATAGTTTCATAACAATCTCCATTGCTTCAGCTTGGGTTGCGATCTTTTGCTGTGAAAATGGTAATCTAAGATGTGGGAATAACGTAGCTATAAAACACTCCTTGTGCTACTCATCAGGGATCTCAAAGATGATTTGACTTAGTAGCGTCTTGAATATTTGGTCTACTTCCCACACAATTTCAACGACTAATTTCTTGATCTCTTTTATCTCCGTAAGGCATTATGACTACGATTTCTACTTCCTAGATACAACATTCAACGCAATATTTGTCTGATCCAGCATGGCATTCTGGTTTGTCGCAGAGTACTCCATATATCGAGACAAGGATCTCTCCTACAGTGTCGTAACTAGCTGTGCTTTCTTCATATTCTCATCCATGTTGTTTTGCAATCTCCATACTGATTCTACAACAAACCAAAATTTCTTGGGATCATCTGATCCCAGGCCTTTAAACATATGCATTGTCACTATCTAAGCCATGTTAAACAGGAAGGGGTGGAGGTGGAGGTGGAGGCGGGGGAGCAATATGGGGATGGGTTGTGATGGGAGTGGAGGGTTGGGGAATCCCAACGACGCCTTGATGATCTCCAAATTCTATGTACGCACTTATAGGGTTCACAAGGATTCTTCCTCCTTTAATTTCAAACCCAAACAATGGACTGTACTCAGTTTCAATGTAATTATCAAAATCTACCCTAAATATCTTACCATGTCATGTAGTTCCAACTTTTCTTCCTTCGAACATCAATAAGATTGCATTTGTAGCACACCCTTTTCACACAGTAGCATCTTAATCCAGAGCTTCAATGAGTTTAAGTACTTACCTCGTGGGAATTTAAAAAATATGCGCTCGGCTTTGTTGTAAGACATAGATGTATTGACTGCGAACTTAGTAATAAATCCTCCAAGAATACTGTCAATCCAATAATAAAAAACCCTCAAAATATTGTTATTGGTCCCCTTTAATTGATTGATTAGCTATAGAGTCCACACAGTAAGGTTATCATCCTTGAAATAGGTCTTTTGATCAGCTAGTCTTGAAAAACACTTGTGAAACTCTTTAGCAAACAATGAGAAAAATATCTCGTCTTGATTTGTAAAAATGTACTTCTGCAACCACCTCTTAGTTGACAGGCACGGGTTCTTGTTTTCTTCTTTTGCAAATTTGCATTCCTTCAAATATACCTAGTCTTGAATCTCTGGATAAATGCCACTTCCACATATGCCTCAATCAGATCCCAATCCCGGAAATGGAACCATTGTTTGCTTAATGGAGCCTAGAACCAGGTTTAGATATGGCTGCATGAACCAAAAATCCCACTATTACCGACCCTTTCAGAAATAATCTGCTACATGGACCAAAGTGTCACCCGAGGCAATATTAGGGGATGATAGAATCATATTTTTGCATCCAGAGGGACTATGGAGTGTTGCTTTAGGGCTTATCTTCTATTTAACACTTATCATAGCTTCACAGAACAAATATTCTAACTACGCAATTGTTTTTCAATACTTGTAGTTAACTAGCTTTCAGACTATGTGATTATACTTTAACATGCATTAATCAACATAAGAAACCATAACCTAGACTTCACGATGAAAACATAGATAAAAACACTAAATTTGCACATATAATATAAAAATATAGATAAAGCAAACATACAAGTAAACAACAAAGATATGTCTTCAAGGTCTTCTTTTATTACTTTAGATCTTATTAATACAACACTTTCTCCCTTGCACACTCTGCTGTAGGGGTCTGTGCACTCAGCTGCCAAATGTCTAAGGTCTCCGCACACTTAGCTGTAGGAGCCTTCCATTTTGCATAAAAAATAGAATACATACTCAATACAACCTTAAATTCAAATGCATTCTATGATTTAGGACTTCTTTCAATAGATGTCCCTAGACTCGTTATATAGTCTTTTTATTTTAGAATACCACGGTCTAAAACCATGGGTGGAGACCAAGTATTCAAATCATTCCAATCCCTTTACAAATAAGGGACATTGACCCACCCCAAAGCCCTTAAGAGTCTAACTTATATGCATGCTATGCGCTCTGCTCCTCAAATTGCATATCCTTTTACAAAAACTTCGATCTAGGGGCACCCTATCCAACACTTCTCCTGTAAGCTCCTCCTTCAAATGAGTCCTCTGAAGTATTTTTAACGAACCCTAAGAAGGAGTGGTTCAGTATCTTCATGATTGATGAGTCCTACACTGTTTAAATTTTATGAGTCTAGTGAAGGGGTAACTCGATGTTGTTTTCATGTTTAAAGAGTTTGAAAAGACACGAAAATAAAACTCATGTTTTTATTTCAATGTGAAATTTTAATGAGCCCTGAGAAAATGAAGCTCGGTGTTTTTCAGTTTTAGGGAGTCAGGAGAAAAACATAAGGAAAATCCATAATGTTATTTTTCATAAATTTAGTCCCTCAAGACCAAAAAAGGATAAAATAATGTAGAAGAGAACTCTATTGACCATGAATAGTCAACATATATCTTTTTCGTAAATAATCTAGTTCAGTCCGGAAAAGGGGTAAACTTATAGTGAATAGATGATTGTTCATTTACTTTTACGAGTTCGAATAGTTAAGTACTCAACAACATTTTCATGTTTAGAGACTCTGAAAAGGGCTTAAAGGAGAACTCTAGAGTTTCGATATTTTGTATTTTTTCGAGAGCACGAAAAAGTGATAAAAGTCTGTTCAACATCAAAATGATCCATTTTTATGTTAGAACATGTTTACTACACATTAAACCCAGAAAATTATCATATCTCCTCAAAAACCATGCTAAAAACCCTAAAAATTTTGAATTTAAAATTCAAAGGCATAAAAAGTAATATTTTAAGAAGCTAAAAACTTATAAAAGTTCAAAAAGTAAATTTATTTTTACTATTTTATTTTTAAAACAATTGAGAGTAAAAAAGAGGTGTTTTTACCACGAACTTCAAGAGCTAATTTTGAGCAAACCGGTCGACGAAATAAAGCACCGTCTTCTCCAGGTAAGAGAATACTTCATTATCTTTATTTTCATCCTCAATAAATTTTGCATTTTAGCCATGTATTTTAATTTTGGGGGAGGTTTTTATTTTTAAATTTTTCCCTCAGATGTGCATGGGTTCCCTTCGTCGGGACCACGCATACCGAATTATTTTACACAAAGAAATTCACGATTTGTGCAGTTTTTCTCCTGGGAAACCATGCAAATTCACTCTTTTTGTAAAAGACATCCGCACAAGTGCCAAGGGTTTTGTAAAAAATAGGAATTATGCCCCCAAAGTTTGCAAAATCATTCTTATGGTTCTCTAACTTTCCAAAATTCCTATTTTTTGAGATTTTGACCATTCGTAATGGAGTGGAGAGAGAGAGATAGCATGAAAACCAAGATATCTAAGCTTCAAACAATCCAACAACACTGGAGGCGCTAAAAAATTGTGTCCTATACAAATTTTGGATAATTTCGAGGATGAAATCCCTGCTGCATCTCACGACTTGGATGGTGAGGGAATGGGATGTCCAAGAGAAATGTTTCATGCTTGTATATCAACATCTCACCATAGATGCTGATGATAGTGATTTCTTGACTGGACTCTCTCACAAAGGAACAAACGTATCTTTGTATGGTTGAGGACCAGGTGGAGAGACTACTGCTTCCAATTTGAGGTGGTATTGTGTTGATGATGCTCAACTCAAAGATGGTAGGATTGAAATCAAAACCATCAAGAGACTCCCTTTGAGAACCATCAATTTTATAGTCATGAAAATATGTGGAAAATTAGCACTTCACTTGGCCACAAAGGCCCAAATGCAGATTTTTGTAGAGTGCCCACAACCCACTATTTTCAACTGGTGCAAAGGGGTAGTTGCCAATATGAATGGGAAAATGACTAGAGAAAAAACAAGGAATCTCAAGAAATTTGGATATGGTGGTATCTTGATTTAATTTTCTCTAGATCATATTCCCTTTTTGGTCGCACAACATGTTTTGGCAGATATGGGAGCATCTTGGGATCCTTATATGTTGTTTTGGGTCTCGTTGAAGGCTCAGCATGGAGGCGATGGCCTAGTGGTCAAATATAATCTTGAGTTATTCGTATGGTTGGAGCGCTAGATCATTATGATCGAAGAATTTACACATGCAGGGATTGATTACATACGTGACCGATATATCCCACTCCAAAAATGGATGTAGTGGGGTGACCCAGGTAAAAATTTCTAATTTTGATGATTTTTATGTTTTATAATTTATTTATTTATTTTTTGTCATTCAAACTTAACTATCGAAATTTTCTCATGTAGATTTTGGCCTGACTAGACTAGCGGGACTACGACATTTTGACAGGTGGGGAGTTCATCTAGTAGCTATTGTAGTGCCTAAACTTGATGCAATAGAGGCCTTGATTGAGTTAGAGCATAACCTGAAGAGGTTGGCTCTAGATATTCCAGAGACTGGACTTGATGATTTACCTTTGCGGTACCAAAGGCACGTAGTTGGAATTCCATGACCGATCAAACACCTTCTATGACACATAACATGTGCTATAGTTTGCTATCATGATCATCATCATGGATAGTTGCTAGTATTTTAGGGCTAGATTTTGATTTTTTTGGTATCAACATGTTCGGTCAGTAAAGGCCATGGGGCCTCATATCTTTGGATGAAAATTTTGTAACACACTTTTTAAAGATTATATTACTTAATGGGGACTACTACTTATCATTTCATTTTATCTTTTTAAATATGTGGATTAATATTTTTTATTTAGAAATGTTGCAAATGTCTATTTAACACATGGTTTGCCAATGCATCAATTAATGTGTTTAAATTTCTCATAATATGTTGATATTCAATGTAATAAAACCATCTTTCCAAGGGAAAAACCTTTAAAAACATCATCAACATTGTTTATCTTCTTATTACATAGACATCATTTAAATGCAATACTATGAGTCGTGAATCTAACCTAATGATCAAATGACGAACTCCAAATGAGATGAAATCAGATAATAGTTCAATTAATGCACTATATTTTGCTATTTTATTCATCGTTCAACCAAGGCATACCCCATGAATAGAAAATAACTCATTAATGGGCGAGTAAATATCCCAAGCCGCGGAAGCAAGATTCCAAGTGCTATGACGAGCAACATCAACAAAGCTAATGTAAGTCTGAAGGAACGTTGACATATGTGAATCAAGTGTAACACAAGATAAGTAGGAGAAGTAGTAGGAAATCATAAAAAATGAAAAACCTAATGCACACACTCACAAAAATATGATACAAGTAATGTGAAAAAAATATTCTCGAGATAAATTAAACATAATATTTCTTTAGGTAGAGACCATTCCTGGGCTCTCCCAAAGAAACACTGTCATAGTCAACTAGTTCATAGGCCCCTTTGGCTAAGACACATTTTAAAATGTAAAGACCAGGCCACATGGGTTCAAATTAACCAGTGCCTATCTTATCATATGCTTGATCATAGACCAAGACTATGTCACCTTCCGTATATGAACTAAGATTCATGTTTAGATTAAACTAAGCCTTAACTTGTTTCTTATGATCCTCACTAGCTAGTGCAACATCATGGTGAGTCTCATATAGTCATGTAAAGTACAAAAATAATTCCTCCTCTACATAGGTATTTGGTAAGAAATAAATTTACACTTTCAATTATGGATTTCACATTCAATTGAAAAAATTGCCACCAAACCATAAACAAGTTGGAAGGGAGTAAAGCCAGTCGAGGTTTTCGAAAAGGCACAGTATTCCCATAAGGCTGAAAAAAGCATAGTATGCCAATTTTGTTTATGAATGTTGACAATCCATTTGATCATAGTGGTCAAAACTTTGTTAAAATCTTCTACTTGGCCAGTTTCTTGTGGATAATAAGGGGTAGAGATGTCATGGTGCAAGCCTAGCTGTATAAAAATTTTGGTCATCATAAAGTTTCAAAAGAGGCTACCATAGTTTGTGATGATGGCTTGTGGTATGCCGAACCTAGAAATTACATGATTGAATATGAAAATGGTTGCAGTTTCACCATTTTCCTTATATGTAGGCATCACCTCAGCCCATTTTGTAAAATATCTACTACGAGAATAATATTCCCATGCCCTCCAATCGAGTGAGGGTTATATGTAACAAAATCAATGCCCCATTTAGAAAATGGACCAACAACTATGATTGGGTGAAGAGGGTATGGAGGCGCACACATCTTATGATTGTAAACTTGGAAATTATGGCACTTTTGAACTGCAGTTATGCAATCTTTAAACATTGAGGTCCATAAATAGCCAATACACAATATCTTTTGGGAAGTGGAAAAATCTAACATGTGACCACCAGAAGCTCCAAAATGGCAGCCATTTCACACCTTATTGGCTTCTTCGTGTGTCAAACAACGTTGAAATATGGAATCAACACCACGAAGATAAAGTGTGTCGCCAACAATAGCATATCATTGGGATTGGTACTAGATTTGACGACAATCAGTTTAAGGAAATTCAGGCCGAAAAGTCTGCGTTCGAAGATATATAATGATATTCCCATACTAGGGATCTAAATTACTAATAATAAAGAGGGATTCATCCAAAAGAGAATCCTTTGCCACGATTTTGGTCTCATAATAGGGAAAGTCACAAAATAATTCAACAAATACCAATGATTTCTTAGACATAGATATTTCTAATTCTAAATCAAACTCCTGTAGGATAACATTCCATTTAGATTATTTTACCCTAGCAATTGTCTGGTAATAATGTACATCATAGGGTTGCAATCATAGATCATGATTGTTTTGCGTAAGAGTATATAATGATAGAAACATTAGACAACTTGAACGACTTCCAAGGCCAATGTCTCCACATGTGCATACTTGATTTTAGTTTTTGTGAGATTCCTACTCAAATAATAGATCATATGTTTAGTGTTATATTCATCTTCCTGAACCAGCACCGTGCCAATGGTGGCTTCAGATGCTGCTAAATACAAAAAGTATTCCCAATGATAATCAGGCGGTCGAAAGAACAGTGTATGGGTCAACATGCTTTTCAATGCATCAAAAGATTTTTGAGAAAGCTTGTCCTAGATAAAAAGTTCGCTTTCCCTTGCAAACTTTGGAGTTGGCAGATATTATAAGTTGGAGGCAAATTGACAATAGCATCTACCATAAGTGGAACGATACGAATGCCTTCCTTTGACACAACAAATACCAATAATCGATTATATTGTACACAAAAAATGCATTTGTGAGGATTCAAACGAATATTGTAGTGCTTACATTTAATGAAAATTGTTTTCAAATGCATTGGATGATATTTCCGTCTTAATTAATGAGTAAGTAAGTCATCTAAGTAGGGTTTCAAAATATGTTTGATATCGTGAAATGCATAAGACATTGCCCTATGAAACATTGCGCCAACATTTTTCAATCCAAATGGGAGTTTTCGATAAGAAAAGGTTCCCCATCGACAAATGAACACAGTTTTACGCTGATCAATAAGGAGTATGTTTATTTGATTGTATCCGGAAAATTCGTCCATAAAAGAAAAAATATCGTTTCTGGTACAATCCTCAACAATTTGATCGATATAAGGAGTATGATAATTTTCCTTTGGAAAATCTCTATTGATATCCCTATAGTTGACGCATACTCTAATGGTCGTATCAGGGGAATTTTGAGGTCTAGAATAGGCCTCCTAACGAAATAATTAAATAATAGCTAAACCAATAAAATAATATTTATGAATTTGAAATTCACTTTTTCATCAAAATCCACGTAACCATGGTTATATTCAATGCAAAAGTTGTACCAAAATAAAATTAATAAAAGAAATTGTATTGATGTGACTATAAATAGGAATGAGTTTTTCAAGAAAAAGTCATTATCATTGCACAAATAATGCATTTATCCTTTGTACTTTAAATAAATTAAAATAAAACATAGATATAAATTAATAAATTATTAGTTATAAAATATATTATTAATTAAATATTATATTATTTTTATATAGAATATTCTATATAAAAATAATATAATATATGTAATATATTGTTTTATGTATGAATTTTATATTACATATTGATTTTATTTTATTTATAACATAAGAAGAAATAATATATAATATAAAAATGAATATAATATATATTCTATAGCATTTAGTTTATTTTTCATAATATTATATATACTAATATATAATATTAATATAATTATAATGAAATGAATTGGGTTTTATTTAAAATTAAAGAAAAAAAAAGAATTGAAATGAATTTAATTTATATTTATAAGTATAATTTTAGATTTATATACATTGAAATTTAGTATTTTTTTGCCCCAAACTATGTTGAACCTAATATATTTTTTTTCAACAAACAAGACTAATATAATTTTTTTCATCCTACAAAGGTTTTTTTCTCTAATTTTAATATGTTTGTATTGCTATTAATATTATTTATAGATTTGATTTATCCTAAAATTACAAAATTACAAGGTTACATTTTTATTTATTTTGATTTCATATGTATAATATATATGTATAGATATTAACTTATAATTAATTTGAAATTGTAATATTAAATAAAATGAGATGAATATATAATTTCCATGAGTTTTTATCCACCATTGCTAATGTGACAAGTAAGTACCTTTAACTCAAGCAATACCACCTCAACCATTAGGGATGATGTTATCCCATAAAATGTGATTGGTTCTCATAGAGTGAATTTTGATTGTACATTTTTCTTAGGAGGCCCATTTTAGACCTCAAAATTCCCCTAATATCGATGGCCACCCACCTATTCCATTTGGACCTGTTACCACCATAAAAGTTTTTTCTAAACTTGGACAATTTACATCATTTCTAGTTATGGTCTTAGATAGGTGTTATGGTCATTTTATGTTTTAGAGGATAGGTGATAGAGTTAGAGTCTCAAAGTCTCATTTTTATGTCCAAATAAGGCTTAAACAACTTGATTCATGTTTCAAAGGTCATACAACCCTTTTTAGAAGTCAAATTTCAAACCATTTGAAAAAAAAAAATTAAGCCACGAAACCATGTTTTCGTAGCACAGACAGTGTAAAAGGTCTGTTTTGCGCTACGAAAACACTGCTATTTTCGTAGCACAAAACCTTGAAATTGAACTAAACGCGCTATGAAATCGCGGATTCGTAGCAAGTCTTGTCAAATCACTAATCCAGTCATATTCCGTTAATTTGTCATCATCAGGTGTCAGTTAGGAGTCATTTCTAAGGCATGCAACCATTCAATTTCATCATTTCGAATATAGGGGTCATCATGATAGGTAATTTCAAATTCTAAAGGATTGGTGGGTTTGTTATTGCAGTTTGCATGCAAGCACTCAAGAAAATTTTATTTTAATGCTAAGTTCATGGTAATCTCTTACCAAAGCTTCTCTCATTGATTTTGTAAGCGAGGCTGATCACCATTAACAAGCAAGGTTGAATACTATTAGCAAGCGAGGCTGATAAACAGAAATTCAAGCGAGGCTGATTTGTTACAGGAATTCAGAGTCAAAGATGACAGAAGAAAGGAAGAACCACAGGTCTGGTCATTGTTTAAGAACATAGCTTGAAAGCACAGAGGCTCTAGTCAAAGATAAGTCAGTGATGGAAGCTTTCAAGAAAACAAGGTGTTAGATATTTTGTGAAAAATTGCAGGGAGGACACAGTCAAGTGTCAAAGGAATTTTCTCTTCATTTCACTGGTCCAAATACAAAAGTTTGAATTCTAAATTTGGCAGTAACCCCTGAGATCATAGCTTTGGTGACAGAGATTCCTAGGAGGCAAGATAGATGGTTCAAAAATTTCAAATTTGATATGGAACCATGTAAGGTATTTCTGAAGCTAGAGTTTGCAAAAACAGATTTAACCAAGGCAACTCCAAGGAATTACGTCAAAGAAATCTATGCCAACTCTCTTCAACATTCAAAGGTATTTTACCTATGAGGGAAGATATCATAAAGTGTATTCATATCATTTTAAACTCCTATTGCATTTTACTGGCATGATTTCTTTAGATTTTCTTTTCTTCCTGTATCGAAGTATAGCTAAGATGGAAAATAAAGTGAAATTGAAAACTCAAGGGTGTGAAACTTCCCTTTTCCATCATGGCCTAATTAATATGATAGTTTTACATGAAATTCAAAAGATCCGCACAAAATGGTATTAATTTTTGTTTTTATGTGGTTTTGGAGTGGAAAACCAAGGTGCAGGCATTAGCCCCAAGGCTAAAGAAACCCCACCAGTAGAAACAGTAAGCCTGTAGTGACCAGGTCAAAAATATTTGTCAAGCTGAAACCAAGAAAGCAAGTGAAAGAGAAAATGAGTAAAGAATCAGTGGTTAGTCTTGAGATTCCTCAACCTACAAAAGAAAAGATAGCTAAAGTTAAATAAATGACACAAGAACAGTTAGCTGATAAACCAAATCAAAGGAGATTGACTAGAAGTAAAATTGCAAAGGAGAAAGGCAAATCAGTGATCTCAGAAGAAAGTCCAAGCTTAAAGGGTAACTTAAATGATATTTTGGAAGCCATTGATATTGAAGAATCCCCTTTGGTACAGGCAGATTTTATAAAATTTGATGAAGGAAAACCTAAGAAGATGAAATCTTCTAAGAAGCTGGAATTTTAGGATGAGATTGCAACATTTGTGTTTAAGCCAAGAAAGCCTTTAACTAGGAAATCTAAAAAGATGCAAGAGCCCAATGTTGAATTAGGAGAAACAGAGGAAGCTTCCAATGTTCAGGAAGAATTCATAGACCTTTCATCACCAATACCTGAAGGTGACAAAGACAGAGTACTTTCCACTCAGACAGAAAAAACTAGCTATGAAGAAATGAAACAAAATTTGAAATCAGAAAATTATGAAATTTCTAGACTAAGGAAGAGGGCAAGAAGGCATGCTGTTGAAAAGACAAATTTTAAGAGGACAAAGGCTCTATGGGAACATGAGAAGGTTTCCAAACCAGAAACAATAACTAGTGAAGCTCAAGAATTTACTTGGACTATTCTTGCAATTAAAGAGGCTAGATATGTGAGAATGATGAATGCTCAGTTAAGGGCCACCAACAGGAAACTGAAGAGGCAGATTGAAGACCTAGAAATACAGTTGCAGCAAAAATGAAACAGGGCAAAAATGTTAAATCCTTGAATCAGTTTTGTCATGAAGATAAAGATCTTTTTGAAGAAGAACATCTCCATTAAAGCTTTTTGTGGTTGATATAAATCCTTAAAAATATCTTAAATATATCCAAAACTGTTCATTTTTGAAAAAACTGTGTTAAAGGAGTACGCACAGTAGTTTTGTAGCGCACTACAAAACTGCTGAAGGTGAAGTTTTGGTGTTTTTGCATGAAATTGGGAGGTAAGAACTGCTAGTATTCAGAGTTTAGTATTGTAAATGGAAAGAGCAAGGTCATAAATGAAGTTCCAGGTTGAAAAAAAAGACAAATAATGGTCAAAGGAATGTTTTTTACAGTGGTGTAAAAGGCTGCGCTACGAAAACAGGTTGTTTTCGTAGCGCAATCATATCCCCTCTCCTTTTCATTTTTTCGAAGGCTTATTTTTGCACAGGTGGAAGGATTGAAGAGTTTATGGAATTTTAACACATGTTACATATACAAGATAGTCATCAAGGCTAGCAAAGATGTTCAAAGACAAGCATGGAGGTAAAGGCTATATTTAAGGAAACTCTGTCTCCTGGTTTCTAAGGCAGTTAAGTCATGAATTAGCAGGGTTCACCACAAAGCTAGAGGCATCATACAGGTCGAAGACATGGATTAGCAGCCATCAAAGAGGGTATTTAAATTTTGGATAAGGTTGTTTGAGACATGTTAAGGAGTTTCACTCCTATTTGTATTAGAACTCCTAGAAGACAGTTAGCTGTCAGTTTGTAATTAAGAGTTTGTTTTAGGAGTAGATAGGTGTCAATTTTAGAAATTCGAATTCTCCCAATGATGGATCATGGAATCCAAGAAATGTAAAGACTCTATATGAAGCATGAGGTCGAATTCCTCAAGGTTAGCATTTTCATTAGCAAATCAGTTGTGTTATTGTATGTTACTGGATATTTTTCAACTTAATACAAAGCTTAGTTTGACTACTCAAGATTCACAAGGGGTTTATGTGTTTGATGTTACTATGGCCTTTTTCAAATATCTATTTGTAGTGGTATGAGTATGTGTTACTTAGAATTCATTGAATAATTCTCTAACTTCCTTCACATGCTTGTAGATTGTGCTTATTCACTGTGTTACTATTTTTACTTATAAACCTAGACTCCAAGTGCCTTGATTTCCATGTTTGAAAAATCATGATGTTTTGTTGAAGACTACTCTGACTCCATAGCCCAATAGATGTTTTCTAATCTTTGATTCAACCAGTTATACATTTTATCCTTTTATTCCTAGAGTTAGCCATCTAATCATTAATCAAAAATCTTAAACCTATTGAGAGAGCCCTCCCAGGTTGAGGAGGCTAAGCCTTAGCCAAAAGATTGGTTTGAAAGAGTTACTTAGAGTCTACTTGATGAGAAGCCTATCAGTGTCATATTTTGTGATAACAGGACCCACACCATCAATTCTTGCAACTTTTCACTTTCAGCACAACTTAATATTTTTAGTAGGTTTTCGGGTCCTGCACTCTCGGAGCCGTTTTGGGGCCCTAATGATCCAGGTGGATATTGGTGGCTGCCTACCTATTCCATTTGAAAATCCACCATCAGTTCTTTCAATTTTTCAGTTTTAGCACAAATTACTATTTTTAGCAGTTTTTCAGGTCCTCAACTTCTGGAGCTGTTTTGAGGCCCTAAATGACATTTTTTGGGAAAACCGGGAGCAAAACGCATCCATAGTTTGATTTTTCCCACACCAAAAGTTTTAATCCTTGGATATATATTTATAACAAGGTATGGAGTGTGTCAGACAGAGATCATATGCCAAATTTACGTCCCCTGGAAGTTGAAACACCAATTTTCCCAAACGGGGCCCATACTTTTGGCGCTTCATCTCCTAGGGTTAAGTTTTTAGATGTTTAGAGTTTTCCATCATTTCTAAATAATAAATAGGCCATCAAGCCTCATTGTAACACAATTTAGACACTTGTAGCCGATCACATCTCTCCTCAGAGATAAGCTACCAACGCGCTAGCTATTTTATTTCCATTATGTCTATAAGCATATTTCTGTCATTTGATATTAATGACATGAAGCATTATTTCTGCTGCATCTCTGTGTTTATGTATTTTTTTGTATTTTATTGCGTTCCTACATAAATCTAGATCAAGAACCCAAGGATTTCTAATAAGAAATAGACATAATACAGATAGAATCTCCTTTGTCAATTACCATGCTAAAAACTCGTTAGGTTTTGATGAAAATTGGTATTTGGGATGCCATTTGATGTCGAAGTCTAGGTATGTAATTCTCAATATCAAAGACAATGAAATTATAATCTTGGGGATCAATAGCTCATATTGCTGAAAAAATCAATTTCCTTTGTGCTGAACAAGTTTGCAGCACTTTAAGGGCCGACATTGCTGAAGATGACATAGCCAGATCTTCAACAATGTTGTAATTCTGAGTAGCTCATGCATGAGGATTGAAATATGTCTTTCGAAGAACACCTTTAGGAGGCGGCTGAATCTATTATAAAATCAGAAAGGCAAAAATATTTTCTTATTCTTGATAATTACTTGTGATGTTTCTTGTTATTACAATTCTTTATATCTTCTTTATTTTAGTTCATCAAGAAATTTCCAAAGAAATAACACATAAAATAATAGACACCAATTGTAGGAAATATGCAGAAAACCCCCCTAGAGGGGAAAACCCAGTCAAGATAATTCATCCTTTTAATAGTATTCTTTGAGACTCTTCACCCTAGACATATACCAGAACTTCTCTCCACACCAAGTCAGTCTCCCAGATCTTCGACCTATTTCTAGCAACTTAGACTAGGCAACAACCTCCAGTAGCATATGGCTTCCAAAAAAAACAAACCTTGAAATACTTCGATCTCCCAATATAGGGGATGAAAGAGAGAGAGAGAGAAGAGGCATCAAAATTTTGATTTTATTCTTCTCCTTAGACTTCCCCAAACTCACACTTCTTTCAGATTCTCGACAACAGACTTCGAAATTTTCCAAGCTACAAGAGATATAAAACTTTAGATGAGAGAAAGTACTCCAAATTAATTCGATTTAATTCATTTTATAGGCTCTAGATTAGGTCGAATAAGTGTCTCTTAGGCTGACATGATCCCTTTTAGGTCAACTTGGTGTGGAGGTCACATAATTCATATTTTACTCAGTATTAAACCTTTTTACATGATTCAAAATCCCAAGAAGGGTATCTTTAAATGTACAATGACTCTATTAACTTAGAATAAGTCCTAGAAGTCCTCCATGGGGACTTTAACGTAAACCATGGTGACCCAAGCATGAAACCCATGCTTTAATAAGTCACAATATTAATACTAATAATTCTTTTCTTTATCGTTTTGACTAGTACATCATAAGATGACTCAATTACATTAAATGAAGACCAAAGCTAGTTACCTTTTTCAACACTCCCTCTTAACTAGGGAGGTATTCATAATATATAAATACAATTGAATATCTCACACTATATGAACAATGAAGAAATTTAGGCACCAAAATTCCATGGACTAGAATCCTGACCAGGGAAATCTATCCATGTGGGACTAAGATGGACTCAAGATTTAATCCACTTTAGGTACCATCAGGCTTACTTTCTAACCATCAACATAGGGACCTAGGTGTGTATTGATGGTCAAAGAACTATTTTGGCTTGAGGGGTCTTGACCCAGGTTCAGAGGTTAAGGTTTTCCAACAAACCCCTATACTACCGACCCTTTCGGCAGTAACCTGCTTGCGCAGGCCAAAGTCTCACCCGAAGTAGTATGGGAGGGTGCTGGAACCAGGTTTCAGCACCCTCGGAGAGAGTAGGTAAGTCAAGCTGGTCCGCAACCATTAGATCCATACAGCTAGAGGTCA